>OZ035823.1:42229164-42556664 GCA_964034765.1 Knipowitschia caucasica | reverse complement strand
TGTCAGACGCTGAAGCCTCAAACACCCGCAGCACACATACCCGCTCCAGGAGGCTGCTGCTGCTGGCCCTGTGCAATGGAGAAGTGTGGAGGACAAACCAGAGGACTGAGGTTTGCCCACATGGTCTCTGTGTCAGATGTGTTTGTCCACATGGTCTCTGTGTCAGGTGTGTTTGTCCACATGGTCTCTGTGTCAGGTGTGTTTGTCCACATGGTCTCTGTGTCAGATGTGTTTGTCCACATGGTCTCTGTGTCAGGTGTGTTTGTCCACATGGTCTCTGTGTCAGGTGTGTTTGTCCACATGGTCTCTGTGTCAGATGTGTTTGTCCACATGGTCTCTGTGTCAGGTGTGTTTGTCCACATGGTCTCTGTGTCAGATGTGTTTGTCCACATGGTCTCTGTGTCAGGTGTGTTTGTCCACATGGTCTCTGTGTCAGATGTGTTTGTCCACATGGTCTCTGTGTCAGATGTGTTTGTCCACATGGTCTCTGTGTCAGATGTGTTTGTCCACATGGTCTCTGTGTCAGATGTGTTTGTCCACATGGTCTCTGTGTCAGGTGTGTTTGTCCACATGGTCTCTGTGTCAGGTGTGTTTGTCCACATGGTCTCTGTGTCAGGTGTGTTTGTCCACATGGTCTCTGTGTCAGGTGTGTTTGTCCACATGGTCTCTGTGTCAGATGTGTTTGTCCACATGGTCTCTGTGTCAGGTGTGTTTGCCCACATGGTCTCTGTGTCAGGTGTGTTTGTCCACATGGTCTCTGTGTCAGGTGTGTTTGTCCACATGGTCTCTATGTGTTTGACGCAAGACTTTATAAAAGAAGAAAATCAGTGTCCTGGACTAGTTTTGGACTGGTCTTGGACTGGTCTTGGACTGGACCTGGACTGGAACTGGACTGGTCCTGAACTGGTCCTTGACTGGTCCTGGACTGGTCCTGGACTGGTCTTGGACTGGTCCTGGACTTGTCTTGGACTGGTCCTGGACTTGACTACTTTTACCAGTTTTGGATTAGGGCTGTGTCAGAGCTGAGTGTGGAGCTACTGTACCGTAACTAATGCTAGTGCTAAATCTAATGCTAATGCTAATGCTAATGCTATTGCTAATGCTATTGCTATTGTTGTTAGCGCCCTGTGCGGTGTCTGAGTGTGAGGTCTCTGCTGATGATGGATCTGTCTCTGTCACGGCCTCAGTGGAGGGAAAAGCTCATATTGAGGAAGAAGCCGCTGTCACTGAAGTTATTACCATGAGCATCCGAACCATCGGTGACAGACCAGAGATGGAATCGATAGTTATTTTCCCTTAAAATACAGAGTTTACACAGCGCTTTATTGGGCACCTGGAGTCATTTATCACTGTCACACAGAGGCCTGGCTCCAGAAGCTATCACCACATCACACCTAGACCCAGGCCCAGACCCAGACACAGACCCAGAGCCAGACCAAGGCCAAGCCTGTTCTCTCCAGGTCTGTTCTCTGAGTGTATTCTCTGAGTGTATTCTCTGAGTGTATTCTCTGTGTGTAGATCCAATCACATGATCTTATCCAGTAATAACTTTCTATTTTTGTGAACGCGGCGGAAAAGTGAAATAAAACACAGAGCAGAGAAAAAAGGTGAGAGAAAAAGACACTTATCACCATCAGCAGAGAACCAGGAGCAGAGAAACACAAACTCCCTGGTCTCTCTCTGGTCTCTCTCTGGTCTCTCTCTGGTCTCTCTGGTCTCTCTCTGGTCTCTCTCTGGTCTCTCTCTGGTCTCTCTCTGGTCTCTCTCTGGTCTCTCTCTGGTCTCTCTCTGGTCTCTCTCTGGTCTCTCTCTGGTCTCTCTGGTCTCTCTCTGGTCTCTCTCTGGTCTCTCTCTGGTCTCTCTCTGGTCTCTCTGGTCTCTCTCTGGTCTCTCTCTGGTCTCTCTCTGGTCTCTCTCTCTGGTCTCTCTCTGGTCTCACTCTGGTCTCACTCTGGTCTCTCTCTGGTCTCTCTCTGGTCTCTCTCTGGTCTCTCTCTGGTCTCTCTCTGGTCTCTCTGGTCTCTCTCTGGTCTCTCTCTGGTCTCTCTCTGGTCTCTCTCTGGTCTCTCTCTGGTCTCTCTGGTCTCTCTCTGGTCTCTCTCTGGTCTCTCTCTGGTCTCTCTGGTCTCTCTCTGGTCTCTCTCTGGTCTCTCTCTGGTCTCTCTCTGGTCTCACTCTGGTCTCTCTCTGGTCTCTCTCTGGTCTCTCTCTGGTCTCTCTCTGGTCTCTCTGGTCTCTCTTACCTCCCACTGGTTCTGTGGGGACAGGTTCTTGAGCTGGATGAGCCAGTCCTGTTGTCCGTCACACACCGCACAGTGATGCATGGTGAGAATCAGGGGCCGCGTCAGCAGGGCTCCTGGGGGCCCACAGCTCACCACGGGACTCAGCACGGTCTGTCCCTCCTCGACCGAAGGCCTGGACACATGAGGGGTTAGTGTGTGTGTGCGTGTGCGTGTGTGTATGTTTATGTGTGTGTATGTATGTGTGTGTGTGTATGTGTGTGTATCTATGTGTGGGTGTATGTGTGTGTGTATGTGTGTATCTATGTGTGGGTGTATGTGTGTATCTATGTGTGGGTGTATGTGTGTGTGTATGTGTGTGTGTGTTTAAGTTTATGTGTGTGTATGTATGTGTGTGTATCTATGTGTGGGTGTATGTGTGTGTGTGTGTGTATGTTTATGTGTGTGTATGTATGTGTGTGTGTGTGTGTGTATGTGTGTGTATCTATGTGTGGGTGTATGTGTGTGTGTGTGTGTGTGTGTGTGTGTGTGTGTGTACCTCATGTTGTCCTTCCTCTGAACAGTCACATACATCTCATAGACCCGACCCTGAGGGACGGCGCCCGCTGGGACCAGCAGACTCACCCCTGGGGGAGGACAGGGGGGAGGAGATGGGGGAGAAGGGGGACACAAGGACAAATGTGGTGAGTGTTGTTGTCCTTTCACCCTCAATGAGAATACAAGTTACATTAAAAACCATTCATTCAGAAAGGAGAGAGAGAAGAGAGTGAGGGGAGAGAGGGGAGAGAGGGGAGGAATGGGGAGATAGAGAGGGGAGCGAGAGGAGAGAGAGAGGCAGAGAGGGGCGGGAGGGGAGAGTGGGGAGAGAGAGAGGGAGAGAGGGGAGGAGAGAGAGAGAGGAGAGAAGGAGAGAGGGGTGGGAGGAGAGAGTGGGGAGAGGGAGAGAGGGGAGGAGAGAGAGAGAGGAGAGGGTGAGAGGGAGAGAGGGGAGGGAGAGGAGAGAGGGAGAGGGAGAGGAGAGAGGGAGAGGGAGAGAGAGAGGGAGAGAGAGGGGAGAGAGAGGGGAGGAAGAGGAAAGAGAGGGAAGAGTGAGGGGAGAGAGATGGGAGGGAAGAGGGGAGGGAGAGAGAGGGGAGAGAGAGGGGAGAGAGGGGGGAGAGATGAACTGGTTTGGTCAGTCTCTCTGGTCTCACTCTGGTCTCACTCTGGTCTCACTCTTGTCTCCCTCTTGCCTCTCTTTGGTCTCTCTCTGGTCTCTCTCTGGTCCCTCTCTGGTCCCTCTCTGGTCTCTCTCTGGTCTCTCTCTGGTCTCTCTCTGGTCTCTCTCTGGTCTCTGTTTGGTATTTCTCTCTGGCAACATCTTGCCATTATTTTTGTGAGAAATAATATATTTTGTGACTGTTTGCTCGTTCTGCTTCTTAAAATGTGTTTCTCTCTGAAGCAGAGTGGCCCCACGTCCCTGCAGCACACTAGTGATTGCCTCTTTCCCGTAGCACCTGGAGCTAACTGTCACCTTTTGAGAAGTTCAGCTCAAGGACGAGGGAAATCAGTGAACTATCTGAGACAACAGCCCAGAGAGAAAATACATCAGGAAACATCAGGGGGGGAGGGAGAGAGAGAGACCAGAGAGAGACCAGGGAGGGACCAGAGAGAGACCATAGAGAGGCCAGAGAGAGACCGTAGAGAAACCATAGAGCGACCAGAGAGAGACCAGGGAGGGACCAGAGAGACACAAGAAAGAGACCAGGGAGGGACCAGAGAGAGACTAGAGAGAGACCAGAGAGAGACCAGAGAGAGACCAGAGAGAGACCAGAGAGAGACCAGAGAGAGACCAGAGAGAGACCAGAGAGAGACCCGAGAGAGACCAGAGAGAGACCAGAGAGAGACCAGGGAGAGACCAGAGAGAGACCAGAGAGAGTCCGGATAGAGACCAAACAGAGATAGAATACCTGAGTTGGGCACGATAAGATGGCCGCCCTGGGAGCTAAAGGAGCCCACGGCGGTGCAGGAGGGGTCCCTGGTGCGCATAAGGGTCTGGTTTCGCCGGTTGATGGTGTCGCTGCTGTCCAGGAGACTATGGGGTAACTTGGGGGAGAGTTTGGAGGAGAGCTCTCCCCCCAGGTCGTCCTGCGGGGTCACCAGGCCAGAGGAGTTGTAGACCTTGATCTTCAGGTTGGGCAGAGGGTCCAGCAGCGGGGAGTTGGTCATGGGGATCTTGTCACTGACGTCGTGGAGGGCGTAGACCGGGCCACGGTACATGGCGGCGGCGGAGGTGAGGTCTGGGGGCGCGGTCAGGAGATCCGCTGTGGCCGGGGACAGAGCAGACGGAAAAGGTAAGGAAGGATTCAGAAAGTTACATACCATCACTTTAATATGGTCAGGAAACACTCGGTTAGACTGAGGAATCTCTCCTGTCTCTCTCTCTGGTCTCTCTCCTGTATCTTTCTCTCGGATAGCGAAGAAAGTGAGAGAGCAGAGGGAAAGACCAAAGAGAGAGTAGAGAGAGAGCGGAGAGCGAGCAGAGAGAGAGAGAGAGAGAGAGAGAGACCAGAGAGAGCCCAGAGAGAGAGACCAGAGAGAGACCAGAGAGAGACCAGGGTGAGCCCAGAGAGAGAGACCAGAGAGAGACCAGAGAGAGACCAGAGGGAGAGACCAGAGGGAGAGACCAGAGGGAGACCAGGGTGAGCCCAGAGAGAGAGACCAGAGAGAGACCAGGGTGAGACCAGAGAGAGTTTAGAGAGAGCGACCAGAGAGAGACCAGAGAGAGACCAGAGAGAGACCAGAGGGAGAGACCAGAGGGAGAGACCAGAGAGAGACCAGGGAGAGACCAGGGTGAGACCAGAGGGAGACCAGAAGGACACCAGAGAGAGCACAGAGCCTGCTCCTCTTTTCTCATTAGTCCGGCGCTCGTTAAGAAAGTCCACTCGTTCTCCTCGAAGCATTTCTCAGTGGGAAGAGTTCAGGCGGTGATTCATGAGGACCAGATGGAGTCTCTCTCAGCAGGTACCAGGAAGGAGCGTGGATCCGAGGCGTGGGTGGAGAGAGAGAGCGAGAGAGAGAGAGAGAGAGAGAGAGAGAGAGAGAGGAGCGGAGAATCTCACTCCTCTGCACCATTCACACCGTTTACATTATCATAACAATGTCAGAGGAGGTCACACAAGCTGTTTGGACCAGGGAGAAAAATGCCGGATGTGAAAGTTAAGATGCAAAATGAATTAAATATTTGCACAGGATTCAAAAGTGAAATAATTAGTTTGTGTTTGAGGATCTTTAAACATTTTAAGGCCGAGCGGCATCTCATCGTGACCAACTCTGGGACTACATACTACATCCAGTCTCCTAATCTACAAAGCTACATCGGCCTCTTTCTGGTCTCTCTCTGGTCTCTCTCTGGTCCCTCTGCTCCCTCTCTGGTCTCTCTGCTCTCTCTCTGGTCTCTGTCTGGTCTCTCTCTGGTCTCTGTCTGGTCTCTCTCTGGCCTCACTCTACTCTCTCTCTGGTTTCTCTCTCTCTGGCCTCTCTCTGGTCTCTCTCTGGTCTCTCTTACTGGCCTCTCTCTGGTATCTCTCCCTGGTCTCTCTCTAATCTCTCTCTGGCTTCAAGTCAAGTCATTGATATGTTTTTGGTTATTTGCTTGAGAGAGACACCAGAAAAACCAGAGAGACCAGAGAGAGAGAGAGAGAGAGGAAGAGAGTGTCTAAAGAGACCAGAGAGAGAGACAAGAGACAGGGAGAGACCAGAAAGGGATCAGAGAGAGAGAGGCCAGAGAGAAAGAACAGAGAGAGAGGCCAGAGAGTGAAACCAGAGTGACACTAGAGAGAGAGACCAGAGCGAGACCAGAGGCTGACATGTACATAAGTGTATAGATGTCTTACAGATCCCAGTCAGACCTTTGCGGGCCGTCTTGATGCTGACGGGCTGGAATCCCCCGTTCAGCGCAGACGAGTCCATAATGTCGGAGTCGAAGTCGCGGTGGTTCTTCCTGTAAACGAACAGCGCCACGGCAACGGAGATCACTAAACACATGATGACGGCGATGACGATCCCCACGTACAGGGCCACGTCGTCAGTGCTGGGGGCCACTGAGGGAGAGACACACACACTGTTACACTCTGGGCTCTCTCCTGTCGCTCTCTCTGGTCTCTCACTCATGTCTCTGTCTCAGAATCAGAATCAGATCAGAATCAGAATCAGAATCATTTTTATTGCCAACGTAAGTAACGGGAGGTCACAGACTTGGAAATTGCTTTGGCTCAGTGCAACAGTCAAAAAGAGATAATAAAAATAAGAATAAAAAACACTTCTAAAGAATAAATTTAAATTTAAAATAGAGTTACAGTTACTATTTACAATATACAAGTGCACATGGTGCACACAATGTAAGGTGACAGCAGTACAGTGAAGTAAAGTGACGTATGATGGGCAGTAAAGTGACTTTATAAAGGGCAGAGGGACAGGTTAAGAAGTGTTCAAGAGTCCAACAGCAGAGGGGAAGAAACTGTTCTTGTGGCGGGAGGTTCTAGTCCTGATGGACCGCAGCCTCCTGCCTGAGGGGAGTGGTTGGAATAGTCCATGTGCAGGGTGAGAGGGGTCGGCTGTGATACGACCAGCCCGGCCTCGAGCTCGGGCGACGTACAGGTCCTGCAGCGATGGAAGGCTGCGGCCGATCACTTCCTCTGCAGAGCGCACAATGCGCTGTAGTCTCTGTTTGTCCCTGACTGTGGCTCCAGCGAACCACACGGTGATGGAGGAGGTGAGGATGGACTCGATGATGGCCGTGTAGAACTGCACCAACATCTGTGCAGGCAGCTTGGCTTTCCTGAGCTGCCGCAGGAAGTACATCCTCTGCTGGGCCTTCTTGATGAGGGAGCTGATGGTCGGCTCCCACTTGAGGTCCTGGGTGATGGTGGTGCCCAGGAAACGGAAGGACTCCACAGAGGTGATGGGGGAGTCCATCACGGAGGGTGGGGGCGGGGGGACAGTGCTCTTCCTGAAGTCCACAATCATCTCCACTGTCTTCTGGGCGTTCAGCTCCAGGTTGTTACCACTGCACCAGGACACCAGCCGGTCCACCTCCCTCCTGTAGGCGGACTCATCGTTGTTGGAGATGAGTCCAATGAGGGTGGTGTCGTCCGCGAACTTGATCAGCTTCACGGAGTCGTGGCTGGAGGTGCAGTGGTTGGTGTACAGGGAGAAGAGCAGGGGAGAAAGAACACAGCCCTGTGGGGCTCCTGTATTTATAATCCGAGAGTCCGAGACATTCTTCCCCAGACGCACTCGCTGCTTCCTGTCCGACAGGAAGTCAGTGATCCACCTGCAGGTGGAATCGGGCACGTTGAGCTGGGAGAGCTTGTCCTGGAGCAGGGATGGCAGGATTGTGTTGAAGGCAGAGCTGAAGTCCACGAACAGGACCCTGGCGTAGGTCCCCGGGGAGTCCAGGTGCTGTAGGATGTGGTGGAGGGCCAGGTTAATGGCGTCGTCTACAGATCTGTTGGCTCTGTAGGCGAACTGCAGGGGGTCCAGGAGGGGGGAGGTGAGGGACTTGAGATGGGAGAGAACCAGGCGTTCAAATGACTTCATGACGACAGACGTAAGTGCTACAGGTCTGTAGTCTTTGAGTCCTGTGATCCTGGGCTTCTTCGGGACGGGGACAATGATGGAGGATTTGAAGCAGGCCGGGACATGGCAGGACTGCAGAGAGGTGTTGAAAATGTCAGTGAACACAGGAGTAAGCTCACTGGCGCAGTGTCTCAGAGTGGCCGGAGACACGTGGTCCGGGCCAGGAGCTTTGCGGGGGTGCAGCCTCAGGAAGAGTTGTTTAATCTCTTTAGCGGCTATTGTTAGGCTGGGGGCAGGGCTGATGGGTGGGTCGTTAGAGTAGTGGGGGGTGGGGGAGGGAGAGGTGTCAGGGGCAGCATCAAAGCGACTGAAAAATAAGTTCAGATCGTCAGCTAGCTTGTGGTCATCAGCACAGGGGGGGGCTTTGGGTTTGTAGTTGGTGATCTCCCGTAGGCCCCTCCAGACAGAAGCAGTATCGTTGTTACCAAACTGCTCCTGTAGTCGTTCTCTGTGCCGGGACTTGGCTGCTTTCAGTTCTTTCCTGAACTGATATTTAGCTGCTTTGTAGCCGCTGCGGTCCCCCTCCCTGAAAGCAGACTCCTTTGCTTTCCTGAGCTGCCGGAGTTTAGCAGTGAACCAGGGTTTGTCGTTGTTATAGATGACCCTGGTCCTTGTTGGAATGATGCTATCCTCACAGAAGTGGATGTATGACGTCACAGTGTCCGTATATTCATCCAAGCTGTCTGTGGCAGCTCTGAAAAGGTCCCAGTCTGTAGATTCCATGCATGCGCGCAGCTCTTCCACAGCTTCATCAGACCACACTTTGGAGCTCCTCACTGCAGGTTTCGAGAGCTTTAGTCTCTGTCTGTAAGCAGGAACCAGATGTATCATGGAGTGATCTGAGAAGCCGAGGGCTGGCTTGGGAACAGCGCGAAAAGCTCCGCGCACGGTGGTGTAACAGTGATCCAGAGTGTTCTCCTCTCTGGTCGGGCATTTGATAAACTGTCTGTATTTGGGTAATTCCTGGCTCAAGTTTCCCTTATTAAAATCCCCCAGGATAATAATCAGAGAGTCCGGGTATAAGCGTTCCATACACAGTACTTGCTCTGCGAGTGCGCGCTGAGCCTCGCGCGCGTCCGCGCATGGCGGTATGTAAACAGAGGCAAGAATGAATGAAACAATTTCCCGCGGGGAGTAATATGGTTTACAATGAATGAAAAGATATTCCAGAGCAGGAGAGCAGTGCTTGGAGATCACTGTCACATCGTTACACCAGTTTTGAACACCATCTTGAATATAGACATAGACTCCTGTCTATGTCTCTCTCCTCTCTCTCTCTCTCCTTCTCTGTCTATGTCTCTCTCCTCTCTCTCTCTCTCCTTCTCTGTCTCAGGTCTCTCTCTCCTGTCGCTCTCTCTGGTCTCTCACTCTCTCCTGTCTCTCTGTCTCCCGTCTCTCTCTCTGTCTCCTTTCTCTCTCTTTCTCCTGTCTCTCTCTTTGTCTCCTGTCTCTCTCTCTGGTCTCTCACTCATGTCTCTGTCTCTCTCTCTCTTGTCTCTGTCTCTCTCTATCCTGTCTCTCTCTCTGGTCTCTCACTCCTGTGTCTGTCTCTCTCTTGTCTCTCTCTCCTTTCTCTCTGTCTCCTGCCTCTTTCTCTCTACTGTCTCTGTCTCTCTCCTGTCTCCTGTCTCTCTCCCCGGTCTCTCCCTCCTGTCTCTTTCTCTCTCCTGTCTGTCTCTCCCTCCTGTCTCTGTCTCTCTCTCTCTCTCATCTCTCTCTCTCTCTCATCTCTCTCTCTGGTCTTATTTTAAAACATAAACTTCCATTGTAAACATTTGCAAATAAAAGCTTTGGGAATGTCTCTGTTGAAGTTGTTTTAACAATGAGACAATACTTTAGTTGTAAAGAGGCAGAAAACAGCAACATATAAATATATAGACAGTATTTATGCAGATGCTGCGCTCTTCTGTGATTGGACGTTATCAGGAGATTAATATCCTGCTTCAGAATGAGGCGGATGTAAGCGTCCATCTTGAAGGGAATGAAAAGCCTGTATCTTTGCCCAGATCTATGACCGTGATCTGGTTATTGCTGCTTTTATTATAAGAAAGGATCGGAGCCGTGGATGGAGCAGGCGTCAAACTGTTTTTTGTCTGGGAACAAAGTATAACCGCGGTTTACTTTTATTGTCATCGTGTCTTTTTACCTGTTTTTGTTTCATTTCCTTGACATACGTTTGGATATTGTTTTCTGGTCGGTTTGGATTCAATAAAAATACATGAACGCACTGACACTAAGAACATATTGAGCAACCATCTACAAAGCATTTACATGTGAAGGATATTGTTTACAGTGTAGGTCATCATCGGGAAACCAACCGACAGAGCAAACCCTGACGCCCTGAACGTACTTATTATGCTTTAATGACCTGTGTTCTAAACATGATCCTGTTTGTTATACGGCTTTGTGCCAATCAAACAAAGTAAATAAACTTTAAACAAAAGGTTTATTCACTGTCTGCAAATAAAATAGTTCTCAAAGGTTTTGTCGTGTTAGCAGAGTAACAGTTAGGCTAGTAACAGTTAGGCTAGTAATAGTTAGGCGGGTAACAATTAGGCTAGTAACAGTTAGGCGGGTAACAATTAGGCTAGTAACAGTTAGGCTAGTAACAGTTAGGCTAGTAACAGTTAGGCTAGTACTGTAACAGTTAGGCTAGTAACAGTTAGGCTAGTAATAGTTAGACTAGTAACAGCTAGGCTAGTAACAGTTAGGCTAGTAACAGTTAGGCGGGTAACAATTAGGCTAGTAACAGCTAGGCGGGTAACAGTTAGGCGGGTAACAGTTAGGCGGGTAACAGTTAGGCGGGTAACAGTTAGGCGGGTAACAGTTAGGCGGGTAACAGTTAGGCGGGTAACAGTTAGGCGGGTAACAGCTAGGCGGGTAACAGCTAGGCGGGTAACAGTTAGGCGGGTAACAGTTAGGCGGTAACAGTTAGGCGGGTAACAGTTAGGCGGGTAACAGTTAGGCGGGTAACAGTTAGGCGGGTAACAGCTAGGCGGGTAACAGTTAGGCGGGTAACAGTTAGGCGGGTAACAGCTAGGCGGGTAACAGTTAGGCGGGTAACAGTTAGGCGGGTAACAGCTAGGCGGGTAACAGCTAGGCGGGTAACAGTTAGGCGGGTAACAGTTAGGCGGGTAACAGCTAGGCGGGTAACAGCTAGGCGGGTAACAGTTAGGCGGGTAACAGTTAGGCGGGTAACAGCTAGGCGGGTAACAGTTAGGCGTGTCACTCCCGTATTCGTCCCGGAAACCGGATTCGTCCGGAAGTTCAGTTTGATCCAATGAGCACAGGCAGCAGTAGATTACGTCACGGAATCTGGACGGAAGCGGAAGTAAATATAACAAACTACCTATTCATGCCTAAACTTAACCAGCCATTCCCATAAAATAATGGTCGGCACTAGATCATATACGGAATCGGGACGAAACCGGAAGTAACAATCCTACTTTCAAATACATTTTAGACTAATTCGTCCTTAAATGGTGACTGGTTAAGTTTTAGGTGTTTAAGTAAGATGGTTAAGGTTAGGGTTAAGGATGGGTTGGGGTTATTTTATGGTAATGGCTGGTTAAGTTTAGGCATGAATAGGTAGTTTGTTATTTTTACTTCTGCTTCCGTCCCGATTCCGTATATGATCTAGTGCTGACCATAAAATAACCCCAACCCAGCCTTAACCCTACACTTAATCATCTTACTCAGACGCCTAAACTTAACCAGTCACCACTTAAGGACATATTAAACTTTTTGACATGCGCAAACTGAACTTCCGGACAAATCCGGTTTCTGGGACGAATACGGGAGTGACAAGGCGGGTAACAGCTAGGCGGGTAACAGCTAGGCGGGTAACAGCTACTTCAAACCTAGAACTCTCTGGAACTACATGAAAACTGAACATAGGAACATCAGCGGTGAGTGACCCAAATATAAACTGAACCTAAATCCATCAGATCCTCTAAAAATGTGTCCAAAATGTTTTATTTGTGTTAATGGTTACTTCCTGGTTTACTGCAATCGCTTTTTGACTAATTAAAACAGTATTTTTAGTCATAAAAATGTTAACAGATAATTCTGAAAACCTCTGTGTGTTAAGAATGTATAATATATTCTCCCGTTAACATTTAAATGTGTTGATTCTTATTTGTGTTTGTTGAGCTATTGTTGCAGATTATAATAACAGATAATGCTAGCATAAATATTCTCATTGACAAAGTGGCTTGACCAACTTGCGGAGCAATCTTTACGCACCTGAATCATGAGCAGAGAGTGCGTTGCCAAAGGGCAGCGGTCATTATTGGTTTGACAGGTTCGTTATCAAGAAATACTGACCGGAGCGTTTAGAAATAACATTAAAATCAATGGAGCGTTCTACTACTGCTGTGAGGAGCCGTGTGATTATGATCATTAATGAGCTCTGTATTCATTAGCATGTGTTTTGGATAATTGTTGTGTAATGAGGTAGACTCATCCTGACGGGTTAGTGCTCCAACCAATCACAACAAGTCTATCATTGAACAACTTGGACCAGTAAAAGTCAGACAAGTAGCTTCCTGTTTTCAGAGGTGTCTTGCAGAGTTATGAGAAATGTGGAGGCAGATTTCTGATTTTGGTCTTGCTAAGAAAGAAGGCAAGGACCAAGTTCAAGACCTGGACCAGACCCAGACCTGGACCTGTGGCTTCTTCCATATATGGGGCAAAAGATGAAACTTCCAGAAGCTCTTCCTCTTTGCACATTTGATATAATTGTTGAACTGAATTGTGTGAATCAGTCTGGGCCATGGACAGAGAGAGTACCTGAGAGGACTGAGAGTACCTCAGAATCAGATTCAGTTTATTTGCCATTTGCAGTAAAAAAAACACATTGGAATACATTAGCGAAAAGTCTCCAGTGTGCACAGACAAATACAGACATAAAACAACATTAAAAGACAAAAATAAAACAAATTTTAAAAACAGTAAACAAATGTCACTGTGAAATCGATCGACTAAAACAGTTCAAAACAAGTGCAAATCATTAAAGTGCTCTGTTCACACTGATAACAGCTTGTGGATAAAAACTGTTAGCGCAGGGGTGCTCACACTTTTTCAGCATGCGAGCTACTTATAAAAGGATCAAGTCAAAATGATCTACCTACTACAAAAATGCAAATCATATATTTCAAAAAATATTCTTTATATCTACAATGTATGTTTATGTACATGCAAAACCGCATGAGCCAATATAGCACAACACAACACAATTACCTATGTACATTTTTTGTCATTACCCGAGTTTACTCTTATGACTTGCACTGAATTGAATCGGCCAGGGAGGCATAGTCCGGAAAATTGGTGGTAACTCGCTGACAAGTTTGTCGTGGTTTAGCTTTCCTGCCCAGAGCGCGGTTGTTTGCGCATGTGCAGTTACCTAAGTGTCAGTAAAACATTACTGAGTAAAACACAGATGTCATTTGACTGTGGTGCCATGTCCATGTGCCATGCCTGTTTTTTTAAAATCCAAATATTTCCCCTCCTCAGTTTATAAAATAATTTGCATCCACACATCTGCGTTATCAATCACATTCGTAACATTCCAAATATGTGCGTCTCTTACGTCCTGTCCTGCGTTGGGGAAAAACACAGAAGTGGGCGGAGTTCTGATGCAGACGCCGGTAACGGCACTTTTACAGTCATAGAAGACACTCAGAGTAAAGAGTAAGACGTATGTTTACAAGCACTGACCCCGTCCTCAGCCCTGGTTTAGTCCTGGTTTAGTATTGGTTTAGTCCTGGTTTAGTCCTGGTTTGGTTGTTTTCGAGCGTGAGTCCCTGCGATCACTTTGCTGCTCTCTGATGTGGAGCGAGGATGTTCGCTGCTGCGAGCATCTCACAGCGAACAGTTTTTAAGGTAGTATGATCCATGCTTCAGTGATCAGAGGAATTTAGGGGGGTACTGTGGCGTGCGAGAACGCAAAACTCTGGTTATCTCTGTCTACACACAAATGCATTAACGGAGTTTTCAAAAATCTCCACTTTGCCCGGAGTTTTTTGTATATATTCGTTTAGAATATGTAATTTTTTATTTATTTAATGCGATCTACCAATACTACCTTTGCGATCGACTGGTAGATCGCGATCGACGTATTGAGCACCCCTGTGTTAGCGTAACGAGATGTCCTGCATCTCAGAGAGCGATATCTTCTGCCAGAGGGAAGAAGCTGGAACATGGCTTTCCCAGGGTGGCCAGAAGAGTCATTAACAATCCTAAGAGCTTTGTTTAAAAGTCTGGATTTATAAAGAACCTCCAGAACAGGAAGCTCACAGCCCACGGTCCTCTTTGCAGAGCGGAGCACCTTGTTTAAAGCTCTCTTTTCTTTATCTGTGATGTTTCCAAACCACACAGACACAGAACCAACAAGTAAACTCTCACCTGAGAGTACCTAAGAGTACCTAAGAGTACCTGAGAGTCCCTGAGAGTACCTGAGAGTACCTGAGAGTACCTGAGAGTACCTGAGAGTACCTGAGAGTACCTGAGAGTCCCTGAGAGTCCCTTAGAGTACCTGAGAGTCCCTGGGAGTTTTCAAGCCAGAGGGACAGTTAATTTGCTCAGCTCATAGGGACGGTCTCGCTCTGGTCTCTCTCTGGTCTCTTTCTCTGGTCTCTCTCTGGTCTCTCTCTGGTCTCTCTCTGGTCTCTCTCTGGGCTCTCTCTGGGCTCTCTCTGGGCTCTCTCTGGGCTCTCTCTGGGCTCTCTTTGGGCTCTCTCTGGTCTCTCTCTGCCCTCTCTCTGGTCTCTCTCTGGTCTCTCTCTGGTCTCTCTCTGGTCTCTCTCTGGTCTCTTTCTGGTCTCTCTCTGGTCTCTCTCTGGTCTCTCTTTGGGCTCTCTCTGGCCTCTCTCCGGTCTCTTTCCGGTCTCTCTCTCTCTGGTCTCTCTCTTTGGTCTCTCTCTGGTCGCTCAGGAGGGTCCTGGACAAACTAACATCTATGCTGGACCATGACTGTCACCCCCTGCAGGACACTCTCTCTGCTCTGGAGAGTAGCTTCAGTGACAGACTAATTCACCCTTGCTGTGTGAAGGAGAGGTTTCGCAGGTCTTTCCTTCCTGCTGCTGTCAGACTGTACAACGAGAATGTGTAACAGGAACTGCTGAGTCTGCACAAGTGTTTCTGATAATTCACCAGTAACTTTGTCACTAGTCACTTTACCTGTTATCAGTACTACTACAGTATTATTTCATATCTGATAATTCTGCCTTTCACCGTCACTTTACCTGTTGATATCTTACTGTATTATTACATATCCATCTGATAATTCTCCCACTCAAGTCACTTTACCTGTTGATATTATTTCTGCTGTTTATTCTGCTCATATTCATATTCTCATATTCTCCGCTGCTAATGTATAATATAGACATCTGTAAATACTCCGAACCAAGTGCAATCATAGCCCAGAGTTTCTTATTTTATTTTATTCTATTTTATCTTAAATTTATTGTCTATTATCTTAAATAATAGACTGATGTGTGGTCTCTCTCTGCTCTCTCTCTCTGGTCTCTCTCTCTGGTCTCTCTCTCTCTGGTCTCTCTCTCTCTGGTAACTCTCTCTCTGGTAACTCTTTGCCTTGCTTCTCCTTGAGCAGAGAGTTCATTGAAAGTGACAAAAACATTGATTAACTCCAATGCAATTAATGTGGAAGGTTGTTCCGGAAGAACCCAATGACACCGGACTAACGAGGCGCCGCCGCTGCAGCCGCATCAAACGAACTGAAGACCGAGATATAGAACTTTTTCATCTCTCAAATTACCATGTGCTGCAGCTCAGAGCGGATCTGGCTTTGTTCTATCACTGTTTCAGATACACATCGAGACGCCTCGATGGTTTTCTGTCTTTTTATTATGTCTCTCTCTGGTCTCTCTATGGTCTCTCTTTGGTCTCTCTTTGGTCTCTCTTTGGTCTCTCTTTGGTCTCTCTCTGGTCTCTCTCTGGTCTCTCTCTGGTCTCTCTCTGGTCTCTCTTTGGTCTCTCTTTGGTCTCTCTTTGGTCTCTCTTTGGTCTCTCTCTGGTCACTCTCTGGTCTCTCTCTGGTCTCTCTCTGGTCTCTCTGGTCTCTCTCTGGTCTCTCTCTCTGGTCCCTCTATGGTCTCTCCTTGGTCACTCTATGGTCTCACTCTGATCTCGGTCTCTCTCACTCTGGTCACTCTTCGGTCTCTCTCCGGTCTCTTTCTGCTCTCTCTCTGGTCTCTCTCTGGTGTCTCTCTGGTCGCTTTCTGGTCTCTCTCTGGTCACTCTCTGGTCACTCTTCGGTCTCTCTCCGGTCTCTCTCTGGTCTCTCTCTGGTCGCTTTCTGGACTCTCTCTGGTCTATCTTTGGTCTCTCTCTGGTCGCTTTCTGGTCTCTCTCTGGTCTCCTTCTGGTCTCTCTCTGGTCTCTCTCTGGTCTCTCTCTGGTCTCTCTCTGGTCTCTCTCTGGTCTCTCTCTGGTCTCCCTCTGGTCTCCCTCTGGTCTCTCTCTGGTCTCTCTCTGGTCTCTCTCTGGTCTCTCTCTGGTCTCTCTCTGGTCTCTCTCTGGTCTCTCTCTGGTCTCTCTCTGGTCTCCCTCTGGTCTCTCTCTGGTCTCTCTCTGGTCTCTCTCTGGTCTCTCTCTGGTCTCTCTCTGGTCTCTCTCTGGTCTCTCTCTGGTCTCTCTCTCTCCAGGCTGAGTTGGTTCTAAAGTGTTCTAACTGACAGTAATTAGCCAGTGCTGTTGGAAGCGATGGTGTCTCCTCTCTCCTCCTCCTCCCCCACTCCTCCTGCTTACCCCTACTTTCCCTCCTCCTCCTTCCAACTCCTCCTCCCCCCTCCTCCTCCTTCCTCCTCCTCTCCCTCCTCCCCCCTCCTCCTCCTTCCTCCTCCTCTCCCTCCTCCCCCCTCCTCCTCCTCCTCTTTATATCCAGTTCCAGCTGGAGACACCATGTGATGAGAGGGTCTGGCGAGGACCATGCGCACCATTACATGATGGTTAGAACTCTGCGTGTTGTAGAGGAACGTCCTTCACTGTCGCCGCCACGCTGACGACCGACGGACGCCACGCTGACGACCGACGGACGCCACGCTGACGACCGACGGACGCCACGCTGACGACCGACGGACGCCACGCTGACGGCCAACGGACGCCACGGCAACGAGGAGAAAGGACACGGTTGCAGAAACACATAAAGTTGGAGTTTGGTTTAAAAAAAATGAGATTTCAAACCATAAAAACATTGACTTTATATGAATGGTTCACTGTATCTTTCTGGTCTCTCTCTGTCTGGTCTGTCTGGTCTCTCTGGTCTCTCTCTGGTCTCTTTCTGGTCTTTCTCTGTCTCTCTCTCTGGTCTGTCTCTCTCTCTGGTCTGTCTCTGTCTGGTCTGTCTCTGGTCTGTCTCTCTCTGGTCTGTCTGTCTCTGGTCTCTCTCTGGTCTCTCTCTGGTCTCTCTCTGGTCTGTCTCTCTCTCTGGTCTGTCTCTCTCTGGTCTCTCTCTGGTCTGTCTCTCTCTCTGGTCTGTCTCTCTCTGGTCTGTCTCTGGTCTGTCTCTCTCTGGTCTGTCTCTCTCTGGTCTGTCTCTCTCTGGTCTGTCTCTCTCTGGTCTGTCTCTCTCTGGTCTGTCTCTCTCTCTGGTCTGTCTCTCTCTGGTCTGTCTCTGGTCTGTCTCTCTCTGGTCTGTCTCTGGTCTCTCTCTCTCTGGTTTCTCTTGACAGTTTTACAGTCTGACAATATATGTAAAAAACATGTAAATTCTAACCTACGACACAACAACAACTGTAGTAAATGTGTGCCCTTGTGCTAAACACACACACACTAACACACACACACAGACGCACACACACACACACACACACACACACACACACACACAGAAAGACACACACACAAACACACACACACAGACGCACACAGACGCACACACAGACACACACACACAGACAGACACACACACACACAAACACACACACACAGACGCACACACACAGACACACACACACAGACACACACACACAGACACACACACACACACACACACAGACACACGCACACACACACACACAGACACACACACACACACATACACAAACACACAGACACACACACTTCCCCGCGGTCACACAGCTCTTGTGGTTTGATGAT
Organism: Knipowitschia caucasica; assembly: GCA_964034765.1. Classification (NCBI taxonomy): domain Eukaryota; kingdom Metazoa; phylum Chordata; class Actinopteri; order Gobiiformes; family Gobiidae; genus Knipowitschia; species Knipowitschia caucasica. The sequence continues at coordinate 42,538,686 of OZ035823.1, read as the reverse complement.
AAAGACGTGACCTGCTAAAGTGTGGCATTAACACCACTTAGATTAAAACATGTCTCTGAACCTCAGCCTTTGTCACAGGAACAGAACAAGAGATTAAGGAAGAGAGAGAGAGACCAGAGAGAGAGAGGGGGAGAAGGAGGGAGAGAGAGATAGAGAGAGGGGGAGAGAGAGAGAGAGAGAGAGATTGAGAGAGACCAGAGAGAAACCAGAGAGAGGCCAGAGAGAGACCAGAGAGAGAGACCGGAAAGAGAGCAGAGTGAGACCAGAGAGAGAGACCAGAGAGAGACCAGAGATCAGAGAGAGAGACCAGAGACCAGAGAGAGACCAGAGAGAGACCAGAGAGAGACCATGAGAGAGACCAGAGAGAGACCAGAGAGAGACCAGAGAGAGAGCAGAGAGAGAGCAGAGACCAAAGAGAGACCAGAGAGAGACCATGAGAGAGACCAGAGAGAGACCAGAGAGAGACCAGAGAGAGAGCAGAGAGAGAGCAGAGAGAGACCAGAGAGAGAGACCAGAGAGAGAGACCAGAGAGAGACCAGAGATCAGAGAGAGAGAGACCAGAGAGAGACCAGAGAGAGACCAGAGAGAGACCAGAGAGAGACCAGAGAGAACAGTAATCTCCATCAGTGTTTTGTTCTGATCTTGGAGTTTATTTCATGATATAGTTTTTGTAAATCCAGTTATGAGCCTTTTAAGAACTGACCAATCAGATCAGGAGAGGGGAGGAGTCAGACAAATGCATACATAAAGATGGAAGTATGAAGGGAAAACACGACTCCAGGTCTCTGTGAGGTTCTCCAACAAAAGATTCACAGAAAGAAAATAAATAAATGATGAAATAATAAGAAATGATAATAAAAAGAACTCACATGGAGATCCCAACTGACCCGTGTCTTTTGGCTCTGAGGACTTCTGAAATGAGGAACCTTGAGGAGAGAGAGGGATGGAGAGAGAGAGAGAGAGAGAGAGAGAGAGAGACAGAGACAGAGACAGAGAGAGACAGAGAGAGAGAGAGATGATCAAAAACAAACGTAAGGCAACAGAAAAACAAACTGAACAAATGAGGCGGTGTCAGAGTCATGAGGAGAGAGACCAGAGAGAGACCAGAGAGAGACCAGAGAGAGACCAGAGAGAGACCAGAGAGAGACCAGAGAGAGACCAGAGAGAGAGGGTAGAGAGACACCAGAAAGGAGAGAGACCAGAGAGAGACCAGAGAGAGAGCAGAGAGAGACCAGAAAGGAGAGAGACCAGAGAGAGACCAGAGAGAGAGAGCACAGAGAGGAGAGAGACCAGAGAGAGACCAGAGAGAGAGGGTAGAGAGAGACCAGAGAGAGACCAGAGAGAGAGACCAGAGAGAGACTAGAGAGAGAGACCAGAGAGAGAGACCAGAGAGAGACTAGAGAGAGAGACCAGAGAGAGAAAGAGAGAGACTAGAGAGAGAGACCAGAGAGAGAGACCAGAGAGAGACTAGAGAGAGACTAGAGAGAGAGACCAGAGAGAGAGAGAGAGACTAGAGAGAGAGACCAGAGAGAGAGAGAGAGAGAGACTAGAGAGAGAGACCAGAGAGAGAGACCAGAGAGAGACTAGAGAGAGACTAGAGAGAGAGACCAGAGAGAGAGAGAGAGACTAGAGAGAGAGACCAGAGAGAGAGAGACCAGAGAGAGAGAGACCAGAGAGACACAGATTGAGACAAATTTTAAGGCAACATAAAAACCAACTGAACAAATGAAGCAGTGTCAGAGTCAGAGAAGAGCGATGAGTGTCGAGCTGGAGACGGATGAGAGAGGGGGCAAGAGGGTGAGAGGGGGGAGAGAGGAGGAGAGAGGGGGAGAGAGGAGGAGAGAGGAGGAGAGGAGGGGCAGAGCAAACCCCGTGATCCAAGATGGCGCCCTTTTCAAATCAGTGGGATGTGCTCAGTGGCTCATGGGACCTAAACGGGGACCGACATATCACAGGAACTCGCCCATATTTGGGCATTGTCTGGTCCTCCCGGTTCTGCGCAGTGGACGAGCTCCCATGATGCTTTGGGCATGGTTTCTTTCTGGTCTCCCTTATCTCTCTCTCTCTGGTCACTCAATCTTGTCTCTCTCTTTCTGGTCTCTCTCTCTCTGGTATCCCTCTATCTAGTCCGTCTCTCCATAGTCTCTCTCTCTCTGGTCTCCCTCAATCTCGCCTCTCTCTCTCTGGTCTCTTTCTCTCTCTGGTTTCCCTCTATCTTGTCTCTCTCTCTCTCTGGTCACTCTCTTTGGTCTCTCTCTCTTTCTGGTGTCTCTCTCTCTGTTGGAAAATTGTGTCCAACTTAACCTGAAATCAGCCTCTTCTGCATCAAGATAACACTGAGGTGATGTCACACGTTGTCAGTCGTCAGTCCTCACACACACACAGTCTATGACACAGGTACACACAGGTACACACAGTCTTTGACACAGGTACAAATGCCCTGTGTCCCTGTGATCCCCAGAGCCACTGTGATCCCTGTGATCCCCAGAGCCACATCCATAAACAACAGAAACAATGGCGTCGTCATCGCTGCAGACTCTGAGGGAGACGAGCCTCGGACAGGAAGTCAATGAGCTGGATGGAGCCGCCTGCATGGAAGCATCCAGGGGGGAGAGGGGGAGGGAGCGGGGGAGGGAGGAGAGAGGAGGGCAAGGGGAAGACTGTAGGAGACTGAGGGAGAGGGAGAGATGAGGGAGAGAGGGGGAGATGAGAGAGGAAGAGGGGGAGACTGTAGGAGACTGAGGGAGAGGGGGGAAGGAGAGAGGAAGAGGGGGAGAGGAAAGCAAGAGGAAGACTAAAGGAGACTGAGGGAGAGGGAGACAGAGGGAGACAGAGGGAAAGGGTGAGTGGAGGGAGAGAGGGGGAGGAAAGAGAGGAAGAGGGGGAGAGAGGAGAGATAAAGAGGGGGAGAGAGGAGGGCAAGGGGAAGATTGTATAGGAGACATAGGGAGAGAGGGAGAAAGGGGGACAGGGAGAGAGGAAGAGGGAGAGAGGAGAAAGGAGGGCGAGGGGGAGACTAGACAGAGGAAGAGGGAGAGGGGGAGGGGGAGAGAGTGGGAGAGAGGAAGAGAGGGAGTTGACCCCGGACAGATCCAGTGAATCCTCAAAACAAAGCTAGTGATTTGTGTCTGAATTTTTTTTTTTCTAAATTCAATGTCATTCTTTCTTTCATTCTTTCTACTGTTTCTGTTAAAAATCTCCAGTTTCTCCCACCATGAAAGCCTTTGCCCTGGTGTGACCATCGGAGCGGATCCCACCTGGTCCTCAGATCGATGAGTCAAAGGGTCAGGTCAGAACAACACAGAGAAAAACAAACCCACAGAGTCTGATCAAAACAACTGCAGTCAGAGAAGAAAGAGAGACCAGAGAGAGAGACCAGAGAGAGACCAGAGAGAGAGACCAGAGAGAGAGACCAGAGAGAGAGACCAGAGAGTGACCAGAGAGAGAGACCAGAGGGAGAGACCAGAGAGAGAAACCAGAGAGAGAGACCAGAGAGAGACCAGAGAGAGAGACCAGAGAGAGAGACCAGAGAGAGAGACCAGAGAGAGACCAGAGAGAGAGACCAGAGAGAGAGACCAGAGAGAGAAACCAGAGAGAGAGACCAGAGAGAGACCAGAGAGAGAGACCAGAGAAAGACCAGTGAGAGACCAGAGAGAGACCAGAGAGAGAGACCAGAGGGAGAGACCAGAGAGAGAGACCAGAGAGAGAGACCAGAGAGAGAGACCAGAAAGAGAGACCAGAGAGAGAGACCAGAGAGAGACCAGAGAGAGAGACCAGAGAGAGACCAGAGAGAGACCAGAGAGAGAGACCAGAGAGAGAGACCAGAGAGTGACCAGAGAGAGAGACCAGAGGGAGAGACCAGAGAGAGAGACCAGAGAGAGAAACCAGAGAGAGAGACCAGAGAGAGACCAGAGAGAGAGACCAGAGAGAGAGACCAGAGAGTGACCAGAGAGAGAGACCAGAGGGAGAGACCAGAGAGAGAGACCAGAGAGAGAAACCAGAAAGAGAGACCAGAGAGAGACCAGAGAGAGAGACCAGAGAAAGACCAGTGAGAGACCAGAGAAAGACCAGAGAGAGAGACCAGAGGGAGAGACCAGAGAGAGAGACCAGAAAAAGACCAGAGAGACTAGAGAGAGAGACCAGAGAGAGAGACCAGAAAGAGAGACCAGAGAGAGAGACCAGAGAGAGAGACCAGAGAGAGAGACCAGAAAGAGAGACCAGAAAGAGAGACCAGAGAGAGAGACCAAGAAAAGACCAGAGAGAGACCAGAGAGAGAGACCAGAGAGAGACCAGAGAGAGGGCAATGAGAGAGACCAGACAGAGAGACCAGAGAGAGACCAGAGAGAGACCAGAGATCAGAGAGTGAGACCAGAGAGAGAGACCAGAGAGAGAGACTAGAGAGAGATCAGAGAGAGAGACCAGAGAGAGAGACCAGAGAGAGACCAAAGAGAGAGACCAGAGAGAGAGACCAGATGGAGAGACCAGAGATCAGAGAGTGAGACCAGAGAAAGCACAGAGAGAGACCAGAAAGAGAGACCACAGAGAGAGAGACCAGTGAGAGAGAGATCAGAGAGAGAGACCAGAGAGAGGGACCAGAGAGAGACCAGAGAGAGAGACCAGAGACCAGAGAGAAAGACCAGAGAGTGAGACCAGAGAGTGAGACCAGAGAGAGAGACCAGAGAGAGAGAGACCAGAGAAAAGACCAGTGAGAGACCAGAGAGAGAGACCAGAGAGAGAGACCAGAGGGAGAGACCAGAGAGAGAGACCAGAAAAAGACCAGAGAGACCAGAGAGAGAGACCAGAGAGAGACCAGAGAGAGAGACCAGAGAGAAAGACCAGAGAGTGAGACCAGAGAGTGAGACCAGAGAGAGAGACCAGAGAGAGAGAGACCAAAGAAAGACCAGTGAGAGACCAGAGAGAGAGACCAGAGAGAGAGACCAGAGGGAGAGACCAGAGAGAGAGACCAGAAAAAGACCAGAGAGACCAGAGAGAGAGACCAGAGAGAGAGACCAGAAAGAGAGACCAGAGAGAGAGACCAGAGAGAGACCAGAGAGAGAGACCAGAGAGAGAGACCAGAAAGAGAGACCAGAGAGAGAGACCAAGAAAAGACCAGAGAGAGACCAGAGAGAGAGACCAGAGAGAGGGCAATGAGAGAGACCAGACAGAGACCAGAGATCAGAGAGTGAGACCAGAGAGAGAGACCAGAGAGAGACCAGAGAGAGAGACCAGTGAGAGAGAGATCAGAGAGAGAGACCAGAGAGAAGGCAATGAGAGAGACCAGAGAGAGAGAGACCAGAGAAAGACCAGAGAGAGACAAGAGAGAGACCAGAGAGAGAGACCAGAGAGAGACCAGAGATCAGCGAGTGAGACCAGAGAGAGAGACCACAGATAGAGAGACCAGTGAGAGAGAGATCAGAGACCAGAGACCAGAGAGAGACCAGAGAGAGACCAGAGAGAGAGAGACCAGAGAGAGAGACCAGAGAGAGAAAGACCAGAGAGTGAGACCAGAGAGAGAGACCAGAGAGAGAAACCAGAGAGAGAGACCAGAGAGAGAGAACAGAGAGAGACCAGAGATAAGAGAGTGAGACCAGAGAGAGAGACCAGAGAGAGGGACCAGAGGGAGAGAACAGAAATCAGAGAGTGAGACCAGAGAGAGAGACCAGAGAGAGAGACTAGAGGGAGAGACCAGAGATCAGAGAGTGAGACCAGAGAGAGAGACCAGAGAGAAACCAGAGAGAGAGACCACAGAGAGAGAGACCAGAGAGAGAGGGATCAGAGAGAGAGACCAGAGAGAGACCAGAGATAGATCAGAGAGAGAGAGATCAGAGAGAGAAAGACCAGAGAGAGAGACCAGAGAGAGGGCAATGAGAGAGACCAGACAGAGAGACCAGAGAAAGACCAGAGAGAGACCAGAGAGAGACCAGAGATCAGAGAGTGAGACCAGAGAGAGAGACCAGAGAGAGACCAGAGAGAGAGACCAGTGAGAGAGAGATCAGAGAGAGAGACCAGAGAGAGGGCAATGAGAGAGACCAGAGAGAGAGACCAGAGAAAGACCAGAAAGAGACAAGAGAGAGAGACCAGAGAGAGAGAGACCAGAGAGAGACCAGAGATCAGCGAGTGAGACCAGAGAGAGAGACCACAGATAGAGAGACCAGTGAGAGAGAGATCAGAGAGAGAGACCAGAGAGAGAGACCAGAGAGAGACCAGAGAGAGAGACCAGAGACCAGAGAGAGACCAGAGAGAGACCAGAGAGAGAGAGACCAGAGAGAGAGACCAGAGAGAGAAAGACCAGAGAGTGAGTTCAGAGAGTGAGACCAGAGAGAGAGACCAGAGAGAGAGAGACCAGAGAGAGGGACCAGAGGGAGAGAACAGAAATCAGAGAGAGAGACCAGAGAGAGAGACCAGAGAGAAACCAGAGAGAGAGACCACAGAGAGAGAGACCCGAGAGAGAGGGATCAGAGAGAGAGACCAGAGAGAGACCAGAGAGAGATCAGAGAGAGAGAGATCAGAGAGAGAAAGACCAGAGAGTGAGACCAGAGAGTGAGACCAGAGAGAGAGACCAGAGAGAGAGACCAGAGAGAGAGACCAGAGGGAGACCAGAGACAGAGAGAGACCAGAGAGAGACCAGAGAGAGAGCGAACAGAAAGAGACCAGAGATCAGAGAGTGAGACCAGAGAGAGAGACCAGAGAGAGAGACTAGAGAGAGAGAGACCAGAGAGAGAGAGAACAGAGAGAGACCAGAGATCAGAGAGTGAGACCAGAGAGAGAGACCAGAGAGAGAGACCAGAGAGAGAGACCAGAGGTAGAGACCAGAGAGAGACACCAGAGAGAGAGACCAGAGAAAGACCAGAGAGAGACCAGAGAGAGAGACCAGACAGAGAGACCAGAGAGAGAGAGGCCAGTGAAAAAGACCAGAGTGAGAGACCAGAGAAAGACCAGAGAGAGACCAGAGAGAGAGATCAGAGAGAGAGACCAGAGAGAGAGACTAGAGAGAGATCAGAGAGAGAGACCAGAGAGAGAGACCAGAGAGAGACCAAAGAGAGAGACCAGAGAGAGAGACCAGAAATCAGAGAGTGAGACCAGAGAAAGAACAGAGAGAGACCAGAAAGAGAGACCCCAGAGAGAGAGACCAGTGAGAGAGAGATCAGAGAGAGAGACCAGAGAGAGGGACCAGAGAGAGACCAGAGAGAGAGACCAGAGACCAGAGAGAGACCAGAGAGAGAGACCAGAGAGAGAAAGACCAGAGAGTGAGACCAGAGAGTGAGACCAGAGAGAGAGACCAGAGAGAGAGAGAACAGAGAGAGACCAGAGATCAAAGAGTGAGACCAGAGAGAGACACCAGAGACCAGAGAGAGACCAGAGAGAGAGACCAGAGAGAGAGAGACCAGAGAGACCAGAGAGAGAGACCAGAGAGAGACCAGAGAGAAAGATCAGAGAGAAAGACCAGTGAGAGAGAGATCAGAGAGAGAGACCAGAGAGAGGGCAATGAGAGAGACCAGAGAGAGAGACCAGAGAAAGACCAGAAAGAGACAAGAGAGAGAGACCAGAGAGAGAGACCAGAGAGAGACCAGAGATCAGCGAGTGAGACCAGAGAGAGAGACCACAGATAGAGAGACCAGTGAGAGAGAGATCAGAAAGAGAGACCAGAGAGAGAGACCAGAGAGAGACCAGAGAGAGAGACCAGAGACCAGAGAGAGACCAGAGAGAGAGAGACCAGAGAGAGAGACCAGAGAGAGAAAGACCAGAGAGTGAGTTCAGAGAGTGAGACCAGAGAGAGAGACCAGAGAGAGAGAGACCAGAGAGAGGGACCAGAGGGAGAGAACAGAAATCAGAGAGAGAGACCAGAGAGAGAGACCAGAGAGAAACCAGAGAGAGAGACCACAGAGAGAGAGACCAGAGAGAGAGGGATCAGAGAGAGAGACCAGAGAGAGACCAGAGAGAGATCAGAGAGAGAGAGATCAGAGAGAGAAAGACCAGAGAGTGAGACCAGAGAGTGAGACCAGAGAGAGAGACCAGAGAGAGAGACCAGAGAGAGAGACCAGAGGGACACCAGAGAGAGAGAGAGACCAGAGAGAGACCAGAGAGAGAGCGAACAGAAAGAGACCAGAGATCAGAGAGTGAGACCAGAGAGAGAGACCAGAGAGAGAGACTAGAGAGAGAGAGACCAGAGAGAGAGAGAACAGAGAGAGACCAGAGATCAGAGAGTGAGACCAGAGAGAGAGACCAGAGAGAGAGACCAGAGAGAGAGACCAGAGGTAGAGACCAGAGAGAGACACCAGAGAGAGAGACCAGAGAAAGACCAGAGAGAGACCAGAGAGAGAGACCAGACAGAGAGACCAGAGAGAGAGAGGCCAGTGAAAAAGACCAGAGTGAGAGACCAGAGAAAGACCAGAGAGAGACCAGAGAGAGAGACTAGAGAGAGATCAGAGAGAGAGACCAGAGAGAGAGACCAGAGAGAGACCAAAGAGAGAGACCAGAGAGAGAGACCAGAGATCAGAGAGTGAGACCAGAGAAAGAACAGAGAGAGACCAGAAAGAGAGACCACAGAGAGAGAGACCAGTGAGAGAGAGATCAGAGAGAGAGACCAGAGAGAGGGACCAGAGAGAGACCAGAGAGAGAGACCAGAGACCAGAGAGAGACCAGAGAGAGAGACCAGAGAGAGAAAGACCAGAGAGTGAGACCAGAGAGTGAGACCAGAGAGAGAGACCAGAGAGAGAGAGAACAGAGAGAGACCAGAGATCAAAGAGTGAGACCAGAGAGAGACACCAGAGACCAGAGAGAGACCAGAGAGAGAGACCAGAGAGAGAGAGACCAGAGAGAGAGACCAGAGAGAGACCAGAGAGAAAGATCAGAGAGAAAGACCAGAGAGAGAGAGAACAGAAAGAGACCAGAGAGTGAGACCAGAGAGAGAGACCAGAGAGAGAGACCAGAGAGAGACCAGAGAGAGAGACCAGAGAGAGAGACCAGAGAGAGAGACCAGAGAGAGAGAGACCAGAGAGAAATACCAGAGAGAGAGAGAACAGAAAGAGACCAGAGAGTGAGACCAGAGAGTGAGACCAGAGACCAGAGAGAGAGACTAGAGAGAGAAAGACCAGAGAGTGAGACCGGTTTCTCTCTTCCACCATGAAAGCCTTTGCCCTGGTTGGACCATCGGAGCGGATCCCACCCGGTCCACAGATCGATGAGTCAAAGCGGAGGCCATGTCGGGGCAAAGGATCAGAACAACACAGAGAAAAACAAACCCACAGAGTTTGATCCAAACAGAACGAGACCGAGAAACTTCCATCGGACAAAAGTGCAGCCTCTTCAATGCAATCTGCAGACGCCTAACTTCATTAGAGCCACATTCTGAGAGCGGCTAAATGGGAGATACAAGAGAGAGAGACCAGAGAGAGAGACCAGAAAGAGAGACTAGAGAGAGAGACCAGAGAGAGACCAGAGAGAGAGAACAGAGAGAGAGACCAGAGAGAGACCAGAGAGAGGGACCAGGGAGACAGACCAGAGAGAGAGACCAGAGAGTGAGACCAGAGAGAGAAAGAGACCAGAGAGTGAGACTAGATAGAGACCAGAGAAAGAGACCAGAAAGAGAGACCAGAGAGAGAGACCAGAAAGAGAGACTAGAGAGAGAGACCAGAGAGAGACCAGAGAGAGAGAACAGAGAGAGAGACCAGGGAGTGAGACCAGAGAGAGAAAGAGACCAGAGAGTGAGACTAGATAGAGACCAGAGAAAGAGACCAGAAAGAGAGACCAGAGAGAGAGAGACCAGAGAGTGAGACCGGTTTCTCTCTTCCTCCATGAAAGCCTTTGCCCTGGTTGGACCATCGGAGCGGATCCCGGAGTCAAAGGGTCGGGATCAGAACAACACCGAGAAAAACAAACCCACAAAGAGACCAGAGAGTGAGACTAGATAGAGACCAGAGAAAGAGACCAGAAAGAGAGACCAGAGAGAGAGACCAGAAAGAGAGACTAGAGAGAGAGACCAGAGAGAGGGACCAGGGAGACAGACCAGAGAGAGAGACCAGAGAGTGAGACCAGAGAGAGAAAGAGACCAGAGAGTGAGACTAGATAGAGACCAGAGAAAGAGACCAGAAAGAGAGACCAGAGAGAGAGAGACCAGAGAGTGAGACCGGTTTCTCTCTTCCTCCATGAAAGCCTTTGCCCTGGTTGGACCATCGGAGCGGATCCCGGAGTCAAAAGGTCGGGATCAGAACAACACCGAGAAAAACAAACCCACAAAGTCTGATCCAAACAGAACGAGACCGAGAAACTTCCATCGGACAAAAGTGCAGCCTCTTCAATGCAATCTGCAGACGCCTAACTTCATTAGAGCCACATTCTGAGAGCGGCTAAATGGGAGATACAAGTTACAAATGTGATTCCTCCGGTGTTTTTCCTCCACAACAGACACCGATATTGCCAGTTCTGTTGCCGTCTCAGCTTCCTCCACAGATGGATCCCAGCGATTCAAATACGTTTTAAACAAGTGGAAATAGGATCAAGGAGCTGCGGCCGCGGTTCTCACAGAGTCCAAGGTGAGTTCAGATCGCTCACGGCTCGGCGTTAGCGAAGCCGCGCTCTAAACGGGAGTGGAAATGGTCATTAGCGTTGACATTAAGTGGCTTCACCCTCTTAGCCTCCACCCACACCAGAGAATCAATACTTGGTTCCATCACAGGTCCCTCTCATTATTCTCTGAGTGATGTTAAGAAATAAGCCATAGCCTGTGTGTATATGTAGAGATGGACGATGCTAACGCGCTAGTTTAGCTTCAACTACTTTTATTATCACAGGAACAGTTTAGCCCAAATCCAGAAATGCAGATGCAATTTAACATCTGTAATCTCTGAGCAGGTAGTTAGATAGAAAGGTGGGTAGTAAGGTAGATAACATAATATCCCCAGTCGAAACAGTGCCTATCTGAGTGGAGTTTGCATGTTCTCTCTGTGTCTGCGTAAGTTTTCTCTCCTCTGGTCTCTCTATGGTCTCTCTCTGGTCTCTCTCTCAAGTCTCTCTCTCTGGTCTCTCTTTCTGGTCTCTCTCTGGTCCCTCTCTGGTCTCTCTCTGGTCTCTCTATGGTCTCTCTCTGGTCTCTCTCTCAAGTCTCTCTCTCTGGTCTCTCTTTCTGGTCTCTCTCTGGTCCCTCTCTGGTCTCTCTCTGGTCTCTCTCTGGTCTCTCTCTGGTCTCTCTCTCTGGCCTCTCTCTGGTCTCTCTCTGGTCTCTTTCTGGTCCCTCTCTGGTCCCTCTCTTTGGTCTCTCAGGTCTCTCTCTGGTCTCTCTCTCTGTTCTCTCTCTGGCCTCTCTCTGGTCTCTCCCTCTGGCCTCTCTCTGGTCTCTCCCTCTGGCCTCTCTCTGGTCTCTCCCTCTGGTCTCTTTCTGGTCCCTTTCTTTGGTCTCTTATACTTTAGTGTAAAGAAATTAAAAAAGCCAGAACTTCACTCTCTTGTCTATCACATCCACAGCCAACACTCGGTATCTCAGTGTTTGGACCAGCTGTAATAAATTCTTCCTCTTTTATATGATTAGTGTCACTATCACCATCTGCAGCGAATTATCCGCCTCTTCTGGGAACACGGCGCTGACACCTCCAACCGCATTAAGCAGGCGACGCATTTAATAAAGGAGGCAGCTCGAAACACACTCATCCTTCCTGCTGTTGTTTGACATATTTGGAAAAGGTCTCTGTTGGAACAGAGCTCCAAAGACACTAAATATATGTCTAATAAGAGCTCTACATATCTCTGTGCATGTGTGTGTGCACATGGCACTGATGCATGCTGGGGTATTGGGAAAAGGCCTTAGCTCCATACGTTTCTATGTTATTAAGACAAGATACTAAGGAGGTCTACTTCAAGCCCTGGGTTTCCAAGATGTCTGAGCCTGAGTCTGCCTCTGGTCTCTCCAAGATGTCTGGGCCTGAGTCTGCCTCTGGTCTCTCCAAGATGTCTGCCTCTGGTCTCTCCAAGATGTCTGGGCCTGAGTCTGCCTCTGGTCTCTCCAAGATGTCTGCCTCTGGTCTCTCCAAGATGTCTGGGCCTGAGTCTGCCTCTGGTCTCTCCAAGATGTCTGCCTCTGGTCTCTCCAAGATGTCTGGGCCTGAGTCTGCCTCTGGTCTCTCCAAGATGTCTGCCTCTGGTCTCTCCAAGATGTCTGGGCCTGAGTCTGCCTCTGGTCTCTCCAAGATGTTTGCCTCTGGTCTCTCCAAGATGTCTGGGCCTGAGTCTGCCTCTGGTCTCTCCAAGATGTCTGCCTCTGGTCTCTCCAAGATGTCTGCCTCTGGTCTCTCCAAGATGTCTGCCTCTGGTCTCTCCAAGATGTCTGCCCCTGGTCTCTCCAAGATATCTGCCTCTGGTCTCTCCAAGATATCTGCCTCTGGTCTCTCCAAGATGTCTGCCTCTGGTCTCTTCAAGATATCTGCCCTTTCTCTGGCACAGTAGCAGAGTGGTTTTTGCTTGTGCTTCAACGCAAGAACGTCCTGGGTTCAATCCCCAAACCTCAAAGACCACGTAGTCCCTCTGTAAAGCCGTACTACACAATGCTGCCCCTGTGACCCGGCAATGGATAAAGCAGAAGAAAGAGTCGTCTCTCCAGTGTATATAAACCTGAGGCTGTGTTAAAGCTGGGGTCTGTGAGTTTATGAAGTGGGAGTGGAACACAGACAGGGCGTGACAGTGAATGGGACACGATCTGATTCCTCCGTTTCTGGACCACAGTCGTTTTTAAACACAAAGATAGAAATAAACTACTAATAGAGAAAAACATCTAAATGTTATGAATAAAAACTTACACTAAACTGATTTTACTAAAGAATGAAGTTTTAAAAAGAAGCTGGACAGATGTGTTCCCAGCGGTGAGGAGCTCATCCTGATCTCTGAGGTCGTGACTTTTCCCAAAATAATGTTCAGTCTGACACTTGTAAAACATGTCGCTGTTATTTATCCAATTCATCTGAAACTGTTTCCATGACGATTATGTATGTTATATGGAGCTCTCTCTGCTCTACCTCTGCTCTAATCTCTCTCTGGTCTCTCTCTGGTCTCTCTCTGGTCTCTCTCTCTCTCTCGCTCTGGTCTTTCTCTCTCAGTCTATTTGGAGATTAGGTCAGTGTTAGGTTTTCCTCCTGTGCTCTAATGAGTTGATTTCCTTCTCCAAGTCCAGTGTTATATTCTGTCTGCACAGAGTCAGAAATCTGAGAGTGGGAGGTTCTCACTCTGCATACACAGCCATCTCTGGTCTCTTTCTGGTCTCTATCTCTCTGGTCTCTCACTGTTTGTCTCTCTCTGGTCTCTCTCTGGTCTCTCTCTTGTCTTTCTCTTGTCTTTCTCTTGTCTCTCTCTCTGTTCTCTCTGTTCTCTCTCTGGTCGGTCTCTTGTCTCTCTGTCTCGTCTCTCTCTTGTCTCTCTCTCTAGTCTCTCTCTGGTCTCTCTCTGGTCTCTCTCTGGTCTCTCTCTGGTCTCTCTCTGGTCTCTCTCTGGTCTCTCTCTCTCCACGCAGAAACAAAAGTGAATGAGATTGTGCATGTGTTGATGAAGGGGAGAGAGGGGGGAGAGAGGGGGAGAGAGGGGGAGAGAGGGGGAGAGTGGGGGAGGCAGTACTCACTCAGCATACGGGGGAGAGTGGGGGAGGCAGTACTCACTCAGCATACGGGGGAGAGTGGGGGAGACAGTACTCACTCTGCATACACAGCCCATCGGTGCAGTTCTTGGACTGGAGCACCAGGCCCTCACAGTCCTTGCCCCCGTTTTTGGGCGCTGGGGCGTTGCACTCCCTCCGTCTCCAGTGGGTGCACTCCGTCCCACAGGTCGACCACTTACTCCACTCAGTCCACAGGCCATCCACTACCACACAACGAGAGGAGGGGGAGACGTGAGCACGGGTGAGGCGTGGGGGGAGGGAGGGAGAGAGGGAGAGAGGGAAGAGAGGGGCGGAGAGAGGTATAGTGAGAGAGAGAACGGGTGAGAAAGATAGAGAGAGAGACGCAGGGGGAGGGTGAAGTGTGGGGGAGGTCCTGGGTCTACAGCCTCAGTCCTGGGTCTACAGCCTCAGTCCTGGGTCTACAGCCTCAGTCCTGGGTCTACAGCCTCAGTTCTGGGTCTACAGCCTCAGTCCTGGATCTACAGCCTCAGTCCTGGGTCTACAGCCTCAGTCCTGGGTCTACAGCCTCAGTCCTGGATCTACAGCCTCAGTCCTGGGTCTACAGCCTCAGTCCTGGGTCTACAGCCTCAGTCCTGGGTCTACAGCCTCAGTCCTGGGTCTACAGCCTCAGTCCTGGTCTACAGCCTCAGTCCTGGGTTACAGCCTCAGTCCTGGGTCTACAGCCTCAGTCCTGGATCTACAGCCTCAGTCCTGGATCTATAGCCTCAGTCCTGGATGTCTTCTGAGTTTCTATTATTATTGCATTCTTTGTTTTAGAACTTTTAGATTCTCTGATCTGTTGTTGGTGAATCTAAAACTTGGGGGACACATTGGGACTGGTCTCTCACCTGCACACCTGGTCTCTGGTCTCTAGTCTCTCATCTGGACACCTGGTCTCTGGTCTCTCACCTGGTCTCTAGTCTCTCACCTGTCTCACCGGGACACTGGTCTCTCACCTGGTCTCTGGTCTCTCACCTGGACACCTGGTCTCTGGTCTCTCAACTGGACTCTGGTCTCTCACCTGGACACCTGGGGACTGGTCTCTCACCTGGTCTCTAGTCTTTCACCTGGACACCTGGTCTCTGGTCTCCCACCTGGACACTGGTCTCTCACCTGGACACCTGGTCTCTGGTCTCTCACCTGGACACCTGGGGACTGGTCTCTCACCTGGACACCTGGTCTCTGGTCTCTCACCTGGACACCTGGTCTCTGGTCTCTCACCTGAACACCTGGACACTGGTCTCTCACCTGGACACCTGGTCTCTGGTCTCTCACCTGAACACCTGGACACTGGTCTCTCACCTGAACACCTGGACACTGGTCTCTCACCTGGACACCTGGACACTGGTCTCTCACCTGAACACCTGGTCTCTGGTCTCTCACCTGGACTCTGGTCTCTCACCTGGACACCTGGACACTGGTCTCTCACCTGGACACCTGGACACTGGTCTCTCACCTGAACACCTGGACACTGGTCTCTCACCTGGACACCTGGTCTCTGGTCTCTCACCTGGACTCTGGTCTCTCACCTGGACACCTGGACACTGGTCTCTCACCTGGACACCTGGTCTCTGGTCTCTCACCTGAACACCTGGACACTGGTCTCTCACCTGAACACCTGGACACTGGTCTCTCACCTGGACACCTGGACACTGGTCTCTCACCTGAACACCTGGTCTCTGGTCTCTCACCTGGACTCTGGTCTCTCACCTGAACACCTGGACACTGGTCTCTCACCTGGACACCTGGTCTCTGGTCTCTCACCTGAACACCTGGACACTGGTCTCTCACCTGAACACCTGGACACTGGTCTCTCACCTGGACACCTGGACACTGGTCTCTCACCTGAACACCTGGTCTCTGGTCTCTCACCTGGACTCTGGTCTCTCACCTGGACACCTGGACACTGGTCTCTCACCTGGACACCTGGACACTGGTCTCTCACCTGAACACCTGGACACTGGTCTCTCACCTGGACACCTGGTCTCTGGTCTCTCACCTGGACTCTGGTCTCTCACCTGGACACCTGGACACTGGTCTCTCACCTGGACACCTGGTCTCTGGTCTCTCACCTGGACACCTAGTCTCTTTGGTTCTGTATTTCTCGGTTGTCTCTGGTCTCTTTTTCTTCTCCCTAACTCTAACCCTAACCCTTTCACCTGGACACATGGACACTTGGTCTCTCACCTGGTCTCTGGTCTCTCACCTGAACACATGGACACCTGGTCTCTCACCTGGTCTCTGGTCTCTCACCTGGACACATGGGGTTGCAGGCCAGCTTCTGAATGCCCTGTCCGTCGCAGATGGCGCCCCCGTTCAGTGGGGCGGGGTTGGTGCAGCTCCTGGTCCGTTTCTGGTACCCGCGGCCGCACTTACTGTTGCACACGGTCCACTCCGTCCACGTGGACCAGCCGCCGTTCACTGCAGAAGCAAAACCAGGTCTCAGGCGCCAGGATTAAGTTATGGTTGGACTCTACAGAGTGACGTTTATGAAGCATATCAATGATTCACCAGATTGAATAAACTGTGTTTCCATGGCAATGTCTCTCTCTGGTCTCTCTCTGGACTCTCTCTGGACTCTCTCTGGACTGTCTCTGGACCCGCTCTGGTCTCTTTCTGGACTCTCTCTGGCCTCTCTCTTGTCTCTCTCTGGTCTCTCTCTGGCCACTCTCTGGTCTCTCTCTGGTCTCTTTCTGGTCTCTTTCTGGTCTCTCTCTCTGATCTCTCTCTGGTCTCTCTCTGGTCTCTCACTGGTCTCTCTTTGGTCTCTCTCTGGTCTCTCTCTCTGGTCTCTCTCTCTGGTCTCTCTCTCTAGTCTCTCTCTCTAGTCTCTCTCTGGTCTCTCTCTGTGTCCTTCTCTGGCCTCTCTGTGTCCCTCTCCGGTCCTCCTCTGGACTCTTTCTGGTCCTTCTCTGGTCTCTCTTGTCCCATTGGCAAATCTTGTTTTAACAGTCACGTTAAACACTTGCTGTTAGCCTTTACCACCTAATTTTCATTTTTTGCAGTGTATCTCATTTTCTAAAGTCTATAATCACAAATGATTGGTCCTAGTTTTAGCCCTCAAGCTAAGCCCCGCCCACACCTGTGATGTAGGCCACAAAACTATCTCTACTTGCTCAAATTAGAATCTAATTTCTCTAACTCTTGGCACATCTACAAGAAGCAGAGAGTGAGAGAGAGCGAGTCCATCCACAGAGAGAGAAAAGCCTGCAGTGTCCAGCTTTCTGGGCCTGGCTCCTAATCGCGTCACATTTGCGAGGGAGGCTCCGAGGAGTGGCCTAGATCCACCATCTTAAATGCCACGGCCTGGTTCTGAGCCACCAGCCCTGGGTGTCACTCCGCTCTGGGTCTGAGCCACGGACAGAGACGGATGAGAGCGGGAAGGGAGGCATTAGGAGGAATCAGCCGCTGGAGAAGGCAGCAATCTGAGCCGAATTTACTGCGTGGCTGAACGTGAGAGAGTCCGGGGTCAGAGGCGGAGAGTGGAGCTGGAGACCAGAGAGAGACCAGAGAGAGACAAGAGAGAGACCAGAGAGAGACCAGAGAGAGACCAGAGAGAGACCAGAGAGAGAACAGAGAGAGACCAGAGAGAGAACAGTGTTCTCTCGTTGTCCTGTTGTTTGAGCTGAAGTTACAGACACAGTGTGAAGGCTCAGCAGGTGATTCTCTAAGTACGTCCTCGCCACATTAGCAACTTTCAAAGCCAAGCACTAATCTGCGGGTCCTCGCACAACAAACTGTGAGAGAGATCCCCCCAGGAGCAGGGGATTGAGGATCTGAGGACACGGCTTTGAAAACGCTTTGATTCCAAATCTAGCATCAACTCAGAAGGCTCCGGAGACGACGGGTGAGGATGGTACAAGTTCAGGATTTAAGGACCAGAGAGAGAGAGAGAGAGAGAGAGAGAGAGAGAGAGAGAGAGAGAGATGCCGAGACATACAGCCTGAAAGAGAGAGAGACCAGAGAGAGAGAGACCAGAGTGAGAGACGCTGAGAGGGAGAGAGAGAGAGACCAAACAGAGAGAGCAGAGAGAGAGAGAGAGAGAGAGAGCAGAGAGACGCCGAAACATACAGCCTGAAAGAGAGAGAGACAGAGCAGAGTGAGAGCAGAGTGAGAGCAGAGAGAGAGACGGTGAGAGAGAGAGAGAGAGAGAGACGCAGATATATACAGCCTGAAAGAGAGAAAGGGAGCAGAGAGAGAGAGACCAATGGGAGATCAGAGATCACAAAGAATAGAGAGAGACAAGAGACCAGAAAGACCAGAGAACAGAAAGAGACCAGAGAGAGGAACACCAGGGAGTAGGGCTATAACCATCTGGGAGACCAAGCCCTTCTCTGCTCTGTCTCTTTCTGATCCCTCTGCTCTCTCCTTGGTCTCCCTCTGGTCTTCCTGATCTCTGGTTTCTCTCTGGTCTCTCTCTTTCTCTCTCTCTCTGGTTTCTCTCCTGAACCCTGAGGACCTCCTGAAACCTTCTCTGCTCTGTCCTTGGTCTTTCTCTGGTCTCTGATCTCTCCCTGGTTTCTCTCTGGTTTCTCTTTGATCTCTGTTTTTTCTCTGGTCTCTCTATTCCTCTCTCTCTCTGGTTTCTCTCTGGTCTCTCTCTCTGGTTTTCCTCCTGAACCCTGCGAACGCCGTGGTTACCGTAGACAATGACGGTTGCCGTGGTGCTGCGGCGCTTGGCCACGATGTTCTTGGCGACGCAGGTGTAGTTGGCGGTGTCCGAGAGCCGCGCCTGTTTGATGATCAGGTTGTGGTCGATGGTGATGTAGAAGTTTCTGTCGTCGGCCGGATCTATCACCTCCTCGTTCTTCAGCCACTCCACCTGCAACACACCAGAGGAGAACCAGGTGAGCGAGAGAGCAGAGAGAGAGCAGAGAGAGAGCAGAGAGAGTGCAGAGAAAGAGCAGGGAGAGAGCAGAGAGACCAGAGAGAGGGCAAAGAGAGAGCAGAGAGAGAGCAGAGAGAGTGCAGAGAAAGAGCAGGGAGAGAGCAGAGAGACCAGAGAGAGGGCAAAGAGAGAGCAGAGAGAGCAGAGAGACCAAATAGAGACCAAGGAGAGGGCAGAGAAACCAAAGAGAGGGCAATACCAGAGAGAGACCAGAGAGAGACCAGAGAGAGAGACCAGAGAGAGACCAGAGAGAGAGACCAGAGAGAGACCAGAGAGAGACCAGAGGGAGAGACCAGAGAGAGACCAGAGAGAGACCAGAGAGAGACCAGAGAGGGATTGAAGAGAAAGAGAGCAGAGAGCGCTCTCCCGGCTCTCTTTCTCTGCTTTCTCTCTCTGGTCTCTCTCTGGTCTCTCTCTGGTCGCTCTCTCTGGTCTCTCTCTCTCTGGTCTCTCTCTGGTCTCTCTCTGGTTTCTCTCTCTGGTCTCTCTCTCTGGTCTCGCTCTAGTCTCTCTCTAGTCTCTCTCTCTGGTCTCTCTCTCCTTAACTGGACTAAAGAGTTGTCTTATGTATGACCTGTGTTGTACAAATGCTCTTTTCTACAGAAATGACAAGTGTCAACAGCAGCGACTCTCTTTTCTCTCTCTCTTAAAAACAAAAGAAAGAGAAACTTTCAATCTCTGGAGGCAGCTGGACACACTGACCTTTCCTGCAGCAGCACCAGCATTCAATCTGGGACAAACTAGGACAATCTGGGCCGTTACCAAACCTCAGGGCTAGCTATATTTGAGATACTGCTTTGCTGGTATAGCACAATCGCTGGTATCGTTCACTGAAGTGCTGCCGCGTCTTCTCTGGTCTCTCCCCTCTGGTCTCTCTTCTGGTGTCTCTCCTCTGGTCTCTCTCATCTCTCTCCTCTGGTCTCTCTCCTATGGTCTCTCTCCTCTGGTCTCTCTCCCCTGGTCTCTCTCCTCTGGTCTCTCCTCTGGTCTCCCCCCCTGGTCTCTCTCTCCTCTAGTCTCTCCTCTGGCCTCTCCCCTCTGGACTCTTCCTGTGGTCTCTCTCCTCTGGTCTCTCCCCTCTGGTCTCTCTTCTCTGGTTTCTCTTCTCTGGTCTTTTTCCTCTGGTATCCCTTTACTGGTCTCTCTCCTCTGGTCTCTCTCCCCTGGTCTCTCTCTCTGGTCTCTCTCCTCTGGTCTCTCTCCCTCTGGTCTCTCTCATCTCTCTCCTCTGGTCTCTCCCCTCTGGTCTCTCTCCTCTGGTCTCTCTCCTCTGGTCTCTCTCCTCTGGTCTCTCTCTCTCTGGTCTCTCTCCCCCTGGTCTCTCTCTCTGGTTTCTCTTCTCTGGTCTCTCTCCTCTGGCCTCTCTCCTCTGGTCTCCCCCCTGGTCTCTCTCCTCTGGTCTCTCTCATCGCTCTCCTCTGGTCTCTCCCCTCTGGTCTCTCTCTTCTGATCTCTCTCCTCTGGTCTCCCCCCTGGTCTCTCTCCTCTGGTCTCTCTCATCTCTCTCCTCTGGTCTCTCCCCTCTGGTCTCTCTCCTCTGGTCTCTCTCCCCTCTAGTCTCTCTCCTCTGGTCTCTCTCCTCTGGTCTCTCTCTCTCTGGTCTCTCTCCCTGGTCTCTCTCCTCTGGTCTCTCTCCTCTGGTCTCCCCCCCCCCCCGGTCTCTCTCTCTCTGGTCTCTCTCCCCTGGTCTCTCTCCTCTGGTCTCTCTCCCCTCTGGTCTCTCTCCTCTGGTCTCTCTCCTCTGGTCTCTCTCCCCTGGTCTCTCTCCTCTGGTCTCTCTCCTCTGGTCTCCCCCCCCTGGTCTCTCTCTCTCTCTGGTCTGTCTCCCCTGGTCGCTCTCTCTGGTCTCTCTCTCTGGTCTCTCTCTCT
This sequence comes from Knipowitschia caucasica, assembly GCA_964034765.1. Taxonomy (NCBI): domain Eukaryota; kingdom Metazoa; phylum Chordata; class Actinopteri; order Gobiiformes; family Gobiidae; genus Knipowitschia; species Knipowitschia caucasica. The sequence goes on along the minus strand of OZ035823.1, from coordinate 42,518,296 downwards.
GGTCTCTCTCCTCTGGTCTCTCCCCTCTGGTCTCTCTCCTCTGGTCTCTCCCCCTCTGGTCTCTCTCCTCTGATCTCTCTCCTCTGGTCTCCCCCCTGGTCTCTCTCCTCTGGTCTCTCTCATCTCTCTCCTCTGGTCTCTCTCCTCTGGTCTCTCTCCTCTGGTCTCCCCCCCTGGTCTCTCTCTCTCTGGTCTCTCTCCCCTGGTTTCTCCCCTCTGGTCTATCTCCCCTGGTGTCTGAGGGGGCGGGGCCACAGCCTGACTTCCTGTGTGTAGAGTGCACAGACTGTAGATAAGGAGGATGTGATAAGACACAAAGAGAAAGATAAGGTTTGTTTGTGGAGCGACTTTCACAGAAGAACTGCTGAAAGTATACAATAACCCACAGAAGCTATAAAGGAGTCTCTCTCACGGAGGAACAACGAGAGAGACCTCTTTGTGGGGGTCATTGTTGTCACGGCTGTGCTTTAAACACTGATGCACAGACTGTGAGCAAACCAGAAAGATAAGGACTATAGTGGGAGAGAGACCAGGGAGAGAGAGAGTAGAGAGAGAGAGAGCAGAGAGAGAGAGAGCAGAGAGAGCAGAGAGAGAGCAGAGAGCGACGGGACCAGAGAAGAGTCATGAGGGCAGTTTTTGGTGCTCCTCCTGTCTCTCACTCCCCCTCCCCTTGTGTGTCTGTGAGTCTCCTCCCCCATTGCAGGTGCCTGCTGCGAGGGCCCACCTGTGTCTCATCAGGCCAATCGGGGAAAGTATATTTGTTTGCTGGAAATCCACTCAGCCAGCGCCAGTTCGTCCCTTGACTGCGGTGAATCAACGCATTTTGTGAGACTTCTGAGAGACTGTTTTTGGACTTGTTTAACGTGGTTTTTGTATTTTCCTCAGGTGGAGGACCTGCTTTCCCAGTACATTCCTGGAGCTTGTTTTGGACTTTATTTTTGTTCTCCAGTGATTTTTGTTTTATTAAATTTACTTGTTACTCCTTGGATCCGCGTTTGGAGTCTATTTTGTCAAACCACAACAGAACGAACTGGCCAAGATGAATCCAGCGGATCCTCCTCATGGTGACACACCTGCATCAATTAGAGAGGCTGTCTCTCATCAAGGAATCCTGCTAGGCCAGCATGAAGAAACGCTCATCTTGTCCAAGGAAATCAGGAACTGGTTGCACATATGACTCAGTTAATGCATCAAATGTCTGTACTCACCAGCCATCTTTCATCCACAGCCTCTGCCCAGCCGCCCTCTCCCCCTGCCACTCCTCAGGACTATATTGCCAAGCCTGAAGTGCCTGTTCCACATCCCGAGCCTTTTCATGGGGACCTGGGAAGCTGTAGAGGATTTTTACTACAGTGTTCGACTTTCAACTCCGGCCTGCCACCTTTTCAACAGATAAGTCTAAAATTCTGTTCATGGTGGGACTATTGCGTGACAGGGCATTAACATGGGCAGAAGCAGAAGATTCTGATAGCCCCTTGGCCTCTATGGGGTTCAACTTTTTTATTGAGCGTTTTCGTCAAGTTTTTGACCACCCTGATTACGCTGGCAGTGCTTCAAAGCGTCTTATTACAATACAGCAAGGAAGTCTCAGTGCAGCAGATTATTCTGTCGAGTTCCAAACCATGGCAGCCGATTCAGGATGGAATGACAAAGCGCTAATGGAAATTTTTATTAAAGGACTAAATGAGCAGCTGAAGGACGAGTTAGCCTGTAGAGACGAAGAGACCACTTTCAAATCTCTCATTTCCTTGGTGATTCGTTTAGATAATCGCCTACGTGAGCGCCGCCGTGAGAAGGCTGGACGTTCGAGACCCTCTCCAATGGTACATCGTCCTACAACTCTTCAAACCGCTGCTGAGACTTTTCCACATACTGCTCCAGTTGAAACAGATGAACCCATGCAGCTGGGTAGAGCACACCTATCTCCTATGGAACGACAGCAGCGCTTGAGGTTAGGTCAGTGCTTCTATTGTGGGGAATTGGGCCACTTAATTGGTACTTGTCCTAGAAAGCCAAAAGACCAGACTCACCAATAGCTCTGGGAGTATTGGTGAGTCATGCTGAATTAGAGACCCGTCCCAGACTATTACTGCCCGCAACTCTTAGACTTGTTTTTTTTTCGTGTCCCTTACCTGCGTTAACTGATTCTGGAGCTGAGGACAACTTCATCGATGTAGAGCTGGTAAAACAATCTAAGATCCCAACCCAAGCACTTAAGTCTCCCATTAAAGCTAGCTCATTAAGTGGACAACTTTTGGCCAATATTACACACACTACGGTTCCGGTTACCCTTTGCCTCTCCGGAAACCACAGTGAGGAGATTCAGTTAAAGATTATTTCGTCTCCTCACACACCACTTGTGCTTGGGCATCCCTGGTTGAGTCTACACAACCCTTCCATTGACTGGTCTCAGGGTAGCATAACGGGTTGGAGTAACAGTTGTCACACTAACTGCCCCCGCTCCGCTGTAGTCTCAATTCCCGATAGCCATTCTGAGACTCCCAGATTCCCTGATCTGTCTAATGTCCCTAAATGCTATCATGATTTGGTGGAGGTGTTTAGCAAAGAGAAGGCTCTGTCCCTACCTCCTCACCGCCCCTATGACTGCGCTATCGAGCTTCTACCCGGGGCAATACTTCCCTCCAGTCGTCTTTACAATGTTTCACGCCCAGAGAGGGAAGCTATGGAAAAATACATAACAGAGTCTCTTTCGGCGGGCTTAATTCGTCAGTCTTCGTCCCGAGTCGGTGCTGGCTTTTTTTTTGTTGAAAAGAAAGACAAGTCGTTACGACCCTGTATTGACTATCGTGGTTTGAACAACATAACTGTTAAAAACAAATACCCTCTGCCTTTGCTCACATCTGCTTTTGACCCATTACAAGGGGAAGTCATTTTCTCTAAGCTAGACCTGCGTAATGCTTACCACCTAGTTCGCATTAGAGAGGGTGACGAGTGGAAGACCGCTTTTAAGACCCCTATTGGGCACTTTGAATACCAAGTTATGCCCTTCGGTCTTACCAATGCCCCAGCAGTTTTTCAGGCTTTTGTTAATGACGTTCTCCGAGACTTCTTGGGTCGTTTTGTGTTTGTTTATCTGGACGACATTTTTATTTATTCCCAGTCCCCAGCCGAACATGTTAAACATGTCCGTCAGGTGCTACAGAGACTCCTAGAGAATAAGTTGTATGTTAAGGCAGAGAAGTGTGAGTTTCATTGCGACACTGTGTCTTTTTTGGGGTTTATAATTGAAGCAGGACAAGTGAGGCCCGATCCCCAAAAGATTAAGGCAGTTTTAGAATGGCCACAGCCAACCAGCCGCCGAAAGCTCCAACAGTTCCTGGGCTTTGCAAATTTCTACCGGCGCTTCATTCGCAATTTCAGTTCTGTTGCCCAGCCGCTCTGCAAGCTGACCTCATCTTCTATTCCATTCTCCTGGACAGAGGAAGCTGAGTCAGCTTTCAGGAGATTAAAGGAACTTTTCACTACTGCTCCTGTGTTGATGCAAGGAGATCCGACTCGCCAGTTTGTTGTTGAGGTAGACGCCTCGGACTCTGGAGTGGGAGCCGTGCTCTCTCAAAGGTCTAGCTCGGATCAGAAACTGCATCCATGTGCCTTCTTCTCTCGACGTCTATCTCAGGCAGAGAGAAACTACGACGTCGGAAATCATGAACTTTTAGCCATCAAATTGGCACTAGAGGAATGGAGGCACTGGCTTGAGGGAGCTGAACAACCGTTCATCGTTTGGACCGACCATAAGAATCTGTCATACATTCAAACAGCCAAGAGACTTAATTCTAGACAGGCCCGGTGGGCGTTGTTTTTCAGCAGGTTCAACTTCACCTTAACATATCGTCCTGGAACTAGGAATGTCTAGCCAGATGCCAGATCAATTGTGTTCTGCTACCGGTCTTACGCCTTTTGAAGCCTCTTTGGGCTATCAACCGCCACTCTTCCCAGAGCAGGAGCAGGAACTGATAATACCGTCTGTCCATCATTATCTCCGGCGTTGTCACAAGATTTGGAGAGACACTCGTGCAGCCCTTTTACGAACCACGGAACGCAACCGTGCTTTAGCTGACCGTCGTAGAACCCCAGCTCCAGACTATCAGCCAGGTCAGTTGGTCTGGTTGTCGTCTAAGCACATTCCTCTGAGGACGGAGTCTCGTAAGCTGTCTCCACGTTTTATTGGACCTTTCCCAGTGGAGAAGGTCGTTAACCCCATGGCCATTCGTCTGACTCTGCCACCCTCTATGAAGATACACCCAGTTTTTCATGTCTCCCAGCTCAGGCCCGTTTCCTCCAGTTCTTTGAACCCTCCGGCCAGGCCCCCTCCTCCCCCCCGGATTGTTGACGACGTGCCTGCCTACACCGTCCGCCGGCTGCTTGATGTTCGCTGGCGTGGTCGGGGGTTGCAGTACCTGGTGGATTGGGACGGCTGCTATCCTCGATCCGCGGTTGGTGCGGGACTTCCATCAGCGCCATCCGGAGAAGCCTGGGGGTCGCCGGGGGGCTCCCGTTGGAGGGGGGGTACTGTCATGAGGGCAGTTTTGGTGCTCCTCCTGCCTCTCACTCCCCTCCCCTTGTGTGTCTGTGAGTCTCCTCCCCCATTGCAGGTGCCTGCTGCGAGGGCCCACCTGTGTCTCATCAGGCCAATCTGGGAAAGTATTTGTTTGCTGGAAATCCACTCAGCCAGTGCCAGTTCGTCCCTTGACTGCTGCAAATTTCCTCGTCTGTGTCGTCCTGAGAGTTACTCTCGAGCTGAAATAGATGAAATTGTTTTAATAAGTAACCATGTAATATTTTTTGCTTTCAGATGCCACAATCACAGGAAGACTGGCTTACAATATCAAAAAGGTTTATGGAAAGATGGAATTTTCCAAATACACTGGGAGCTTTGGATGGAAAGCATATTGCTGTACGTGCCCCTCAGAACTCAGGCTCTCTATACTATAACTACAAGAACTTCTTTAGTATTGTGCTATTGGGCCTTGTAGATGCTGATTACAAGTTTATATATGTTTATGTTGGATGCAATGGCCGGATCTCTGATGGGGGAGTATTTTCTGGATGTTCTCTGGCAGAAGCGCTGAACAGACGATTGGCAAATAAACCAGAGCCGACACAACTTCCTGGTGGAGAGAGCCCAGTGTCATACCACATTATTGGGGATGATGCCTTCCCCCTACGAGATGATCTAATGAAGCCATTTCCATTCCGAAACATGAACAAAGAACAGGATGTCATGGTTTAAGTTTATTTCCTGTTTTATTTTGAAATGTGTTATCCCTGTGTCTTCTTTTGGTTGTACTTCCTGTTGTCTGATGACCTGCCCTCATCTGTCTCACCTGTGTCTCGTTAGTCTTGTATTTAGCCCTGTGTGTTCCTTCACTCCCTGTTCTGTCATTGTCATTCCTCGTCTGTTTTAGTTCGGTCCTCGTTCCCTGTGTTTTTGGAAGTTTTGGTGTTTGCTTTTTATTAAATCCATTATTTGTTGCAGTTTTGCATTTTGGGTCTCATTTAATTTCACACACGTGACACAGGATTTACAACTATCGGTTGTCTCGAGCTAGGCGTGTGGTTGAAAATGCTTTTGGCATTTTGAGTTGTCGATTCAGAGTTTTTCTCAATACGATGTTCCTGGAACCAAATGTTGTGGAGAACATAGTTATGTGTGCATGTGCACTCCACAATTTCCTGATTGTGAAAAATGATGGACATTATCTGAGCCAAGGACTTGTGGACCAAGAATCGACAACACATGATGTAACCCCAGGGACCTGGAGAAATGACACACAACTACAGTCTAGTGGAATACATCACAGTATAACAATAGTGGTCAACAACCCAAATCAAAACGTGATGTGTTGATGGAGTTCTGTATGAGCCCAGCGGGTGCTGTTGATTGGCAAGAAAGTAAAATATAGACAATCTGATTGCATTCATGCTAATGTTGAAAAATGTAAATAAACACCATGTCAAATTCATTTCTGATTTGCTCTTTTTTTAATAAACATTTTCTTTTAAATTTGAACATCCATAAAAATCGTACCTGGAATGATGACTGTGTCTCCCTCGATTTCATGTAAGGCCGAAGAAACTCTAAATTCTTCACAATCCAGTGCTGGTGCTGTGTGAGGCCGCGTCTTCCACTTCCAGATGGTGGTGCTTTTGAGAGCCTGCTGAACTGGGTTCTCATATTCTTCATTTTTTTGGTGATATCATTGACTGTAAATATGAAAAAATAGAGGATTATAGTAAAAGGAATGTAATGTGTAACTAGTCATAACACTAGCATAATTTTGCATTGAAGGCCAACCCTATGAATAATTAAAACAAATAAAACAATCTTTTTACTAACAGGGTAGGCTATGCCTATAGGCTCATCTATTTAATGTAGAACAGACTGATTAGTGAGTGGCTACCTCGTCCTCGAGGCGGGCATGCTTGATATCCAATGACAATGTGTGACAACAAACAGTAGGCTTATTTATGTCAAGTAGGGAGGCAACAATGAATCTGTTCATGTACTGCGTCCATCATATTGTAATAGTTCTGGGTTGTCTGTTTACAACCACAGGGAAGTGCTCTGGTTAAGGTAGAGAGTTTTACCGGGGGTGGGAGGCTTTTTCCCCGTGTTTACACGTCGGGAGTGTGTGTTGTGAGTTAAGCGTGAGCTGTGGCCAACAGCTTGTCCTAACAGTTTGTGAATAAAAGCATCTTGAAAAGCACTGTTCGAGCATTTCTTACCTGGGAGTATTACAATATGCATTGAATAGGCGAGTCACGAATAAATGGAATGGATGAATTGAACAGAAAAAAGTCGAGATGGAATTACCTGTTTTGCCGAGTCTAAAAGAAATTTCCTCCAGAGCCGCACGTTTAGTGTTCCTATTGGAGTATGCTTTGATTGATGTGTCAAAGAGACACGGTCTATCACGCCACATTTCCACGAAATCATCCTCCGCAATCTCCGTCCATTCATGTTCAGTCGCCATTTTACTTTGTTTTAGCGCAACAAGTCACGTGCAGGCGCCTACGTCACATGATAACACTCTCAACACATGTTGTGCGCCAGGAGCGCGCACATCGGGAGATATCTCAACTAGTTGCCGAAAAGTAGAACACAGGCAACTGACTGGAACTGGAGACCGACTGATCATCTCCAGTTGTAAGAGCGCGCACATCGACCGATTTCGGCAACTGATCATCTCCCACCATTTCCTCACAGTTGCCAAAAGCCGCTTTGCAACTAGTTGTCTCCAGTTTCTCTGTCGATGTACGCTAGGCTTAAAGATGTTGTAGGACTGTCTTGGCTGACACGTCTCTGCAACATCGCGTGGCGATTGGGGGCGGTGCCAATGGAGTGGCAGACCGGGGTGGTGGTCCCTCTCTACAAGAAGGGGGACCGGAGGGTGTGTTCCAATTATCGTGGGATCACACTCCTCAGCCTCCCTGGTAAGGTCTACTCCAAGGTACTGGAGAGGAGGCTACGTCCGATGGTCGAATCTCGGATTCAGGAGGAGCAGTGTGGTTTTCGTCCCGGTTGCGGAACACTGGACCAGCTCTTTACTCTCCATCGGATACTCGAGGGTTCATGGGAGTTCGCCCAACCTGTCCACATGAGCTTTGTGGATTTGGAGAAGGCGTTCGACTGTGTTCCCCGGGGTGTCCTTTGGGGGGTTTTCCGGGAGTACGGGGTCCTCTGCTGAGGGCCATCCGGTCCCTGTATGATCGGAGCCAGAGCTGTGTTCGCATCAGCAGTAAGTCAGACCTGTTGGCCTCCGCCAGGGCTGCCCTTTGTCACCGGTTCTGTTCACTGTGTTTATGGACAGAATTTCTAGGCGCAGCCAGGGGCCGGAGGGGGTCCGGTTCGGGGACCTAAGGATTTCATCTCTGCTGTTTGCGGATGATGTTGTCCTGTTGGCTCCAACGAACCAGGACCTGCAGCATGCACTGGGACGGTTTGCAGCCGAGTGTGAAGCGGCTGGGATGAGAATCAGCACCTCCAAATCCGAGGCCATGGTGCACGACCGGAAAAAGGTGCCGTGCCCTCTCCAGGTGGGTGGAGAGGTCCTTCCTCAAGTGGAGGAGTTCAAGTATCTCGGGGTCTTGTTCACGAGTGAGGGAAGGATGGAGCGTGAGATTGACAGGCGGATCGGTGCAGCGTGCGCAGTGATGCGGTCGCTGTATCGGACCGTTGTGGTAAAGAGGGAGCAGCGTCTGCAGTCAGAGCTGTATCGGACTGTTGTGGTAAAGAGGGAGCTGAGCCGAAAGGCAAAGCTCTCAATTTACCGGTCAATCTTCGTTCCCTCCCTCACCTATGGTGATGAGCTTTGGGTAATGACCGAAAGAACGAGATCGCGGATACAAGCGGTCGAAATGAGCTTCTTCCGCAGAGTGGCTGGGCGCTCCCTTAGAGATAGGGTGAGGAGCTCAGTCACACGGGAGGAGCTCGGAGTAGAGCCACTGCTTCTCCACGTCGAGAGGAACCAGTTGAGGTGGCTCGGGCATCTGTTCTGGATGCCTCCTGGACGCCTCCCTGGGGAGGTGTTCCGGGCACGTCCCACCGGGAGGAGGCCCCGGGGAAGACCTAGGACAACCCCTTGGGGTCCCCCCAGACGAGCTGGAGGAGGTGTGTGTGGATAGGGAAGTCTAGGCGTCTCTGCTTAGACTGCTGCCCCCGCGACCCGGCAATGAATGAAGCGGAAGAAAATGGATGGATGGATGGACATACATATTCTCACATACTTATACACACAGCTGCTTAATTGCCGTACTTTGGCCGCTCTTTGTGATTGGCCGAGGGACAAAGGGGCGGGCTCTGATGGGCTGCAGCAGGAGTCTACCAGACTGAACTTCCACAAGCTGCTTTTGAGTTTGTTTTTATAGATTTGGTGAAAGTAACTTAAAGTAATGCAGTATTTTATGATTTATACATTTTAAGCCGGAATACAAACTTATATTGTGTTTTTTGTTCTTGACGTGGGTTCTCTGTGGTTATTTTTATATTTTTATTTTTATGGAAAATAGACTAAATGAATCCTCTACAATGTGGATATTTCTTCGTATCTTTTCTAACCATCGTTCCACCTCCGTCAGCTCACGACGGTTCATTAAAATGTATATTCCTTTCTTGGGCAGAACATATTAAAGCAACGGCTCAATGTCCTGAACACGGACACGCCCACAAACGCAAAGAATTCTGGGAAAATGACCCAAATGAGTGTGAGTAATAGTCATTACAGAGAGTGGATTTATTAGATCATTAATCACAGAGAGAGAGATACAAACGGTCTGAACTGAAATCAATGAGTTTGTTACGGTTTCTGCTGAGAGAGAGAGAGCAGATATAGAGACCAGAGAGAGACCAGAGGGAGAGAGAGCAGCAAGAGAGACCAGAGAGAGACAGAGCAGAGAGTGACCAGAGAGAGACCAGAGAGAGAGAGAGCAGAGAGAGAGACCAGAAAAAGACCAGAGAGAGACCTGAGAGAGAGATAGCAGAGAGAGACGAGAGAGACTAGGGAGTGACCAGAGAGAGAGAGACCAGAGAGAGAGGGACCAGAGAGAGACCAGGGAGAGAGAGAGAGAGACCAGAAAGAGACCTAAGAGAGAGCGGAAAGAGACCAGAGAGAGAGATCCTAGAGAGCCCATGGAGAGGGACCAGAGAGAGAGAGACCAGACAGACACCAGCAAGAGAGACCAGAAAGAACAGAGAAAGACCAGAGAGAGACTAGAAACTAATCATATTTGGGTATTAACATTCGTGGCCTTTGTAAGTCTAGAATTCCTCTAAAACCATGTTTTCTCAGTCTCTCGGTTCTGTCTGCTGCGTTTCTTGAATCAGGTCGTGTGTTTCTGTTTTGCACAGATGCAGATGACACGCTACAGCGAGCACACAGCAGGCTCCTGGACTGACTCTAAAGTGCTGCGTCCTCACTGCCAGGCCCCGCCTTCAGGAGCCGCTCCAGGTCGGTCCGAGACCGAAGGAGCCATGAGACTGAAAGACAAGATACCAGAATATAGTGTAAGAAAGAGAGAATATTCTACTTGTCTTCTTTGTAAAATTATAAGTATTTAATTGGTCTTTACCAGAGCACATCCAGGAGAGGACACTGAGCAGCTTCACACCTGTGCTCACATTAACAATGAACTGGACTGGTCCATAATACCAACGCCCTGGACAGGACGGGCCAAAGTCACCTCTTCCTTCTGAGGAGACTGAGGTCCTTCTGAGGCGGCTGAGGTCCTTCTGAGGAGGCTGAGGTCCTTCTGAGGAGACTGAGGTCCTTCTGAGGAGGCTGAGGTCCTTCTGAGGAGGCTGAGGTCCTTCGTAGGAGACTGAGGTCCTTCTGAGGAGGCTGAGGTCCTTCTGAGGAGACAGGTCCTTCTGAGGAGGCTGAGGTCCTTCTGAGGAGGCTGAGGTCCTTCTGAGGAGACTGAGGTCCTTCGTAGGAGACTGAGGTCCTTCTGAGAAGGCTGAGGTCCTTCTGAGGAGTCTGAGGTCCTTCTGAGGAGGCTGAGGTCCTTCTGAGGAGGCTGAGGTCCTTCTGAGGAGGCTGAGGTCCTTCGTAGGAGACTGAGGTACTTCTGAGGAGACTGAGGTCCTTCGTAGGAGACTGAGGTCCTTCTGAGAAGGCTGAGGTCCTTCTGAGGAGGCTGAGGTCCTTCTGAGGAGACTGAGGTCCTTCTGAGGAGGCTGAGGTCCTTCTGAGGAGGCTGAGGTCCTTCGTAGGAGACTGAGGTCCTTCTGAGGAGGCTGAGGTCCTTCTGAGGAGGCTGAGGTCCTTCGTAGGAGACTGAGGTCCTTCGGAGGAGGCTAAGGTCCTTCGGAGGGAGCAGGCCTCTGCCTCTGCCATACACTACGCTGCCGTGTGCTGGGCCCTGGGCAGCACAGAGCGGGACAGGAGCAACTGAACAAGCTGGTCAGGAGGAGGTGAGGGACAGGAGGCCCCTGGACTCTGTGGAGGAAGTGAGGGACAGGAGGCCCCTGGTCTCTGTGGAGGAGGTGAGGGACAGGAGGCCCCCGGTCTCTGTGGAGGAGGTGAAGGACAGGAGGCCCCTGGACTCTGTGGAGGAGGTGAGGGACAGGAGGTGCTAGTCAAAGTCACCTCCTTCATGAACAACACCTCCCACTGCACAGTACTGAGGAGGAGCTGAGGAGCTCCTTCAGTGGAAGAAGGAGCAGGGCCTTTATCCCCACCGCTGTCAGACTGTACAACAAGTCACTTTAAGTCACTGTATAAGACTGAAACACCTGCACTACTATTGTCACTGTTTCTTGATAGTCACTTTTTATTGTACGTAATAAATCCTGCTTTAACATGTTGCACATTTCTGTCTTTTGCACAGTCTGAGTGTTTCTGTCCAGATGTGACCTGTACGCTTCTCCAGAGATCAATGAAGTCGATCTTATCTTATCTCAATACTTATGTTGGTCTAGCTGCATGTGGAGCCCCCTGCTGGAGAAGTGTGGTAACTTTGTACTTCATCTGTCGCCATTTTGATTTGAGCTGTCTCAGTCCTGGGTCTACAGCCTCAGTCCTAGATCTACAGCCTCAGTCCTGGGTCTACAGCCTCAGTCCTGGGTCTACAGCCTCAGTCCTGGGTCTACAGCCTCAGTCCTGGATCTACAGCCTCAGTCCTGGGTCTACAGCCTCAGTCCTGGGTCTACAGCCTCAGTCCTGGGTCTACAGCCTCAGTCCTGGGTCTACAGCCTCAGTCCTGGATCTACAGCCTCAGTCCTGGGTCTACAGCCTCAGTCCTGGGTCTACAGCCTCAGTCCTGGATCTACAGCTTCAGTCCTGGGTCTACAGCCTCAGTCCTGGGTCTACAGCCTCAGTCCTGGGTCTACAGCCTCAGTCCTGGGTCTACAGCCTCAGTCCTGGATCTACAGCCTCAGTCCTGGGTCTACAGCCTCAGTCCTGGGTCTACAGCCTCAGTCCTGGGTCTACAGCCTCAGTCCTGGATCTACAGCCTCAGTCCTGGGTCTACAGCCTCAGTCCTGACTTTTGATGTTCTCCTTAAGCCTACAGACTAAAATGAGACATGATAAAAGAGACGGAAAATGTAACCGCTGCCAGCCACGCTCTGACTGTCTCTCTCTTGAGCTGAGTCTCTCTCCTGAACCGGTCTCTCTCCTGAGCTGCTCTCTCTCCTGTGCTGAGTCTCTCTCCTAGCTGCTCTCTCTCCTCAGCTGGTCTCTCTCCTGAGCCGGTCTCTCTCCTGAGCTGCTCTCTCTCCACAGCTAGTCTCTCTCCTGAGCTGCTCTCTCTCCTGTGCTGAGTCTCTCTCCTAGCTGCTCTCTCTCCTCAGCTGGTCTCTCTCCTGAGCCGGTCTCTCTCCTGAGCTGCTCTCTCTCCACAGCTATTCTCTCTCCTGAGCTGCTCTCTCTCCTGAGCTGAGTCTCTCTCCTCAGCTGCTCTCTCTCCTCAGCTGGTCTCTTTCCTGAGCCGGTTTCTCTCCTGAGCTGGTGTGAATTTCCATCTCATTGAAACAAAACAAACTCCAGGAACAAGCCTCAGCAATTAGAAACCCTAAATGTAAATCACTCTCTGTTTTCTTTCCACCTCCCGGACTTCCCCCCTCCCCCCCCCCCCCCCTCTGTCACTGGGGGGAGACAGGCGGGAGAAATAAGTGGCCTTTGCATTCAATTATGGATCATGTTTAAATCCTTCAAGCTGAAAATAAGAACACAAAGAATGAAGGCGGATGGACACACACACAGACACACGCAAACACACACACACACACACACACACACACACACACACACACACACACACACACACACACACACACACACAGTTTTGGAAATCTGAGCTCTGGAGCGGGGCCAAGTTCAGCTGCAATCACGGCTTTATGTTTTGTATGTGCTGATGTGGCATGGAGACACCAGCAGGGGGCGCATGCTGGTTAGCTCTCTCTCTGATCTCTCTCTCTGGCCTCTCTCTCTGGTCTCTCTCTGCTCTCTCTTGTCTCTCTCTGGTCTCTCTCTGCTCTCTCTTGTCTCTCTCTTGTCTCTCTCTGGTCTCTCTCTAGTCTCTCTCTGGTCTCTCTCTGGTCTCTCTCTGGTCTCTCTCTGGTCTCTCTCTGGTCTCTCTCTGGTCTCTCTCTGGTCTCTCTCTGGTCTCTCTCTGGATTTAGGCTGTAGACCCGGACTCTTCGGCCTTTTAATTTGGGTTTAAATCCCTGGCCTTTATGGTTGCATGTTGTTTACATTATTCTACAGATTAAAGCAATATGTAAGATTTTCATGTTGGGTCATCATTAAAGGGCCCTAATCTGTCATCATTAAAGGGCCCTAATCTGTTGTCATTAAAGGGCCCTAATCTGTTGTCATTAAAGGGCCCTAATATGTCATCATTAAAGGGCCCTAATCTGTCATCATTAAAGGGCCCTAATCTGTCATCATTAAAGGGCCCTAATCTGTCATCATTAAAGGGCCCTAATCTGTCATCCTTAAAGGGCCCTAATCTGTCATCATTAAAGGGCCCTAATCTGTCATAATAATAAACTGCTCTTTAACTGAAAACAGTAGTTCAGAGATATTTGAATTTCTAAATTACTTTTCCAGCCCCTAAATCTTGTTATTGTTCTCATTTCGATGTCCCGCCCTCCACCGTTTCACCAATCAGAAAGTCTGTTGCCGCTTTTCCACAGTGTCAGTTCAGTTCGTTTCAGCACGGTACGGCGCGCTCATTTTGCATTTCCACTAGGGATAGTCCGGGACTTTGCGTTACTTTTTTGCAACACCTCGACTGCGGTTCCATCCCCATAGCACCGGTACCATGACGTGACGTCGGCCCACTGCCTTACTCTGATTGGTCGACGAGTGTCGTCACTGGAAGCGACACTCGTCGCTCTGCTCTGCTCTGCTTTGGCTACATTACGTCCTCCTCACTCCAGAGAAATGGAATCGCACAGAAAGCCCCAAAAGTCCTGGTCCTGGTCGGTGGACGAGGTCCACACGTTCCTCTCTTCAGGCCGAAAGAAAGAATTCAAAGGCAGCTCGAGGCTCAACACAGTTTTCAGGGAGATCGCTCTGGATTTGTGACTAGTCTGTGGTAATCCTGGAAATAACTGGTTAGCTACGAATCCCGTTAAAGCTCTCACTGAAATGTATTTACTGTGTAAATGTTCGATTGTCTGTTGTACACAGTGAGCTAGCCACATGTAGCTTAATTTAGCTATCGATAGCAGCTAAGCTAACGTCCTCCCTGTGCTACTGTGCTTTATCTCGTATTATCTGCAGTATTCACGTGTTTCTGTTTTATGTTTGTTTTAAGTTGTTGTGTGTATATTTGTTTTTAGAATCCCTTTCCATAAGTGTGGAGATTACCAACGAGTAATGAGTGACCGGAGTATTCTCATCTGGACCTGGTCTCAGACATACGTACTTTTGACTTTGTAAACTGTTGGTTTTGCACTTTACTTTTGTTTTCAATAAATCTGTGATTGTATCAAGTGTTTCCTTAATTTATTATAATTGTAGCTGAGGTTTGGGCATCGATTGTTTGTCTGGTCTCGGAGTCTGCTGTAGTCTAGCAGACTACCTAGCTTAGCCTAGCCGCTAACTCGCTACCCCTATGGCTGCCGCTGTCTCTCCCTCGGTCCTTTACTGCTCGAGTTGCCTGATGACGAGTTTAAACCCTGGATCCTCCTCTGATGGCAGTGATATTTGTGTTAAGTGTAGTACAGTTGTAGCTTTGGAATCCAGGGTTAGTGAGTGAGCTGAGTCTCGAGCTAGCGCTAGCATTAGCTATAGCCTAGCAGTATCCTCGGACATGCAGCCCTCCTCCTCTGCTACACAGGCTGCTGTTGCTACAAGTCCATTCAGATTGTACAGAGCATTCAGCACCATTGACTTAGCAGTTTCCGAGTCATTCTTTTAAGACATAAGCATTTTCAAAAACTACTCGTGCTGTGCTGAATTTTCTGTGAAACACTTGCTGTTCGTCTGATATTATAATAAATCCATGCACCGCACCAGTACTAGTTATCCGTCACACGTAAATGACGTGGTCTGACAACGCTGAGGACATACTAGGGGTACTATTTTTGATGGAAAAGCACGCGAACTGGGCCATGGCGCGCCGTGTCGAGTCAAAACAAACCGTACTAGGACTGGGGAAAAGCTGCATACGATCCGGGCGCCAGAACTCACCGCGTGGAGCTAATCTCACTGGTAAAGTACCATGTGGCGCAGAACTAAAACAGGTCTCGTTATGATTCTCAAATCATTAACGACAAAACAAGGAATAAAACCAGGATTTCTATCTTTGTGAAAAAGGTGTTGGTTATAGATTTGTTGTTGACAAAACTCTTGTCTATTCAGCTGTTATGGTCCCAGCTGGATTCATCTGCATATCTGGCAACCTGAGTCAGGGAGAGTGGGAGAGGCTGCAGTACCACTTTTGGACACATTTTTACATATCGCTCGTTTAAGCCTCTCTTTTTTATGACACGGGTCTGAGGTGGGGGGGGGGTTTGCTTTAGCAGATGGCACGTTGTGTGTTCTTGCTTCTTGGCAGACGGAGCTCCTGAATATTGAAATGAGAAGCCAGACTGGATTTTTTGGAGGAAAATGTGTGAATTTTCTGTCACCTTCTTCTGTGTTTGTCGAATACAACAAATCATCTGAGACGGTGTTATGGAAAAGTCACTTCAGATCAAGAAAGAGACGGAGGAGATTCAGTCACTCTGGTCTCTCTCTGCCCTCTCTCTCTGGTCTTTCTCTCTGGTGTCTCTCTCTGGTGTCTCTCTGGTCTCTCTTTTTGGTCTCTCTCTGGTCTCTCTTTGCTCTCTCTTTGCTCTCTCTCTGGTCTCTCTCTGGTCTTTTTCTCTGGTGTCTCTCTCTGGTCTCTCTCTGGTCTCTCTCTGGTCTCTCTCTCTGGTCTCTCTCTGGTCTTTCTCTGGTCTCTCTCTGGTCTTTCTCTTGTCTTTCTCTGGTCTCTCTCTGGTCTCTCTCTGGTCTCTCGCTCTGGTCTTTCACTGGTGTCTCTCTGGTCTCTCACTGGTCTCTCTCTGGTCCCTCCCTGGTCTCTCTCTGGTCTCTCTCTGGTTTCTCTTTCTAGTCTCTCTCTGGTCCCTCCCTCCACTGGCTCTGTTAGTGGCAAAGGAGATGGCTAAAGCTAGGCTAATGCTAAAGCTAGGCTACATGCTAAATGCCTCATTCACTCGGGCTCATTACATACGTCACGGTAAACTCAGATCCAATCGTTTCCATCTGCAAAAGGAGTTAACCCCTCCCACCTGTTAATTGAGTCAATGGAGTCAATCCAGACCAGGATAAGACCAGACTAAGTTAGAGAGGATTTAGGTCACAAGATAAAGATGTCAGAACAAAAAAAACAATATTTTTGATAATTTGAGAGAGACTAAACCTCCTGGTCCCTGTGAGTGTTGTGTTCCCTCTTCCCACACCTCTCCCGCCGCTCCTCACGGTGTTGTTACGGTCCCAACACAGAGGCTCAGTTTCATACACATTGTTGCTGCACTTAAGAGCCGTAACTCGATCTCCTCGGAAACAGAAGGGCTTCAACCTCCGCTTGCGGGCAGAAGGGGGGGTGCCAGTCTCAGACACACTTTCGCAGCGTTGCGGCGTGCTGTGGCGGAGGCCCCGGGGTCGTGCTGATCGGGTTGCCAGAGCCTAAGGTATTGAATTCAAAACCGCATTTATTATCAGCAAAAAAGTGTTTCTTTCAATGAGTGATTGACTTTAATTATAGCTTCTATTCAGGAGGGAAACCAGGGAGAGAGACAGCAGGGAGAGAGACCAGGGAGAGAGACAGCAGGGAGAGAGACCAAGGAGAGAGAGACCAGGGAGAGAGACCAGGGAGAGAGAGAGACCAGAGAGAGAGAGACCAGGGAGAGAAACCAGAGAGAGAGAGACCAGGGAGAGAGACCAGAGAGAGAGACCAGGGAGGGCAAGACCAGGGAGAGAGACCAGGGAGAGTGGGACCAAGGATAGAGAGAGAGACCAGAGAGAGAGAGACCAAGGAGAGAGAGAGAGACCAAGGAGAGAGAGAGAGACCAGAGAGAGAGAGACCAGGGAGAGACTAGGAGAGAGAGAGAGAGAGACCAGGGATAGAGACCACTGAGAGGGACCAGGGAGAGAGAGAGAGAGAGACCAGGGAGAGAGACCAGGAGAGAGAGAGAGTGGGGAGGGATGGAGTAGAGTTTCTTTTACTTTTGAGGAACCAGAGCATACATTTGATAGATTTAGCCCCAGGAAGAAACGAGATCGAAGTCTTGAAACTTCATCTTCGAGGTTTTATGTTTCTGTGACCTACATTCTGTAAATATGTATCTGAGACAAACACACCAGACCAGGGAGAGAGACCAGGGAGAGAGACCAGGGAGAGAGACCAGGGAGAGAGACCAGAGAGAGAGAGACCAGGGAGAGACCAGGGAGAGAGACCAGGGAGAGAGACCAGAGAGAGAGACCAGAGAGAGAGAGACCAGAGAGCGACCAGGGAGAGAGACCAGAGAGAGAGACCAGAGAGAGACCAGGGAGAGAGACCAGGGAGAGAGACCAGGGAGAGAGACCCGGGAGAGAGACCAGGGAGAGAGACCAGGGAGAG
The DNA here is from genome assembly GCA_964034765.1 of Knipowitschia caucasica. Classification (NCBI taxonomy): domain Eukaryota; kingdom Metazoa; phylum Chordata; class Actinopteri; order Gobiiformes; family Gobiidae; genus Knipowitschia; species Knipowitschia caucasica. The sequence continues at coordinate 42,500,714 of OZ035823.1, read as the reverse complement.
AGACCCGGGAGAGAGACCAGGGAGAGAGACCAGGGAGAGAGACCAGAGAGAGACCAGGGAGAGAGACCAGAGAGAGAGAGACCAGGGAGAGAGAGACCAGAGAGAGAGACCAGAGAGAAACCAGGGAGAGAGACCCGAGAGAGAGACCAGGGAGAGAGACCAGAGAGAGAGAGACCAGAGAGAGACCATGGAGAGAGACCAGAGAGAAACACCAGGGAGAGAGACCAGGGAGAGAGATCAGGGAGAGAGACCAGAGAGAGACTAGGGAGAGAGACCAGGGAGAGAGACCAGGGAGAGAGAGACCAGAGAGAGAGACCAGGGAGAGAGACCAGAGAGAGAGACCAGGGAGAGAGACCAGAGAGAGAGACCAGGGAGAGAGACCAGAGAGAGAGAGACCAGAGAGAGACCAACGAGAGAGACCAGAGAGAGAGACCAGAGAGAGAGAGACTAGGGAGAGAGAGACCAGAAAGAGAGAGACCAGAGAGAGACCAGAGAGAGAGACCAGAGGAAGAGACCAGAAAGAGACCAGAGAGAGACACGAGAGGGAGAGAGACCAGTGGGAGAAACAAGAGAGATAAACCAGAGAGAGAGAGACCAGAGAGAGAAACCAGAGAGAGAGACCAGAGAGAGACCAGAGAGACAGACCAGAGAGAGACCAGTGAGAGAGACCAGAGAGAGACCAGAGAGAGAGACGAGAGAGAGACCAGAGAGAGAGACCAGAAAGAGACCAGAGAGAGACACCAGAGGGAAAAAGACCAGAGAGAGTTCTCTCTCTCTGCTCTCTCCCTGTGCTCTCTCTGTGCTCTCTCTGCTCTCTCCCTGTACTCTCTCTCTGTGTGCTCTCTCACCCGGGGGGAGGATGCTGAGGCAGATTCACATTTTTCCTTTTGGAGAGGTTTTGATGGGCCGCCCTGGGGGAGAGTTTGTGATGTCGCATGTTGTTTAGCTGCAGCTCCAAAGTCACCTGGTCCTTCAGACTGGCTCCACATTTAGACACATCCGTCATAAGAACAGAACGAGCCACGGTACGACCTCGGTCTCATTAGAGGAGATTTACAGGGGTACAGCGAGAGAGAGGAGACTGCAGTACCAGAGAGAGAAAGAGACCAGAGGTAGAGACTAGAGAGAGAGAGACCAGAGAGAGAGACCAGAGAGACCAGAGAGAGAGAGAGAGAGACCAGAGGGAGAGAGAGATCAAGAGAGAAAGACCAGAGAGAGAGAGTCAGAGAGATCAAGAGAGATTGAGACCAGAGGGAGAGACCAGAGAGAGACCAGAGGGAGAGACCAGAGAGAGACCAGAGGGAGAGACCAGAGAGAGACCAGAGGGAGAGACCAGAGAGAGACCAGAGAGAGAGACCAGAGGGAGAGAGAGACCAGAGAGAGGGACCAGAGGGAGAGAGACCAGAGAGAAAGAGACCAGAGGGAGAGAGAGACCAGAGAGAGAGACCAGACAGAGAGAGACCAGAGGGAGAGAAACCAGAGAGAGAAAGACCAGAGAGACAGAGACCAGAGAGAGAGACCAGAGAGAGAGAGAGAACAGAGGGAGAGAGAGACTAGAGGGAGAGAGACTAGAGGGAGAGAGACCAGAGGGAGAGAGAGACCAGAGAGAGAGACCAGAGAGACAGACACCAGAGGGAGAGACCAGAGGGAGAGAGACCAGAAGAAGCGAGAGAGACCAGAGAGACTAGGGCGAGACCGGAGAGCTGCTGTTTATTGGACAGAACTATAAAGTGTGATGACCAGATGACTCCTGCAGACCAGCGTCCCGGGGTCTCTCTCGTTCTCCTCTCTCTCTTTCTCTGCATTATGGATGAGGCAGTAAAGCGTTCAGAGGCACTTCCACAGAGCAGTTCAGGAGTTCAATACTGCTGCAGTTTATTCAGCTCTGGACTCTCCACAGTCATCTGCTCCACACACACACACACACACACACACACACACACACACACACACACACACACACACACACACACACACACAGACACACACACACACACACAGACACACACACACACCGACACACACAGACACACACACACACACACAGACACACACACACCGACACACACAGACACACACACACACACACAGACACACACACACACACCGACACACACAGACAAACACACACACACACATACCAGTCAGAGGAGACACAGGAGGGTTTCTCTCTTTGGTTACAGGTGATACATTTACCTTTATTTTAAACCTGCCGTCACTGTCCGTCCAGAGACAATGGAGGAGATGAGGAGAGAGAGCAGACGGAGAGTAGAGAGGAGAGGGAGAGAAGAGGGAGCAGAGAGGAGAGGGAGCGGAGAGAGAGAGTAGAATGAGAGGAGAGAGGGAATATCCTCAGGGTTCCAGCAGGAGGCCAGTCCCTGTGCTCCTCAGAGTCCCAGCAGGAGGCCAGTCCCTGTGCTCCTCAGAGTCCCAGCAGGAGTCCAGTCCCTGTTGACACTGAAACTCTACCAAACTAAACACTGATCGGTCCAGTCCAGGATTCATATGATTTAACAAAAAAAGCTAAACTTCCAAATGAGAAGCAGTCAAATTGACTGCTCTCTTCTCTTTGATCTTCATGGTTCTGTCTGATCACAACCGTCTGTTGATGGTTCATCAGAGGGTGAGGAGCGCCGCAGGAGGAGCCCCTGGACCGCGCCCCTCTGAGACCCCACTAAGGCTTCCTCCTCTTCCCTCCTCACCCTCCTCACCCCTCCTCTCCCCTCCTCTCCCCTCTCCTCTCCCCTCTCCTCTCCCCTCCTCACCCCTCTCCTCTCCCCTCTCCTCCCCTCTCCTCACCCCTCGCCCCTCGGCTACAGTGAGGAGCTCAGCGGGGGTCCGGTATGAGCTCCGCGGGCTGCGACACAAACACATAACTGGTGTGAAGATGTTCTTTTGTGTCTGTCCTGCTCCCACTGAACTCTGAGGGAGGGACCAGAGTGAGACCAGAGGGAGACCAGAGAGAGACCAGAGGGAGACCAGAGAGAGACCAGAGGAAGACCTGAGAGAGACCAGAGGGAAACCAGAGGGAGACCAGAGAGAGGCCAGGGAGAGACCAGAGAGAGACCAGAGTGAGACCAGAGAGAGACCAGAGACCAGAGAGAGACCAGAGAGAGACCAGAGAGAGACCAGAGAGAAACCAGAGAGACCAGAGAGAGACCAGAGAGAGACCAGAGAGAGACCAGAGAGAGACCAGATCACAACAAGAAGACTTTCCAAAGTTGTCGATTACTCAACAACTGATCAGAAAATCACAGTAAATATAACAAAACAAACAGGGACCGTAACAAGCCACGGCCGAGCACAGTTTCCCGGTGTTGTTACAGTCAGATCCCTGGATGTGTCGGTCTCGGGTGATGCTCTTGAGAGAGAGTAAAACATTTTGATTTCCATTTTTTTCTTATTCCTCAGCGCTTAGTTTGCATATTCTCCCCCTGCAGCAGAAAGCTATTAATGAGACAAGCAGGTCATTCCCAGAAGTGTGTGTGTGTGTGTGTCTGTGTGTGTGTGTGTGTGTGTGTGTGTGTGCACTTGTTTTCAACTCCTGGTGGGTTCCATAACCTGAGATTCCACTCACGTCATGGGGACTGGTTTTACGTGGTGGGGCCCGAACACCGGACCCCACTGGTCCAAGCTTAATAATCAATGGGTAATGCTTTTCTAACGGTCCTTATGCAGTCTCTGTAAAAATATGGAAAGGACCCCTGGAGGTTTACTTTCCTGAAAAAAGTGTGTTATGTGTCGGAACCCTGGTGGTGGGTTGCGGGATATCAAGGAGGGGCACACTGGGGCAATTTCAGTCCAGCAGGCTGGAGCCAATCATGGAGCAGCACAACAGAGGAAATCAGGTGTCAGGCTAGAAAAAGGTGCAAGTGTGTGGTTCATTAGGCTGCAAGAAATCATGGAGGAGCACACTGAAGCGCACGCTTACAAACCACTGGTAAGTGCTGACTACAAGTCATGACTTCAAATTGTTATATAGAATGATTACAAATTATTTGTTGTTTGTGCAGCTTAGTCAAGAGTTCCTAATTGATGAAGTCGACTCAGATTCTGACGATTTAACTGTCAAGAAGAAACCTGTAAAAAAGTATGGAAAAAGAAAAATCAAAAACACTTTTCTTCAAGACTCGGAAAGTGACGAACCAAAGGCAAATAAGATTGTTATCATGCAGCTGCAAAAGAAGAAAAATGGGGGGCGAGTATACAGCAAGAGACACTTCTGCCTCTACTGTTCAATGTCCTGCCACAAAATGTCCCGTCATTTGACTAGAAAACATGGAAATGAAAGTGACGTAGCCAGAGCATTGGCTCTACCTGTGAAATCTAAAGCACGTAAACTTCAGTTTGATTTGATCAGGAATAGTGGAAACCGTGAGCACAATTTTGAGGTTTTAAAGGCCGGCATTGGAACTTTAGTCCCAGCTAAACAGCCAAATTGCCCAGTTAAATCCAGTGAGTTTTTGCACTGTATAGACTGTGGGGCATTGCTTAAGCGAAAGTCGCTGTGGAGGCATGTGGCCAGGTGCCGGCTTTCACAGAAAGATGCCCAGGCTAAACCAGGTAGAAGTAGGGTCCAGTCCCTCTGCTCCCTAGCCCAGCCTGTACCGGAGGGCATCAGCAAAAAGCTGTGGTCTTTAATTTCGGCAATGCATCAGGATGAGGTCACGGGTGTTGTCAAAGCAGAAAAGGGGATTCTGAGACTCGGAGAGCACCTGTACTTAAAACACGGGCATGATAAGACAAAGCATGATTACATTAGGCAGAAAATGAGAGAAGTCGGTAGGTTAATTAACGAAGCAAAAACCGCAGGGAAACGTGAAAACAATTAAGGATTTCTTTATTCCTTCCAACTTTAACCATGTGATTGATGCAGTCAGGTCTGTGGCTGGATATGATGAGGAAACAAATCAATACAAGACTCCATCCTTGGCCCTCAAACTCGGCCATAGCCTCAGAAAGCTAGCAGATATTCTTGAATGTGACTCAAAAATGGAGCATTGTGTTGATGAACTATTTATTAAAAACCTCCAACGAAGCCGGCTGCTTTTTGAGAAGAGGTGGGACGTCTGTGTTTCTTCTGCTGCCCTACAGACCCTCCGGCAAGCCAAGTGGAACACTCCGGACCTGCTCCCTCTGACTGAGGACGTTAGAGCCATGCATGCACATATTGAGGTATGTCGACCTGAATATGTGCAAACCCTAATAAGTGAGCCAACGTCTAAGCATTGGTCTAAACTGGCAGTTTTGACTCTTTGTGAGGTCATCATTTTCAATCGAAGAAGGGAAGGTGAGGTTTCAAAGATGCCACTGACAGCCTTTACCTTAAGAAGTAAGACTGGGATCCATTCTGACATTGCTCTGGGACTGTCCCAACTTGAGAAAAAGCTGTGTCAGCATTTTCAACGCATTGAAATTAAAGGGAAAAGAAGTCGGAAAGTGCCGGTTCTTTTGACTCCTGAAATGATTGCTTCGATGGAGGTGCTGGTGGAGAACAGAAGGGCCTGTTCCATCTCTGACCATAACCCATACTTCTTTTCCCGCCCGGGCGCAGACACCCACATCAGGGGATCAGACTCCCTACGCCAGGTAGCCAAAGAATGTGGTGCGGTGCATCCAGAGATGCTATCCTCAACCAAACTTAGAAAGCACATAGCTACTATGTCTACAGTTCTCAATATGAAAGAGAATGAGATGGACATACTTGCCAACTTCCTCGGCCATGACATTCGCATCCACAGGCAATATTACAGACTACCAGAGGGGACACTGGAGCTGGCCAAAATCAGCAAAGTGTTGATGGCCATGGAGCAGGGAAGAGTGACGGAATTCGAAGGAAAGAGCCTCGACCAGATACAAATTGAGCCTGAAGGTAATTCTTGATATTATTAAAATATGTATGATTTTTTTCCCCTAAAGGCCACTTGTATTTTTATTTTCTGTGCGACAGGGAGAGCAGTAGAGATCCTCTCACAAACGGACGGGCTAAAAGAAACTTCAAGCGGAGAACCTTCAACCATTCATCCAGATGCACCCCATGGTAGTGGCAGTGCCCCTTCTGGTAAGTGTACCAGGTGGGGGATTACAGCCAGGCTGCTTGGTCCTCACCCTGGGAGTGTATATTGCTAATATATTTTTATTTCTCTCCCTAGAACGTGTAAGAAAGCCATGGTCTGCATCTGAGGTGAAGGCTGTGGAGAAGACCATGACACCTTTCATACAGACTGGAAAGGTCCCTGGGAAGTCTCACTGCCTGGCCTGCATTAATGCCTCACCAGATGACCTTAGACATCGGACATGGAGTGGCATTAAATTCTATGTCAAAAATAGAATCACTGCAATTCGAAAACAAAATCTAAAATAAAATTCCTTTAAAATAGTTGTTTGGTTTCTATTGACTGTTTTGTATTACTTAAAGTCTTGGTAAAAAAAGATTATGTCTATGGGTCCCATTCTGAACGGCCCTGTCAAAGGGACCCACCAGGTAACAAAAACGTGTATGTGTGTGTGTGTGTGTGTGTCTGTGTGTGTGTGTGTGTGTGTCTGTGTGTGTGTGTGTGTGTGTGTGTGTAAGTGTGTGTGTGTGTGTGTGTGTGTAAGTGTGTATGATTTGCATTGTTGTCAGTTTTCTCCATCGGCTCTTCTCGTTCATGACCTCCTCTGGGTTTTAAACAGATCACTGGATACTACATTAATTCGACCTTGTGCCGATAAAAGAGAGAGACCCAAGAGAGAGAGAGAGAGACCAGAGAGAGAAGAGAGAGGTCAGAGAGAGGTCAGAGAGAGACCAGAGAGAGACCAGAGAGACCAGAGAGAAACCAGAGACACCAGAGAGAGACCAGAGAGAGGTCAGAGAGAGGTCAGAGAGAGACCAGAGAGAGACCAGAGAGAGGTCAGAGAGAGACCAGAAAGAGACCAGAAAGAGACCAGAGAGAGACCAGAGAGAGGTCAGAGAGAGACTATAGAGAGACCAGAGAGAAACCAGAGAGACCAGAGAGAGACCAGAGAGAGACCAGAGAGAGGTCAGAGAGAGACCAGAGAGAGACCAGAGAGAGACCAGAAAGAGACCAGAAAGAGACCAGAGAGAGACCAGAGAGAGACTATAGAGAGTGAGTACCATGTGTCGACAGATCTGGTCCGTGTCTCTGTAGTGACCTCCTGTTTATGCAACAAGGATCTGAAAAGCTTGTGTTTACATGTTCTCTCTGTGCAGATGTGGAGATCAGATGGCGGCTACGCTAATGGAGCTAGTGCTGAGTAATGGACCCCTGCACCCTCCTCCCCCCTCACCCCTCCCTCCCCCCGTCACCCCTCCCTCCCCCATCCACCAGGAAGCTAACAGGATGCACTCTGGGAAACGGCTTATTGGAATTTCTTTGATGAGCCGAGGTTTTGAGTTACAGACGATCTCTGTTTGAGGATGAGTGATCTGTTTTTCTCTCCCATGGTTCAGCTCAGTCTGTGTTTGGAGGGAGCAGCGGCTGCAGTCAGAGCTCCATGTCTCCTCTCTCACCTCTGGTCATGAGCTTTGGGGAATGATCGAAAGTGTGAGATTGTTGATACAAGAACGACACATGAATGATAGAGTGAAGTGTCTTGCTGGACTGTCTCTCTGGTGTCTCTCTCTGGTCTCTCTCTCTCTGGTGTCTCTCTCTTTGGTCTCTCTCTGCTCTCTCTCTAGTCTCTAACTATCTGGTCTCTCTCTAGTCTCTCTTTCTGGTCTCTCTTTTGTCTCTCTCTCTTTTCTTTCTCCCTTCTCTCTCTTACATCTCTCTCTTGTCTCTCTCTCTGCTCTCTCCCTCTGGTCTCTCCCTCTGGTCTCTCTCTCTTGTCTCTCTCTCTGCTCTCTCCCTCTGGTCTCTCTCTCTGCTCTCTCTCTCTCTGATCTCTCTTTGGTCTCTCTCTCTGCTCTCTCCCTCTGGTCTCTCCCTCTGGTCTCTCTCTCTGGTCTCTCTCTCTCTGGTCCCTCCCTCTCTGGTTTCTCTCTCTTGTCTCTCTCTCTGGTCTCTCTCTGGTCTCTCTCTCTTGTCTCTCTCTCTTGTCTCTCTCTCTTGTCTCTCTCTCTCTGGTCTCTCTGGTCCCTCTCTGGTTTCTCTCTCTTGTCTCTCTCTCTGGTCTCTCTCTGGTCTCTCTCTCTTGTCTCTCTCTCTTGTCTCTCTCTCTCTCTGGTCTCTCTGGTTTCTCTCTCTTGTCTCTCTCTCTGGTCTCTCTCTGGTCTCTCTCTCTGTTCCCTCCCCCTGGTCTTTCTCTCTGGTCTCTCTCTCTCTCTGGTCTCTCCTGGCTGCATTGTACAAAGTGCCTGTAAAGGGAAGTCTGTGTCTCTGCTCAGAGGGCTGCCATGGTGACCCGGCCCTGGGTAAAGCGGCAGAGGATGTCTGTTGGTTCAGGGCTGTGTACAAAGTATCTGTAACAAGTCGATACGAAGACCACGACTGAAACAGAGACTGCATCGATCCCGGGATGGACTGAAACTTGAGTCTTCTTTACACAAATAGACTTTTATCGTGTGGCTCCATCTTTCTCACTGAAGTCCAGAGGGCGACCGGGCGTTTGCAATTTCTCCCTGTGTCTGTGTAGGTTTCCTCCAGGTGCTCCAGTTTCTCCGACCAGTAAAAAACGTGTGCCATGGGTAAGGTTCGAATCAGTGTGTTTTTGAGCGTGGGACTCTGGTCTCTCTCTTTGGTCTCTCTCTGGTCTCTCTCTCTGGTCTCTCTCTTTGGTCTCTCTCTGGTCTCTCTCTCTAGTCTCTCTCTGGTCTCTCTCTGGTCTCTCTCTCTGGTCTCTCTCTGGTCCCTCTCTCTGGTCTCTCCCTCTGATTTCTCTCTCTGGTCTCTCTCTGGTCTCTCCCTCTGATCTCTCTCTCTGGTCTCTCTCTGGTCTCTCCCTCTGGTCTCTCTCTCTGCTCTCTCTCTGGTCTCTCCCTCTGATCTCTCCCTCTGGTCTCTCTCTCTGCTCTCTCTCTCTCTGATCTCACCCTCTGATCTCTCTCTCTGGTCTCGCTCTGGTCTCTCTCTCTGGTCTCTCTCTCTGCTCTCTCTCTCTGGTCTCACCCTCTGATCTCTCTCTCTGGTCTCTCTCTGGTCTCTCTCTCTGGTCTCTCCCTCTGGTCTCTCTCTCTGCTCTCTGATCTCACCCTCTGATCTCTCTCTCTGGTCTCACCCTCTGATCTCTCTCTCTGGTCTCTCTCTGGTCTCTCTCTCTGGTCTCTCTCTCTGCTCTTTCTCTCTGGTCCGTTCAGATTCATAAAATAACTTGTTTTTTCCCAGGTGGTGCCGGAGGGGGGGTTTCTCTCTGAGGTTAAAAGCTTTGATCCTGGAGAAGAACAGCTCAATGGGATCTGGTCTGAGTGGAATGTGAGAGCGTGTAGCCCCGTCCCACCTGGTCCTGGTCCCGATCCTGGTCCTGCTCCTGGTGCCGTATTACGTGTTGTACATTGTGTGTACAGTAGAGTTGTCGGCTGAATGGGGAGAGGCCTCGGGCGGGTCATCAATCATCGTCACAGAGACCGGGACGACACCGAAGCCTTTTACTCACCGCTAACACACCGCAGCTAGCATCTGCGGCTACGCAATGGACAGGAAACAGATATCTGAGCAGAGAGACCAGAGGGAGAGAGACCAGAGAGGGAGAGACCAGAGAGAGAGAGCAGAGACCAGAGAGACCAGAGAGAGACCAGAGAGAGACCAGAGACCGACCAGCGAGAGAGCAGAGTGACACCAGAGAGAGAAAAGAAATAGACCAGAGAGGGACCAGAGAGAGACCAGAGAGAGACCAGAGAGGGACCAGAGAGAGACCAGAGAGAGACCAGAGAGAGACCAGAGAGAGACCAGAGAGGGACCAGAGAGAGACCAGAGAGATACAGTTCCTTCTTTTTCTAATAAACCACTAATTTCAATGTTTAAAAGTTCATTCACAATAAATTCTCTGTTTCCAGCTCCTTTAATTATCCATATTTTAGGAAGTGCTTTGAATTATACTTTTATTCTTTCTTTGTCGCTAATAACAAAATTCTGAAAATTACGAGACAAGAAAGTGAAAAGAGAAATTAGGCTCCGTCAGACAAACACATTATTTAAAAAGTATCTTTATTAACACAAGACCCAGGACTGCGGCTGTAGACCCAGGACTGAGGCTTTAGACCCAGGACTGAGGCTGTAGACCCAGGACTGAGGCTGTAGACCCAGGACTGAGGCTTTAGACCCAGGACTGAGGCTGTAGACCCAGGACTGAGGCTGTAGACCCAGGACTGAGGCTGTAGACCCAGGACTGAGGCTTTAGACCCAGGACTGAGGCTGTAGACCCAGGACTGAGGCTTTAGACCCAGGACTGAGGCTGTAGACCCAGGACTGAGGCTGTAGACCCAGGACTGAGCCTGTAGACCCAGGACTGAGGCTGTAGATCCAGGACTCAGGCTTTAGACCCAGGACTGAGGCTGTAGACCCAGGACTGAGGCTTTAGACCCAGGACTGAGGCTGTAGACCCAGGACTGACGCTGTAGACCCAGGACTGAGGCCAGAGAGCGAGACAAGAAACAGATCATTTTCATAGATTAATACTTCTCCAGTGTTGTTGCGGTCTCTCCTCATTCCCTGCCTCTGACCTTTTGTTTCGCGACATCACACTCACAGTGTGTTGCTGCACGAGGCGGCGGTCGCTGCAGGGCTTTGAAACCATCACTGTCTCTGAAGCTGCTTTAGACTGAGAGACATGTGACATCACAGGCTCATGTTGGCCCTGTTTCCACCAACCTACTCTACTCTACTCTACTCTACTCTACTCTCCCCTGATTGGGAGTATTGCAGGGCTTAAAGTTTTCCGGCACCGTGCCGGAAATCCGGCGTGAGAAAAAAAAAAAAATATATCACTTTTTTTTTTTTTTTTATATATATATAAATAAATAATGATTGCTGTCATTTGAAAAAGGTTCAAGTGTGTTCTACCAATTGTATGAAAGGATTGCATGTGTATAGCGCAGGGATTAAAGAGTTCCGTCTAAGTGACGGATTTCCGTCAAATGAAATTGGTCTGAAAAAAAAACAAAATATATAATAATAATATAATACACACAATGAAATGGTTAATTATAACAAAATATATAGTAATACGTGTGAATCTGTTGTATATATCTAGATATATATTAATAATTTGAATATAATTGTATTTATATGTATATAGAAATAAAAAGTAATATAATCACGAGTGGGCCTTGAACGTGCCGTGGCTAGCTACATGAGCGCTCCGCAAATGATTCAAGGCAATGGGACGTAGCCAAGTTAGCGATGGTAACACGGAGGTGAAAGTTTCTGAAAAGTGCACGGAGCTTTTGAAAAGGAGAAGAGGACAAGGAAAATGTAATCCCGAACGGAGCAATAACAGCCCGCAGCCCGCGGACCGGTAAACTGGGCGCGTTATCAGAGGAAAGGTAGGACCAGTGGCGGCTGGTGGAATTTTCTACTGGGGGGGCTATGAATATGATGACTAGATATATACCAGCAGTAAGTAAGTTTACACTGACTGTTGTGACTGAAGCCTCACACGAGAATCAACAAGGTCACATGATGCTTTCTGATCCCTACCCTGTAGCTTTCATCCAGCTGGGATGAAATATTTATCTTCCCAAACATAGCTAATTTGAGGGCATTTTGCATGTGGATACCAGTCTGCTCATGCTTCTTTGCCTTTTCTAAAAAGTGCTTCAGATCAGTCATACCTGTCTTGATCCATGCTGGGTCAGATCCTGATGTTTGAAACAAGAGGCATGGAAAGCAAAATAAAGCATTAGCCTCGCTACATGCTGCTAGCCAAGATTTGGCGCTGAACCAGGTCCTGGAAAAAGTACGAGTGTACCGTCTCCCCCTGTCGCTGGACTGCTGACTAATGGTAATATTTGGCTGATCAGGTCCAAGCTCTTTAACCTCAACCTTCTCCTGGTATGATCTTCTCTCAAACGGTATTGTTTTGAGTGATCTAACTGAATTATTATTTTTCTCGTTCTCCATTTTGCGTCTCTTTACGTTCGTCTCAAACTCCCACAGCTTGACCTGTCAATCACTGTAAACGGACGTCACAGACAGTGACAGTACGGGTCGCGGGCGATCCCGCCCCCTCAGGGCGCACTTCTCCTGCGCCCCCAAATCGTCTTATCTCTTGCATTGAAGAGGAGCTACTGCGCATGTACAACTTTTAACGAGAGTCCATAGACGGCTCAGGGCGCAATCTTTTGCGCCCTGAGGCGGAAATACGTCCTCAGTCCGACACAGACAACGCTGATGAGCTTAATCAATCCAACTCAGCATAAACTATAAAGTATTTCTTCCACATCTGAAATAAAACGCACATAAATTTCGAAATATTTTAATGTTATTATTTTTTTTAACGTTTTATTCAAGGTAACATGGCAAGTTGTGAGTGGTGGGGCGGCGCCCTAGCGCCCTCTATTGGCCGGCCGCCACTGGGTAGGACATAATTAACGTTTACCAAACGCAATGCTTTTTTATTTAACGGAATGTACAATATGTACTTTGCTGTGACTGGGAATGGGGACAAGCATGTCTTGGTGAGCTTTTGATAATATCTTGGTGGCGATCCGCATGCAAAACTGCGTGATAAAAAGAGCCAATCAACGAGAGCGAACGGAAGAAACTCGCAGAAGAAAGGTGTGTGTTAGCAGGTCTTATATTCATTCATCAAAGCTAGCCTAGCATTCACGCACAATCACAATCATGGATCGTTGTTTTATGGAAGAAGGAGCAGTATAAGTTGCTGTTGATAACAGTGAAAAATAAATGGAGGTGGGCATGGCTGGATGAGGTGGAGACGATGGGATTCTGTTGCTTCCTGGTGCAAAAAGATGAAGGTGTCCGGTGCTTGTTCGTACTTCGCTATTATTATTTTTTTATATGGGAGTAATGAGAAAACAAATCAAACAGCTTTGGATTCACCACCAGCTCAAAACTGCGCACTTGGCAGCTGTCCGTGCACTTTCCCACACTTCTTTACCTGGTGCATCAGATTCAGCGACAACTGAGACTAGGCTTGCTCTGGTGGACTGTGTCTGTGACCTAAAACTATCTGTGGCTTTATCGCAGAAAATAACCTGTCGTTCAGAACCATCACTACCGCTGGTAGATTTAATTATCATTAATCATTTGCAGTTGATAAAACTGCGCTGTGCACTAGCACCAAGTTGATAGGGAAACCTTTTTCTTAAACATTGAGTGTCCACAAACAAATGTGGACAGAATTTTGAATGTCCTTTTTAACATGTTGGGCGGAGGGTTTAATGAGGAGGCTACTTTGTCTGAACAATTAAATAGAGGGAAAAAACCGCATGGTCCAGAGGAGGAAGCAGCTGGTGCAGAGGAGAGTTGTCTGGCTGGTCCAGAGGAGGAGGCAGCTGGTGCAGAGGAGAGTTGTCTGGCTGGTCCAGAGGAGGAGGCAGCTGGTGCAGAGGAGAGTTGTCTGGCTGGTCCAGAGGAGGAGGCAGCTGGTGCAGAGGAGAGTTGTCTGGCTGGTCCAGAGGAGATGATAAAAAGGCTGCAGCCCCACCGCACCAGCCAGACAACTCTCCTCTGCACCAGCTGCCTCCTCCTCTGGACCAGCCAGACAACTCTCCTCTGCACCAGCTGCCTCCCCACCCTCCTCCTCTGGACCAGCCAGACAACTCTCCTCTGCACCAGCTGCCTCCTCCTCTCCACCAGCTGCCTCCTCCTCTGGACCAGCCAGACAACTCTCCTCTGCACCAGCTGCCTCCTCCTCTGCACCAGCTGCCCACTCCTCTGGACCAGCCAGACAACTCTCCTCTGCACCAGCTGCCTCCTCCTCTGGACCAGCCAGACAACTCTCCTCTGCACCAGCTGCCTCCTCCTCTGGACCAGCCAGACAACTCTCCTCTGCACCAGCTGCCTCCTCCTCTGGACCAGCCAGACAACTCTCCTCTGCACCAGCTGCTTCCTCCTCTGGACCATGCGGTTTTTTCCCTCTATTTAATTGTTCAGACAAAGTAGCCTCCTCATTAAACCCTCCGCCCAACATGTTAAAAAGAAAGCATACAGATAATTCACACCCTAAACAAAAGAAAAAGAAATGAATATTTCAAACAGTACTGTTAGCATTTGTGTTGTTTTGTAATGTTTTACCAAATCAAAGTCTATTGAAAGTTAACACAGGTGCTTTATGAAGACACACAGCACAAAGCTCATTTGCACTTTAGTTTCATTTATTTGTGTTGAAAGCTAAATGTTTAATAAGTAGAATTTAAAAGTTAAGGTTTATTTATATATTTAAGGTTGAATCTGGAAGTGTTCTTGTTGCCTGATCCAGTGTTTTTAGTTTTTGTATGTCATATCTGATGTCTAGTTTGGATGTTTAATCAGTTTACAGTTTACACATAAAATGTTAGTAATAACATCAATAATAATTAAAAAAAAGAAAATAGTATATTCACTTACTGTGATGTGGTATGTTTATGTTTATCACACAAATCCAAACTAGGGGTACTTGCAGAAAGGTCTTGGCAAGGTGAGGCTTTACATTTAAGTAACAATTCAATAGTCAGATGATGTATTTATTGCCAACAACTGATGTTTTTAATAAACATCAGTTGTTGGCAATAAATAGATATAAATTATATGTATGAGCGTATAAAGGCGCTTATAAAAAACGCTTATTAGTGATCATTCTATGATTCATATAGATGGTTCAGGCTCAGGAATTTTTTCAACTTTAACCCATGGTATTGCCTCTAGTCCTGTGTAACCAGTACCAGGCCCTTCTTTCGTCCCTCTAAAAGATTAACAAAGAGAGCGGAGAGAGAGAAGAGAGGAGAGAGAAGAGGGAGGGGAGAGAGATGAGAGAGAGGAGAGAGGAGAGAGAGAGAGAGAGAGAGAGAAGAGGGAGGGGAGAGAGATGAGAGAGAGGAGAGAGGAGAGAGAGAAGAGAGGAGAGAGAAAGAGAGGAGAGAGAGAGAGAGAGAGAAGAGAGGAGAGAGAAGAGGGAGGGGAGAGAGGAGAGAGATGTGTGTTACCTGTGAGTCTCAGTCCATGGTCCTCTTGCCTCCTGCTCTTCTCTCTCTGTCCTTGACACACTTACCCAAGGTGTCCGAGTGACCCCATCAGCCTGTGCAGGTCCCCCAGGAGCAGGTCCCCCCCCCCCCCCCCCAGACCCCCCCAGACCCCCCCAGACCCCCCAGTCCTGACCGCATCTATCTCCCGCTCCCCTGGTCCTCTGTGTGGGCCTCGGAGCGCCTGGAGCTGTCCCAGGACCGGCTCGCTCACACAGTGATTAATGTGTGTTTACTACAGGAAAAAGGCCACCGAGAGAGAGAGAGGGGAGGGGAGAGGGGGAGAGAGAGAGAGAGAGAAAGAGAGAGGGGTGAGAGATGAGGGGGGAGAGAGGAGAGAGAGGCAGAGAGAGGGGAGAAGGGAGAGAGAGAGATAGATGAGTAGAAAGAAGAAGGGGAGAGAAGGGGGAGAGAAGAGAGCGGGGGAAGAGGAGGAGAGAGAGACAGTGGCCCATTACTGTTGTGCTTCACAGCAGAAGGTCCTGGGTTCAATCCCACCTCAAGGACCTTTCTGAGAGTAGTTTGCATCTTCTCCTCGTGTCTGTGCAGGTTTCCTGCTAGCGCTCCGGTTTCCCCTATTCCAATAAAAACATGTACATGTGCCTCCTGTTGATAAGAGAGAGGAGACAGACACAGGTACATATAGACGGACCATGATCATTTCCTACATGTACGTCTGGTCTTACCATGTGTAAACTCTGGTCCATGGTCATTTCCTACATGTACGTCTGGTCTTACCATGTGTAAACTCTGGTCCATGGTCATTTCCTACATGTACGTCTGGTCTTACCATGTGTAAACTCTGGTCCATGGTCATTTCCTACATGTACGTCTGGTCTTACCATGTGTAAACTCTGGTCCATGGTCATTTCCTACATGTACGTCTGGGTCTGATCCTAGTGGCTGCAGTTTCCTCGGTTGAATCTCCTCCGACCAATCAGAGAGCGGGGGAGGCGGGTGTTGCAGGTCGGTGTCAGTGATGTCCAGAGTTTGTGCTGAATTTGCTGGTTGTAGTTTGTCGGAGAATGCGATAGTAAAATAATCTGTTCTGGTTCAATCCAAATATCAAGAAATTGAAGCCGGAGCAACAGGAATGTTTAGTAAATGTCATTGAAGCAAAGATGTTGTGGCTCTACTCCCCACGGGCTCCGTTAGTGGCAAAGGAGATGACTAAAGCTAGGCTACATGCTAAAGCTAGGGTAAATGCTAAAGCTAGGCTAAATGCTTACAACAGACTCGGGCGCACTACATACGTCACGGTAAACTCAGATCCAATCGTTTCAATCTGCAAAAGGAGTTAAGCCCTCCCACCTGTTAACGGAGTCAATCCAGACAGTACAAATGAAATGAGTACCGTGGTGGATCTTTAGGGCATATTGTGACAGTGATAATCAGGGAGTGGTTAGCCCCGGCCCGAGCAGGCTGGAGTTTCTCTTCTACATCCTGAGCTTCTGTTTATTAAACCATGAATCTGCTAAAGTGTTGGTCGTAAACTCAAGAGCCGCATTACACACTGGTCCGATCGTAAAACTAACAGGAAGTGGAAGAAAATACAAGATACTGCCTCCGTAATGATCTTAAATGACTCAGTCCTGGGTCTACAGCCTCAGTTCTGGGTCTACAGCCTCAGTCCTGGGTCTACAGTCTCAGTCCTGGGTCTAGAGCCTCAGTCCTGGGTCTACAGCCTCAGTTCTGGGTCTACAGCCTCAGTCCTGGATCTACAGCCTCAGTCTTGGGTCTACAGCCTCAGTCCTGGGTCTAGAGCCTCAGTCCTGGGTCTACAGCCTCAGTCCTGGGTCTACAGCCTCAGAGTGGACAGTTTCTTTGCAGGTGAATATATTTTTGTGACATGTTTCATTATGAACGTGTGAAAGTCTGGGCTGGTTTCCATGGTAACCCCCGAGAGACGGACAAGCTGCAAAGACACGCAATACTTTAAGATCAGTGTTCTGGAACCACAAACAATCACACACTGAGACACACAGTGACACACTGAGACACACAATAACACACTGAGACACACAGTAACAAACTGAGACACACAATAACACACTGAGACACACAATAACACACTGAAACTCACAATAACACACTGAGACACACAATAACACACTGAGACACGCAGTAACACACTGAGACACACAATAACACACTGAGACACACAGTAACACACTGAGACACGCAGTAACACACTGAGACACACAGTAACACACTGAGACACACAATAACACACTGAGACACACAGTAACACACTGAGACACACAATAACACACTGAGACACACAATAACACACTGAGACACACAATAACACACTGAGACACACAGTAACACACTGAGACACGCAATAACACACTGAGACACACAATAACACACTGAGACACACAATAACACACTGAGACACACAGTAACACACTGAGACACACAATAACACACTGAGACACACAGTAACACACTGAGACACACAGTAACACACTGAGACACACAATAACACACTGAGACACACTGTAACACACTGAGACACACAATAACACACTGAGACACACAATAACACACTGAGACACACAGTAACACACTGAGACACACAGTAACACACTGAGACACACAGTAACACACTGAGACACACAATAACACACTGAGACACACAATAACACACTGAGACACGCAGTAACACACTGAGACACACAGTAACACACTGAGACACACAGTAACACACTGAGACACACAGTAACACACTGAGACACACAATAACACACTGAGACACACAGTAACACACTGAGACACACAATAACACACTGAGACACACAGTAACAAACTGAGACACACAATAACACACTGAGACACACAATAACACACTGAAACTCACAATAACACACTGAGACACACAATAACACACTGAGACACGCAGTAACACACTGAGACACACAATAACACACTGAGACACACAGTAACACACTGAGACACGCAGTAACACACTGAGACACACAGTAACACACTGAGACACACAATAACACACTGAGACACACAGTAACACACTGAGACACACAATAACACACTGAGACACACAATAACACACTGAGACACACAATAACACACTGAGACACACAGTAACACACTGAGACACGCAATAACACACTGAGACACACAATAACACACTGAGACACACAATAACACACTGAGACACACAGTAACACACTGAGACACACAATAACACACTGAGACACACAGTAACACACTGAGACACACAGTAACACACTGAGACACACAATAACACACTGAGACACACTGTAACACACTGAGACACACAATAACACACTGAGACACACAATAACACACTGAGACACACAGTAACACACTGAGACACACAGTAACACACTGAGACACACAGTAACACACTGAGACACACAATAACACACTGAGACACACAATAACACACTGAGACACGCAGTAACACACTGAGACACACAGTAACACACTGAGACACACAGTAACACACTGAGACACACAATAACACACTGAGACACACAGTAACACACTGAGACACACAATAACACACTGAGACACACAGTAACACACTGAGACACACAATAACACAGTGAGACACACCCTCCTCCTCTGCCTCCTCTCTCTCTCCTCCTCTCTCCCCCCCTATCTTCTCTCCTCTCTTCCCCTCTCTCTCTCTTCTTTTCCTCCTCTCCCTCCCTCTCTCTCTCTCCTCTCTCCCCTCACCCCCTCCTCTCCCCTCTCTCTCTCTCTCCCCTCTCTTCTCTCTCTCTCCCCCCTCTCTTCTCTCTCTCTCCCCCCCTCCTCTCTCTCTCCTCCCTCTCTTCTCTCTCTCTCCCCCCCTCCTCTCTCTCTCCTCCCTCTCTTCTCTCTCTCTCCCCCCCCTCCCCCCTACCTCTCTCTGGAGGCGGGGCTGCACTAATGGAGGCTGACTGTAAATAAGTGGCCGTCTCGGTGACTAATGAAGGCATTAACATTTGTCGCAGAGAGAACAGATCTTTATGGAGCAGAGGAAGAACGAGAGAGTAAATCTGAGGGAGCAGTGAGGGTGAGGAGCCGGGAGACCACGTTTCCCATGATGCACCACTTTATCTCTCCCCCAAATGGCATCTTTATCTGCCTAAATTAAGTTTTGATTCCGTGCCACATACGGAGCCGCAAATCACTTTTAATACTGGCATAAAAAGTGAGAGAGAACAGATGGAGGGAGTAAAGAGAGAGAGGTCAGAGAGAGAGGAGGAGAGAGAGACAAGAGAGAGGGACTGAAGAGAGAGAGAGGCCAGAGAGAGGAGAGAGAGGGACTAAAGAGAGAGAGAGGTCACAGAGAGAGACTGAAGAGAGGGAGAGAGGGCAGAGAGAGAGGAGGAGAGAGAGAGAGAAGAGAGAGGGACTGAAGAGAGAGAGAGGCCAGAGAGAGGAGAGAGAGGGACTAAAGAGAGAGAGAGGAGGAGAGAGAGAGGAGAGAGAGAGAGAAGAGAGAGGGACTGAAGAGAGAGAGAGGCCAGAGAGAGGAGAGAGAGAAGAGAGAGGGACTAAAGAGAGAGAGAGAGAGAGGCCAGAGAGAGGAGAGAGAGAGAAGTGAGACCAAAGAGAGAGAGAGATGAGAGAGAGCAGAGAGGGAGAGCACATGAGAGACCAGAGAGAAAGACCAGAAAGTGAGAAAAAAGACCAGAGAGAGAGAGAGAAAGAGTAGAGCAACCAGAGAGAGAGAGAGAGAGAAAGAGAGAGAGAGAGAGACCAGAGAGGAGAGAGACCAGAGAGGGAGCAGAGAGAGGGACTAAAGAGAGAGACCAGAGAGAGAAAGAGAGAGAAGAGCAACCAGAGAGAGAGAGACCAGAGAGGGAGAGCAGGGAGATACGATAGAGAGGAGAGAAACCAGAGAGGCAGAGAGAGACCAGCGAGAGAGAGAGAACGAGAGAGACCAGAAAGAGAGAGATACCAGAGAGAGAGACAGAGACCAGATACAGACCAGAGAGAGTCCTCAGAGACAGGAGACCACATTTCCCATGATGCACCACTCTGTTATCGTTATCTGCCTAAATTAAGTCTTGAATCCGAGCCACATATCTGCGCCGCAAATCACTTTTTACACTGGCATCAAGGGCGACTGTAAAAGGAGCTTTATGAGCAGTCATTTTGACGGGTCGCTGAGCATAGGTGCCGTCGCCACGGTAACTGCCCCAAACTGCTGCTATGTGCTCGCGTCATCTGTGTTAGCATGAGTCGGAATATACATTTTTATTACCAGAGAGAAACCAGAGAGAGACCAGAGAGAGACCAGAGGGAGACCAGAGGGAGACCAGAGGGAGACCAAAGGGAGACCAGAGAGAGATCAGAGAGAGACCAGAGAGAGACCAGAGGGAGACCAGAGGGAGACCAAAGGGAGACCAGAGAGAGATCAGAGAGAGACCAGAGAGAGACCAGAGGGAGACCAGAGAGAGACCAGAGGGAGACCAGAGAGAGACCAGAGGGAGACCAGAGAGAGACCAGAGGGAGACCAGAGGGAGACCAGAGAGAGACCAGAGGGAGACCAAAGAGAGACCAGTGAGAGACCAGAGGGAGACCAGAGAGAGACCAGAGAGAGAGAGACCAGAGGGAGACATACCATCAGAGAGAGACCAGAGGGAGACCAAAGAGAGACCAGTGAGAGACCAGAGGGAGACCAGAGAGAGACCAGAGAGAGACCAGAGGGAGACCAGAGAGACCAGAGAGAGACCAGAGAGAGACCAGAGAGAGACCAGAAAGAGACCAGAGGGAGACCAGAGAGAGACCAGAGAGAGACCAGAGAGAGACCAAAGAGAGACCAGAGGGAGACCAGAGAGACCACAGAGAGACCAGAGAGAGACCAGAGGGAGACCAGAGGGAGACCAGAGGGAGACCAGAGGGAGACCAGAGAGAGACCAGAGAGAGACCAGAGAGAGACCAGAGAGAGACCAGAGAGAGACCAGAGAGAGACCAGAGAGAGACCAGAGAGAGACCAGAGAGAGACCAGAGCGAGACCAGAGAGAGACCAGAGAGAGACCCGAGAGAGAGACCAGAGAGAGACCAGAGAGAGACCAGAGAGAGACCAGAGAGAGACCAGAGAGAGACCAGAGGAAGACCAGAGAGAGACCAGAGAGAGACCAGAGGGAGACCAGAGAGAGACCAGAGAGAGACCAGTGAGAGATTAGAGAGAGACCAGAGGGAGACCAGAGAGAGAGACCAGAGAGAGACCAGAGAGAGACCAGAGAGAGACAAGAGAGAGACCAGAGAGAGACCAGAGAGAGACCAGAGAGAGACCAGAGAGAGACCAGAGAGAGACCAGAGAGAGACCAGAGAGAGACCAGAGGAAGACCAGAGAGAGACCAGAGAGAGACCAGAGGGAGACCAGAGAGAGACCAGAGGGAGACCAAAGAGAGACCAGAGAGAGACCAGAGAGAGACCAGAGGGAGACCAAAGAGAGACCAGAGGGAGACCAGAGAGAGAGACCAGAGAGAGACCAGAGAGACCAGAGAGAGACCAGAGAGAGACCAGAGAGAGACCAGAGGGAGACCAGAGGGAGACCAAAGAGAGACCAGAGGGAGACCAGAGGGAGACCAGAGGGAGACAAGAGAGAGACCAGATGGAGACCAGAGAGAGACCAGAGAGAGACCAGAGGGAGACCAAAGAGAGACCAGAGAGAGACCAGAGAGAGACCAGAGGGAGACCAAAGAGAGACCAGAGGGAGACCAGAGAGAGAGACCAGAGGGAGATCAGCGAGAGACAAGAGGGAGACCAAAAAGAGACCAGAGAGAGACCAGAGAGAGACCAGAGGGAGACCAGAGAGAGACCAGAGGTAGACCAGAGGGAGACCAAAGAGAGACCAGAGGGAGACCAGAGGGAGACCAGAGGGAGACCAGAGGGAGACCAGAGAGAGACCAGAGGGAGACCAGAGGGAGACCAGAGGGAGACCAGAGAGAGACCAGAGGGAGACCAGAGGGAGACCAGAGAGAGACCACAGAGAGACCAGAGGGAGACCATAGACATCAGAGAGAGCAGAGAGACACCAGAGACGGACCAGAAAGAGGGACTAGAGAGAGACCAGAGACTAAATAATGAAACATAACCATACATCCTGTGTCCCCCATGGTCCTGAAGCTCCTCAGACCATGTGGCACAGAACCTACAGGTTTTTTCATTTCTCGCTGTGATTCATTTCCATTTGGGCTGAATCTGATGTTTATCTTTCAAATGAGAAAAAGACGAGTTGTTGCTGAACGAAAATGAGGCAAACACAAACTAAATGATATCGCATTACCGTGTGTGTAGACGGACCATGTGTGTGTATAGACGGACCATGTGTGTGTAGACGGACCATGTGTGTGTAGACAAAACATGTGTGTGTGTAAACGGACCATCAGTGTGTGTAGACGGACCATGTGTGTGTAGACGGACCATGTGTGTGTATAGACGGACCATGAGTGTGTAGACAAACCATGTGTGTGTGTAGACGGACCATCAGTGTGTGTAGACGGACCATGTGTGTGTAGACGGACCATCAGTGTGTGTAGACGGACCATGTGTGTGTAGACAAACCATGTGTGTGTGTAGACGGACCATGTGTGTGTAGACGGACCATGTGTGTGTAGACGGACCATATGTGTGTGTGTAGACGGACCATCAGTGTGTGTAGACGGACCATGTGTGTGTGTAGACGGACCATCAGTGTGTGTAGACGGACCATGTGTGTGTGTAGACGGACCATCAGTGTGTGTAGACGGACCATGTGTGTGTGTAGACGGACCATCAGTGTGTAGACGGACCGTGTGTGTAGACGGACCATCGGTGTGTGTAGACTGACCATGTGTGTGTAGACGGACCATGTGTGTGTAGACGGACCATGTTTCCAGATACGCTTTGAGTCGGTCCCGCTCAAAGGTAACTAGTTCTGGAACAGTCTTTGCTGGTGTCACCGTCACTCACAAAAAAACAACTGCGAGTTTCGTAGCGGATTTCAGACTCTGGGATTCGAGGCAGATCCCCGTGAACAAAGTCGATCCTCATTCTCCGTCTTATACTCTCCGCAAATACTCCCGTCACATATTTACACCAACAACACATTTCCTCCAAGTCTCATGAAGCGAACACAGAAAAGCACAGATGTATTTACAGTCTATGGAGCAGACGCTGGACTCGGAGGCTGCAGCTGACCTCGGATGGCTCTGACCTGTCAATCAGTGACGCTTTGGACGTCACGGATTGTGCCACGTCACGATTTGAATCAGCTCGTTTTACTGCCTCTCGAGAATGAAAGAGAAAGATCGTTCTCTAACTGAAGCTTGAGAAATACAATGAAAAAACTAGCCGGCAAGTCATGTTTATAGCAGAGATAATCATGTTTAAACCAGAGAAAATCATGTTTAAAGCAGAGAAAATCATGTTTAAAGCAGAGAAAATCATGTTTAAAGCAGAGAAAATCATGTTTAAAGCAGAGAAAATCATGTTTAAAGCAGAGATAATCATGTTTAAAGGGGACATATCATGAAAAATCCACTTTTTGTGCCTTAAATGCCTTATGTTGTGCAGTTGGAGCCTCTAGAAGTGCAAAAAAGTTGAAATCAGTCTCTTCATGGGTTGCAGAGAACACTTCATATTCTGTTTAGGTAAGATATTTCAACCCGTTCTGATTTTGCCATTCTCTATTACGTGTTTAGAATTATTACGTCACAGTATTTGCAGCGAGACTGCTATATAAGGGCATGGGCGTCTAACAAAACACTTCGGCCCAGCCCTCCTCTTCTGTGCATCACTTCGAATTTGTAGTCCAAGCTCAAGGATGCCAGCGAACAGGGCTGGACTGGTCATCGGGCGTACCGGGCAATGCCCAAAGGGCCGATGCCCATATTTGGGCCGGTCTGTCTGCCTCATACAAAACACCTGTTTATGAGAATTTTTTGAGCGGGGCGCGCGTATCCGCGGGGCGCCTGCTGTATGTACTCGAACAGGATTCCGCCACCTCAGCGGCCGCAGTGTTCCGGGGCATGTGCGGCCGCTTTGTAATGAGCAGCTTCCGCGTTCAGCGGCTGCGAGAGGCTGTGAGCGTCCAGCCGCTCGCAGCCGCTCCACCGTGTTGTGGCTGAGCGCGCAGCCTCAACGTGGCCATGTACCCAACCCCATAAACGCGCACAGGACCATGCGTGTCTTTGAGTAATCTGTGCACCCAATAAATACACTGCTGCAGGAAACAGTCCGCGTCTCTCCTCTCGAAGCGCGATTAAACGCCCTAAATAAAGCTCTGATACCTACATTTTGCATTGCATTAAAAGTTCATGTTTGAGCCCAAAAGTAATATGTTGTGAACAAATTAAACAGATTTAGAGCCAGCAAATGGCTGACAATATGCATTTCAGTCTTTTTTGACCAATTCTCATCCCTGTAACAAACAATAGTGTTGTCTGTGTCCACCTCCCTCACTCTGAGACATGTTTATTACTCTCTTGTAATGTAGACTATTGCATTTTATTTTATTGTTGAAACTGCACATATCTTGATCCTCTACAGTATTTGCTTCCACATACTGTATAAACTAGGAGTCGGCAACCTGCGGCTCCGCAGGCGCATGCGTCTCTTTCCTTCTGTAGAAGGAAAAACGTTCTTAACGTTTTTAAATGCTGTAAAATTGTGCATAAGTAATATTCAATTTAAACATTTCTGTCAAAGTAGTGCGTCATATCTTGCGACGTAGGCCCATGCCAGGCGGCCACTGTTGTAAACAAACCGTCGTGTGAGCATCATAGACTGCGCATGGATCCCAAAGCTAAAAAGAGAAGAGTCGATAATAAGACTGGACTAAGAATGAAACTTAACATTTGCTTTCAGTCAATGAGGAAGGCCTGCTTCATGTTTGCGATGTAATGAGAAGTTTCTATGAGATAATTGTATCTGTGCTTAGTAACTACAAAAATGGCCGCTCGGGGTGGAGTTGAACCTGTGTCACCTGGAGGGGGGCGTGGTCAAAAGCGCCTCATTTGCATTTAGAGAGACAGCACTGTCACTCCCGTATTCGTCCCGGAAACCGGATTCGTCCGGAAGTTCAGTTTGATCCAATGAGCACAGGCAGCAGTAGATTACGTCACGGAATCTGGACGGAAGCGGAAGTAAATATAAAAAACTACCTATTCATGCCTAAACTTAACCAGCCATTCCCATAAAATAACCCCAACCCAGCCTTAGCCCTAAACTTAACCATCTTAATCAGACGCCTAAACTTAACCAGTCACCACTTAAGGACATATTAAACTTTTTGACATGCGCAAACTGAACTTCCGGACGAATCCGGTTTCCGGGACGAATCCGGGAGTGACAAGCACCAAAACAGGTTGCTCTCAGACGCACCTCAGAACAGGTGTAGAAGAAAGGCCCGTGGAGCTACAAATAATGAGACTCAGATACAGGCATTGCAGTTACGCTTTATATAGGCCACAAATTAATGATTTAGATGTAAAAATCAATTATTTGAAAACACAATATATCCACTTTAAGTCAGAAGTCCAAAAGCGTAATATGGGCCCTTTAAGTCTTACTTAAGTCTTTTCTCAGCCAATCAGCTCTCAGTGTGAAAGACTGTTTCCTGTTAGCATAGACTGGTGGTGTTTACAGATAGACAATGCTAACGCTAACACGCTAGCATAACGAAGTGCTCTGTGATCAGATAAACTTTATTGATCTCACAAGACAAACGTTCGAGTCACATTCGGTTCAGAATCACAAAGACAGAAGTTTGTGTTTATCTTTTTAAAATACTTTTATTCAGGATTTTTACAGATTCACATGTCCATAGATATATACACACACACAACACACTTGTGCAACCCTGAGTGTGTGTCTCTCTCTCTCAGTGTGTGTAACCCTGTG
Source organism: Knipowitschia caucasica (assembly GCA_964034765.1). Lineage (NCBI taxonomy): Eukaryota > Metazoa > Chordata > Actinopteri > Gobiiformes > Gobiidae > Knipowitschia > Knipowitschia caucasica. The sequence goes on along the minus strand of OZ035823.1, from coordinate 42,474,781 downwards.
TGTGTCTCTCTATCTCAGTGTGTGTAACCCTGTGTGTGTGTCTCTCTCTCAGTGTGTGTCTCTCTCCCAGTGTGTGTAGCCCTGTGTGTGTGTCTCTCTCTCAGTGTGTGTCTCTCTCCCAGTGTGTGTAACCCTGTGTGTGTGTCTCTCTCTCTGAGTGTGTGTGTGTCTCTCTCTCAGTGTGTGTGTCCCTCCCAGTATGTGTAACCCTGTGCGTGTGTCTCTCTCTCTCTCAGTGTGTGTAACCCTGTGTGTCTCTCTCTCTCAGTGTGTGTCTCTCTCTCAGTCTCTCTCATTGTGTGTAACCCTGTGTCTCTCTCTCAGTGTGTGTAACCCTGTGTGTGTCTCTCTCTCAGTGTGTGTAACCCTGTGCGTGTCTCTCTCCCAGTATGTCTCTCTTTCTCAGTGTATGTATCCCTGTGTGTGTCTCCCTCCATGTGTGTGTCTCTCTCTAAGTGTGAGTGTCTCTCTCTCAGTGTGTGTAACCCTGTGTGTGTCTCTCTCTCAGTGTGTGTAACCCTATGTCTCTCTCCCTGTGTGTGTGTCTCTCTCTCTCTCTCAGTGTGTGTAACCCTATGTCTCTCTCCCTGTGTGTGTCTCTCTCTCTCTCAGTGTGTGTAACCCTGAATGTGTGTGTGTGTGTGTGTGTAGCCCTGTGCATCAGAGTGCTACAGCCTCATTATTGATTTCTCTCGGACACATGTTTTCTCTTCTGCTAAACAACAATCACAGAGCTCTGCCCCCGACGACGCCCCCGACGACGCCACGGCAACCAGAGTTATGGCTTCCTGTTCCTCGGAGCCTGTCTCAACATTAATGAGGATTTATGTCACAAAACACAGCTCAGAGGACGCACCTGTTTGAAATACTACCTCCTTCTCGTAAATACGCGCTCATTTAACTCTTCGACTTTAGGAAAACCAGATTTATGGATCTGGGGCCGCGGCATTTAACTGTAAACAATTACTGCAGAAGGAGTGAGAGATACAGGGACTAAAGCTAGGGGTACGGAACTTTGGTCTGTCTCTGGTCTCTCTCTGGTCTCTCTCTCTAGTCTTTCTCTATGGTCACTCTATGGTCTCTCTCTTTGGTCACTCTATGGTCTCTCTCTGGTCTTTCTCTATGGTCTCTCTCATGGTCTCTCTTTCTGGTCTCTCTCTGGTCCCTCTCTGGTCTCTCTTTCTGGTCTCTCTCTGGTCCCTCTCTGGTCTCTCTTTCTGGTCTCTCTCTGGTTTCTGGTACACTTCTAGTCCTACAGTATTTGCAGTATTGCAGTTCTTTAAAGTACTTCTAACACTTGATTTCAATAGAAACTTATTTTGTTTCTTTGTAAGTTATTTCACTTTTCTTTACTAAAATAAAATCTCTAACTTTAGCAAAATAAAGAATAGTATAAATTCTCTAGTGAAAAAAAATGCATCGGTTTTATATCGCGCTTTTTGGACACTCAAAGTTTCTTCACATCGTTATTCATTCTCTCCAAACACGGTGGTGATAAACTACTGTAGCCACAGCTGCCCTGGGGCACACTGACATAAGCGAGGCAACCAGTCTGTGCCATCAGCCCCTCCCACCACCACCAACCATTCACACACACACCAGACTCATTCTAATGTGGGGGAAGTGTCTTGCCTAAGGACACAACAGCAGTTTGGCACTTTACAGCCGCAGCCGCCCCACTGTGGCACCTGCTGTTCCCAGAGGTTAAGTGTCTTGCCCAAGGACACATCGACAGCAGACATCAGTGGGAGTCGTGGAGACGGTCTTGTGGTGGACCCGAACCCACGACCTTCAGGCTCAAAGGCCAATGCTCTACCTATGAGCTATCTGACCTGAACTGCTCTCTCTCTCTCTATTCTCTGGTTAAAGATCTATACTTCCTTCCCCAATACGCAAAAGCCTCCACCTTTGCCTCCCAACGTGCCCAGGACTCTCTCTCATCACTCTCCGTAGTCTCCCGTCAAGCTCAAGTACCGCTGCTCGCTAGGTTTACGCGTTCACAGCTCTCGCCCGCGATTGGCTGAATGCGAGAGGTGCCAGTCTCTCTCTCTCTCTCTCCCTTTCCCTCTCTCTCTCTCTCCGGGACACGGCTCCTGCTCCAGCCTCAGTCTTGTGCGAAGTGAGAGGAGCGAGACTTTCTCCCAGACGGACTTAATTCTCGCCAACGTTTGGGATCCGCTCGGAGCATGCGTCGCTCTGCCAGCACCGAGCCACTACCGGAGAGACGACCGGGAGTTTAACGCGTACGGGAAAGGCTACATGCATGCGTTCAATCCCTTTTTCCTCCTTCCTCCGCGTCTCAGGTGACAATTACGCAGCAGGACTGGAGCTATTTTCCACCCAGCAATCCTCCAAGCTTCACGCCGTGTTTGGTGCCTTGCTTCGGGCGTAGAGGACCACACAGCTCCCGGGGGTGGATCTACCTCCTCCAGTTCCAGCTTTGATATTTTTTTTATTTATTTTTTACCCCTGAGAGAGAGTTCGTTTGTGTCTCTCCATCATGGACCGAGGCTCGCGGACTGATGGAGGCGGAGGACGGGGGTTGAAGCGCGGGGTCCGGAGGCAGCTTGGAGCCGCGGGTCCCTGGATCGCGCTCCTCCTGCTGCTCGGAGCCACGGACGCACAAGGTAAGAAGCCTCCCGTTACCTCGCTGTGTCCGTAACTTTTGCAAATGAACTAATTAAAAGTTGAGGCGTCAGTCCTGGAGCGTGGAGCCAGAACCCACTAGCCCTGGAAACTTGACGCGGGTTAATGAGGGCTCACCGCGGTGCGTCATTTAGGCGTAATTGGCTTCAATGTTTTTACGCGTAACGTGAGACTAATGATAAATGTCAAACACGACGTATCTGTATTTAAACATTTAGGTGTAACCCTCAACTGCTCCTATATAATTAGTTTAAATGACTAGCCTTTATAAATACATGTGCCCTTATTATTGGAAATAGTGTGTGTGTTATTTACAGACACGTAATCAAAATCTCCATTACAGTATAGCGAGAAAACTATATATTTATTATTTATTATTATTATTACTATTATAATAATTGACACACACACGTTCCTTAGACATGCATACACAGACATGACAAAAACTACACAATCAATTTCAGTCCCAGCGTATAAACGTACCTTTTCTCTTCGGCTTTTAACTCCAGGACACACGTTTTCGCAATATTTATATTTACACGCATATATTTGTCGCTTTTTAAAATGTCGTTTAGTCCAGGCTGTGTTGTTAAAAGTGGTTGAATTTGACGTAAAAAAAAAAAAAAAAAGTCAGTCGCCAGCTCCGCGCTCGATGTTGTCAAATCTTAAATAAGGCAGTTTTTGGGTAAAATGTTGAGATTAAGTTTATTTTGTTTAGTAATGACGAGCCTCGGATTGCTTTATGGTCATGTCGTTGTAATCTATCTATTCATTTGTGTAAAACTCACAATATTGAGACTTATTGAGACGATTTATTGTCATTTTTACCTCTTGTATAAACTTGCCTCTTTATTATGCTAAAGCTAGACATTTTATACTAACTTCTTTATTATGTAAAGTTACCGATTTTAAACTTGCTTGGATTGCTAAATGAGTATGTAATTATAATCTATAGGTTCGAGATCTAGTATTTTTAACCCGTGTGTGTTTGTGGGGCCTGAGTTTAGACTTTTGTTGAGAAGGACTTTGTGGTGGTTTTGCCGCGTGATTGTTGTCAGTGTAAATAAAGTTATGCCATGGCTCCAAATGTTTTAATTTAACTTGTTTATAACATTCTTTACCCTGAGAGCTACTAATTGTGTTCAATAAATAAATAGACGGATTTAAAGCAGAGAAGAAACATGGAAATCCAGTGTTTTCTTAAAGGTAAATAGGAGTATTTTGACGAGTACGTAGAACCAGAATGATTGACAGTTGGAAGGACCAATAGTTTTGACGATTTACCCGGAAGTAGAATATACCTTTTAACGTTGGTGTAAAGTTTGGTCATTTTTAGCATCTGTGGCTTTTGTTGTGGTCAGTATTGGGTTACACTGTTAGCTAATGGCTAATGGGAGTATCTATTTCAAATGTTGCTGACGGTTACAACAGGCGTTACAGAGGCCAACACAGTATGGCCGGGAATTAGCAAAAATGTGAGGATTTGATAGTTTTGCGGTATTTGGTTAATTATTTAATATTATTGCGATTTATAACATATCGCGAGACAGAAGGTTTGTGATTCTGTGATTTATCGTGATTTATGTCCTTCATATTATTCAAAGACTTTACAAACATGGAGGAAAAATAAAATAATATAATAATATAGAGTTAAAACAAGCAGATGTCATAGAGTGACAGAAACCTCAGATGGAAATGACCAGAGGAAACTCAGAGAAAAAACTAAAGTCAAACAGATGATTTTTTAATTAATTATAGCAATACTTTTATCTACTGTGTACTTGTTTAAAGCTGCACTAACTGACTTTATTTTAGTTTTCATAACGAAAGTGCTATCCATGTCCATGTAGTGCATTGGGATATTCGTCCTTCTGAAGAAAAAGTAGCGCAGATTTGTGCTGGCGTGACATTATATTTTAGATCGAGTTTTGATGAAACAAGAAAGAGAATGTGTTTCGGGTCGCAGATTGTGACCAATCACAGCGCACCACTAGCCCCCACTTTTGTGAGAAATCTACAGGTCTCCGTTAGCATAGACGGCTGAATTAACACAACAAGCGGCGGAGCTAACCTGAAACTTCCTCGTCTTCGTCACCGGTTACTGCTTACACAGCGAGACAGCCATCCAAAAGAAAGTCTTGTTCTATCGTTCTATGGTCACGCCATCCACGTGCAAATCCATGTCTATATTGGGAGACGCTAGCTCCGTCCCAACAGTGGGTGTGTGTGGGGGCGATAGCTTCGTGGGTGCGGGGAGGGGAGCAGAAAGAGCGAGGCCAGCGAGTCCGCGGCTTCAAAATCAGTTAGTGCAGCTTTAATTCATGCTCAAATATCGTGATACTTCTGCTTAACTGCTTCTAACTCCTTCACTCCTTCTGCCCTTCCTTGTTTTATTTCTAAATAAATGGGAGGTTTATGGTCCAGATAAGATAACTGTTTTTGGTCAAACACTAACTAATGAAAAATGAGGCTAAAGTCCCCGAGTTTCATCTGTTTGCTCAGAATACGACGACAAGAGTCAATAGTTTTCAGAGAGAGAGAAAGAGAGGGAGAGAGAGGACAGAGAGAGAGACAAAAGAGAGAGAAAGAGAAACAAAAAGAGAGAGAGAGAGAAAGAGAGACACTAAATAGAGAGAGAGAGACAGACCAAAGAAAAAAAGAGAGAGAGAAAGCGAGACAAAAAGAGAGTGAGAGAGACAGAAAGAGAGACACTAAATAGAGCGAGAGAGACAGACTAAAGAGAAAGAGAGAGAGAGAGAAAGAGACGGGGCCATTTCGACGCCGCAGAGTTATTTTTTGTGCAAAACCATTCTTTGTGTAAACTGGAGAAGCTGTCAGGTCTGGAAAGCGTTGAGATAATACCACAGCACCTGAAGCCGTTTACTTAATCTGTGTGTGTGTGTGTCTGTGTGTGTGTGTGTGTGCATGTGTGTCTGTGTGTGTGAGTGTGTGTGTGTCAGTGTGTTAGCGGTGATTCTAGGACCAACAAAGACCTGGAAAAACCCATCTGTAAGCGAGTGTTTAGTATGTGTTTGTACATGTATGTCACATGCCAAGTGTGTGTACGTGTGTGTGTGTGTCTGTGTGTGTGTCTCTGTGTGTGTGTGTGTCGGGAAGATTCAGTAGGTGGTCTGACTTCTGAGAGCGGAGAGGGCAAGCAGCAGTAGCAGCAGTAGTAGCAGTAGACCCAGGACTGAGGCTGTAGGCCCAGGACTGAGGCTGTAGACCCAGGACTGAGGCTGTAGACCCAGGACTGAGGCTGTAGGCCCAGGACTGAGGCTGTAGACCCAGGACTGAGGCTGTAGACCCAGGACTGAGGCTGTAGGCCCAGGACTGAGGCTGTAGGCCCAGGACTGAGGCTGTAGACCCAGGACTGAGGCTGTAGACCCAGGACTGAGGCTGTAGGCCCAGGACTGAGGCTGTAGACCCAGGACTGAGGCTGTAGACCCAGGACTGAGGCTGTAGACCCAGGACTGAGGCTGTAGACCCAGGACTGAGGCTGTAGACCAGGACTGAGGGTGTAGACCCAGGACTGAGGCTGTAGACCCAGGACTGAGGCTGTAGACCCACATGTTATTAACAGTACATATACTGTATATTAACAGTTTAAATTGCTTGTTAATATTGATACATACGTCCTTATTTTGCTAAAGTTAAAGATTTTATTTTATTTTATTATAGAGTTATTGTTAATCTAGCTTGTGCTGTGTGCTCCTCCCTCCTACCTTTCTGTTCTTGGCGATGCAACACTGACATTTCCCATCTGTGAAACGATACTAAGGATCTCTCAATCTTAATTTGATCTTAATCACCAGTCCATTTATAAATCCAATTTGTGGTATTGTAGTAATAATCTATCCTGAGCTTAAACCCGGTGTAATGCCTGGTTATCCGCCTGTGTCCCGCTGTAACCGTGACCCTGCTTTCCCTCTCCCCTCGCAAAACGGGGCCAGAGCGAGAAACCTTATCTCGCTCTCGCAGACCTTCAATCTTTCTCGCTCTTACATAGTTAATGAGGAAGAGGAGGAGGAAGAGCAGAGCAGAGAGATAGAGAGAGAGAGAGGTCCGGTTTCTCAGGGGCCATGACATAAAAGCCTCTTGGGGACCCCCAGAGAGAGGCCCGTGTCATTGACGAGCAGCAAAACACCAAACAAGGTCCTTCTCTGTCCATTAAGGAGTCAATGCAGCAGCAGAACATTGTTGGGGGGTAATTAATGGGCTCTATCTGGGTGGTACGGGGAGGCACTGGGAGGCACTCATGACTCAACACTAGTACACTCCCAGAGCAGTCGTTTTGACGGCTCACATTCAAATCGACGGAGCTCTGGGGAAAATAAAATCTCAAAAAATGGTTATTCAAATGTGTTTTTAATCTTCAAATACAGGAAAATAGTTTGTTGAAATGAAAAAAATGAACTGCTGCCAAGTTAACAGTGTGTTGCCGTGGTAACTTGGAAAACGGTGTGTTGCCGTGGTAACTTGGAAAACGGTGTGTTGCTGTGGTAACTAGAACCAATCAAAAACCAGTCCAGGAGCAGTCCCAGTCGTTTTGACGGCTCCCATTCAAATCAATAGAGTTCTGAAATAAAATCTCAAAAATGTTTATTCAAATATGTTTTTATCTTCAAATATTGTTGAAATTAAAAAAATGAACTGCTGCCAAGTTAACAGCGTTTTGCTATGGTAACTATGGTAAACAGTGTGTTGCTATGGTAACTACTGTATGGTAAACAGTGTGTTGCTATGATAATTAGAACCAATCTAAACCAGTCCAGGTGAGCAGTTGCAAAAACCAGATCAGGATCAGACCGGTCCGGGACCAGTCCAGGGCCAAACCAAAACCAGTCCAGGACCGCACCAGTCCAACACCAGTCAAAAACCAGACCAAGACCAGTTGAATACAAGTCCAGAGAAAACCAAAGAGAGAGACCAGAGAGAGACCAGAGAAACCAGAGAAAGGGACGAGAGAGAGAGACCAGAGAGAGACCAGAGAGACCAGAGAAAGGTACGAGAGAGAGAGACCAGAGAGAAAGACCAGAAAGAAATGCCAGGGAGAGACCAGAGAAAGAGAGACCAGAGAGAGAGACCACAACGATCCACCTCTATGGGAGCTGAAGTTGGCTGAATGATTAACATGATGTCAATCTATGTGGGAATCATAAACGCCAAAGTCAGTGTCGGCGCTGAAGTGACTGACAGCAACTGTACCATGTCTGTAATGGGAGATATCTAGAGTTAGCTGGATGGCTTAGTTTAGCAAAACAGAGGACCACAGACCATGCCACAGCGGGCCACGATTAGCCCCCGGGCCTGAGGTTGGACCGGCCTGCTACAGAGGAACATTCACACAGATGGATCCTTCTTCTATTCTACATCATGTACCGAGTGTTTGCTTTATTTTGCTGAATATTATAATCCTGTCGGAGCCGGACGGAGCGGACCTGGCTCCTTCTGCAAATCTATTCGTATTTTGGCAAACGGCAGCGGCATTTTGAATTTAAAACATAGAACCAGCAAAGGTTTTTTTCTCACAATTCCAGGATTGATTCCAGTAATGTGCCTGAACGGTTTCACAGGAGCTAACGCCAACTCCCTTTAGCTGTGCGCGCTTATAGGGAGGTTTTATTAGCTTTTATTGTTTTGATGCATTCAGAGTTAGAGGAAGTTTGTGAAGAAAACTGAAAATTATGTACAATATGTTTGGATAAAAGTGGTTTGGCAACAAATAATGATTGGAGAAAAGAAGGTTGGAGATTTGGAGAATAGTAGTAACGCTTTTGTCGTCCCGGAGGACGACAAAACAATACACAGAAAATGCAGTAGTAACAAATACATAGGAGTCATTGGTCCAAAACGACTGGGATGTATACAGACAATGCTAACACAGACTGTATACTGACGCTAATGCTAACACAGACTGTATACTGACGCTAATGCTGACACAAACTGTGTACAGATGATGATGCTAACACAGACTGTATTCAGATGAACAATGCTAACACAGACTGTATCCTGACGCTAATGCTAACACAGACTGTATACTGATGCTAATGCTAACACAGACTGTGTACAGATGATGATGCTAACACAAACTGTGTACAGATGAGGATGCTAACACAGACTGTATACTGTTGGACAATGCTAACACAGACTGTATTCAGATGAACAATGCTAACACAGACTGTATCCTGACGCTAATGCTAACACAGACTGTATACTGATGCTAATGCTAACACAGACTGTATACTGATGCTAATGCTAACACAGACTGTATCCTGACGCTAATGCTAACACAGACTGTTTACAGATGAACAACGCTAATGTAGCAAAGTCAATTTTAGTGACCTCTCTCAAAACTTTACAGTGTATTTTTTTTATTTGTTTATGTAAGTGTTATGTGAATTACACAGTTATTACTGTATTTTTATTACAAGTTTTATTATTTTTATAATTGTTTTTTGTCCTGGTCTTTGATTTGTTGTGCAGCTTTGGTCCTCCAGCCACTCCCGTGTTTATATTTCTTCTTCGTGTGTCCCCCGTTCCCCCACTATAAATTTGGGGTTTTTCGCTGCCTCTTCCCTTTGAAAACCTGTGTCAGGGAAGAAGTCAGTCACTTTATGTTTTTTATGTCTCAAAATGTCCATTTTAATTGTAATTTTGTTGTCATTTACGTTTTGTATGTCTTTTTAGTTTGGGGGCTGTGAGTGATGCAGAGGCACATGTTCATTGTTTTTGTTTTTTATTGACCAGACCAGATAAAAGAACGCCTCGTAAACTCGTCTCCCGTGTGTTCCTCCGCACCACACAATCAAGTAAACACAACGCAGAGCGGAGAAAATCAGACCCGTTACACTAACACAGACTGTATACAGATGCTAATGCTAACACAGACTTTATACAGATGCTAATGCTAACACAGACTGTATACAGCTTGCTTATAGCCTCTTCAGCATTTAAGCTAGCCCTGTGGTGATGTCACACTCTGTCAGTCCGGTGTATTAGCCTTTAGCGCTGGAGTAAGCTACAGTTTGATATGGATTTCACATTTAAGGATGGTGTCCAGTGAGAGAGCGGCTAAAGAGGAAAACCTGGATCTATTAAATCTTCTCCAAACTCCGATATTCCGACGTACGGCGAGAAGTTACGAGGCCATAAAGATAACATTTCAGCGTTTCACTTTGAAGGAGAAATCTGATTTTTATGGATGCGTTTTTGTGTCAGGGAATAGTAAAGACAAGTTATAGAGACGTTTTCTGCTTCAAAGACAGACGTATCGTATCTGATCGTTTAAGGAGAGAGAACAGAGTGTTTGAGAAATGTAGTTCACAGAGACTTTTGTGATTCGGGAATGATTTTATTTATGTATTTATTCAAAAGTTTCTGTATTCGTCATTCATATAATCTCTGATTTCTCTCTAATCTAATTTTTCTGATCCACTCTCTGGTCTCTCTGTGTGCTCTGTCTCTCTCTGGTGGGTCCCTCTGATCCCTCTCTCTTTGCATTCTCTCTGGTGTCTACTCTCCCTCTGGTCTCTCTGTCTGCTCTCTCTGGTCTCTCTAATCTCCCTCTGGTCTCTCTCTGGTCTCTCTCTGCTCTCTCTGGTCTCTCTCTGGTCTCTCTCTGCTCTCTCTGGTTTCTCTCTGGTCTCTATGCTCTCTGGTTGCTCTCTGGTCTCTCTCTGGTCTCTCTCTGCTCTCTCTGGTTTCTCTCTGGTCTCTATGCTCTCTGGTTGCTCTCTGGTCTCTCTCTGGTCTCTCTCTGCGCTCTCTGGTTTCTCTCTGGTCTCTCTCTGGTTTCTCTCTGGTCTCTCTCTGGTCTCTCTCTGCTCTCTCTGGTTTCTCTCTGGTCTTTCTCTGGTGTCTCTGGTCTCTCTCTGGTTTCTCTCAGGTCTCCCTCTGGTCTCTCTCTGGTCTCCCTCTGGTCTCTCTCTACTCTCTCTCTGGTCTCTCTCGGCTCTCTCTGGTCTCCCTCTGGTCTCTCTCTACTCTCTCTCTCTGGTCTCTCTCGGCTCTCTCTGGTCTCCCTCTGGTCTCTCTCTACTCTCTCTGTCTGGTCTCTCTCTGTCTCTTGTCCTTTTCTCTCTCCCCATCATCTCCCTCTTTACTGAACTAGCAAAGTTCACTTTTTACTATAGGAGCCAGACAGAGCGCCGATGCCAAACTTTGTCCATGAGCACTTCCCTTTCAGACACACACACACATACACATAGTGCCCATTACCAGAACAATAAACTCCTTTCCCCTTTCGTTCATGCGTCCGTCGAGAACCGTTCACAGCAGTGGAAACGAAACTAGATATGACCATCATTTACAATATAGTGAGTGTGTGAGGTTCTTTCCGCTTCATTTTGAGTCTGACGTGACCTCCCCCGACTCCCCCCCTCTCTCTCCCCTCTCCCCCTCTCTCCCCCATTATGTACCAAGGTAAAAACAAGTGTTATTTCGGTCTTTATTATTCCAAAATTGGTCCCTGTGGAAGAGAGACGGGTCCAGAGAGGCAGGTCCAGAGAGGCAGGTCCAGAGAGGCGGGTCCAGAGAGGTGGGTCCAGAGAGCGAGGCCAAAGAGGTGGGTCCAGAGAGGCAGGTCCAGAGAGGCAGGTCCAGAGAGGCAGGTCCAGAGAGGCAGGTCCAGAGAGGCAGGTCCAGAGAGGCGGGTCCAGAGGTCCAAAGAGGCAGGTCCAGAGAGGCAGGTCCAGAGAGGCAGGTCCAGAGAGGCGGGTCCAGAGGTCCAAAGAGGCAGGTCCAGAGAGGCAGGTCCAGAGAGGCGGTCCAGAGAGGCGGGTCCAGAGAGGTGGGTCCAGAGAGCGAGGCCAAAGAGGTGGGTCCAGAGAGGCAGGTCCAGAGAGGCAGGTCCAGAGAGGCAGGTCCAGAGAGGCGGTCCAGAGAGGTGGGTCCAGAGGTCCAGATATGCAGGTCCAGATATGCAGGTCCAGAGAGGCGGTCCAGAGAGGCGGGTCCAGAGAGGTGGATCCAGAGAGGCGGGTCCAGAGAGGTGGGTCCAGAGAGGCAGGTCCAGAGAGGCAGGTCCAGAGAGGCAGGTCCAGAGAGGCGGGTCCAGAGAGACAGGTCCAGAGAGACGGGTCCAGAGAGGCGGGTCCAGAGAGACGGGTCCAGAGAGGCAGGTCCAGAGAGTGTCCAGAGAGGCAGGTCCGGAGAGGCGGGTCCAGAGAGACGTGTCCAGAGAGGCGGGTCCAGAGAGGCGGGTCCAGAGGGAGCGCTAACATTACGGCCGCAGAGACGACTCCATAAACCGCTCTGAGGCACAAAGAGTGTATTGTGCTGTCCGGGCCGAGACTGTAAACGGCCTCCTGTGCTGTGCTGGGCCGGGTTATTATTATAGCACAGGTCATACACAAGGACACTCAAGTTATGAATAATGATAATATTAATAGTCCTGCTCTCTGGTCTCTCTCTGGTCTCTCTCTGGTGTCTCTCTGGTGTCTCTCTGGTGTCTCTCTGGTGTCTCTCTGGTCTCTCTCTGGTCTCTCTCTGGTGTCTCTCTGGTGTCTCTCTGGTGTCTCTCTGGTCTCTCTCTGATCTCGCTCTGGTCTCTTTCTGTCTCTCTTTCTGGTCTATCTCTCTGGTCTCTCTCGGTCTCTCTCTCTGGTCTCTCTCTCATGTCTCTCTCTGGTCTCTCTCCCTGGCCTCTCTCTGGTCTCTCTGTGGTCTCTCTCTGGTCTCTCTCCCTGGCCTCTCTCTGGTCTTTCTCTGGTCTCTCTCTCGACGCAGCGTAATGTGTGTGTTTGTGTCTATGGTCTTGGAGTGTATTTTTGTGTGTGTGTCTCTGTGTGTGTGTGTGTCTCTCTGTGTGTGTGTCTCTCTCTGTGTGTGTGTGTGTGTGTTGGTGATAATTACTGTAAACCATGGCTGCTGACTTGGCCTCCCTGCTCCGGTTGATGTCACAGAGCGTTGTTATTACAGCACAGACTGTACAGAGAGTTATTTCAGGCCCGAGGTCTCAGAGTCAGGAACTCGTCCGTCACCAAGAAAAGGACCGTTTTTGACAAATCTGGACTGTTTCAGATCTGACGTCATGTGTGTCTCTGTGTAGACCCAGGACTGAGGCTGTAGATCCAGGACTGAGGCTGTAGACCCAGGACTGAGGCTGTTTCCCCTTGTTATAAAAATCCTTGGTCGTTTTGTAAATGAGTTTTTATCTTGGCTACGTTGAAAGAATCGGTTTTATTGGTTGTTCTTGAAAATCCGTGAAACCGTTTACAGCGAACTCTCTGCAAATAAACTTGACTCATAATGATTTCAGATTCTCCTGAGCTGCTGTCGCCTCCTGCTCTCTCCTCACAGCCTCAGTCACAGAGAGGAAGGGAAGGGTATAAAGAAGGAGAGAGGAGGAGGAGAGGAGTAGGAAGAGAGAGAGAGGAGAGGGAGGAAGAGGGGTACGATGGTAATCACATGAAGGAGGCCAGAGGAGGAGAGGGGAAGGAGGAAGAGAAGGTGAGGAGGAGAGGGGGGAGAAGAGAAGAGGAGGAGGAGGAAGAGAGGGGGAAGAGGAGAGGGGGGAGAAGGGGAGGAAGAAGAGAAGAGGAGGGGGGGGGGGGGAGGAAGAGGGGAGAGGGATGAGGAGAGGAGGAGGCAAGAGAAGAGGTGGAAAGGGGGGAGTGGGGAGGTGGAGGAGAACCATGAGAGGAGGAGGTTTGTTAAAAAAACAAAAACTTCTAGAGCCAAGTGATTTAGAAAGATACAGATGGATTCCCCACAGAGGCAGACTTCAGCCCTGACCCTCTCTCTCTCTCTCGGGTCCGAACAGAAGCGTGTCGGGTCGTACCCCCCACGGCTGAGGCATTAGGGTCGGGCTCCAATGATCTGAGTGCACTAGACCAAGGAAATGAGGCCACTTTAGGACTTTGTCTGCGGCAAAATCATTATGGAGGGGTCAGTAATTGTTGTGGAGGAGCAGAAACCAGACTGTAGACCCAGGACTGAGGCTGTAGACCCAGGACTGAGACTGTAGACCCAGGACTGAAGCTGTAGACCCAGGACTGAGGCTGTGGACCCAGGACTGAGGCTGTAGACCCAGGACTGAGGCTGTGGACCCAGGACTGAGGCTGTAGACCCAGGACTGAGGCTGTAGACCCAGGACTGAGGCTGTATAGATCCAGGACTGAGACTGTAGACCCAGGACTGAAGCTGTAGACCCAGGACTGAGGCTGTGGACCCAGGACTGAGGCTGTAGACCCAGGACTGAGGCTGTAGACCCAGGACTGAGGCTGTAGACCCAGGACTGAGGCTGTATAGATCCAGGACTGAGGCTGTAGACCCAGGACTGAGGCTGTAGACCCAGGACTGAGGCTGTATAGATCCAGGACTGAGGCTGTAGACCCAGGACTGAGGCTGTAGACCCAGGACTGAGGCTTTAGACCCAGGATTGAGACTGTATAGATCCAGGACTGAAGCTGTAGACCCAGGACTGAGGCTGTATAGATCCAGGACTGAGGCTGTAGACCCAGGACTGAAGAGGTGAGTGGGACTAATTACGATGGGGTCAGTGATTGTTGTGAAGGAGCAGGACCAGAGAGGATGATGAAGATGATGATGACCTGGTTTCTCTCTCTCTGCCACAGAACGCACGACTCTTCAAAGTTGAGTTGCATTAGAGCTGCAGCCGTGAGTGTGATTACAGGAGCCGGGCCCGGGGGGAGGAGGGGGGAGGACGAGGGGGGAGGCGGGGAGCTGCCACTGTCCTGCTCTTGATCTCCGCTTCATATTTGTGGAGAGATCAGAGTCAACAGAGTGAGGGAGAGAGGAGCCAAAGGGGAGAGAGCCGTGATTATGAGTTAAGTGGCCCTTCTCCAGCCATTAGGAGCAGAGTGGGAGAGGGCGGGGGAGGGAGGGGGAGAGAGGGGGAGAGGGACGCATTCCACTGCTGGGTCCTCATCCTGGCACCGTGTCACCTCCTGTATCGCTAATGTTCTAACACGTGCTGCGCCCTCTGCTCCAGCCAGGTCTCTGCCAACGGCTTCTGATTATGGAACAGCCGCGGACGCTGTAGAAGAAGAAGAGAGCGAGGGCCGTGATTGGAGGAGAGGAGTCGTTATTGCTACGTTTGTAAAGAATGTTCTTGTCTTTCCTGAACCTGGCCTGTAGGGGGCGCATGTTGCTCCCATGTAAAACCATGTAAAGTCTGTTTTGGAGTCCAAGGCTCTCCTCCTGTGCGGTGTACGGTTCTTGGAACAGTCTTAATCGGGGACACTCAATTCTAAGGGAGGACTAACATATTTCTCAACAGAGTCTGGATTTTGGGCATTTTTGGGAAGAAAAACAGAAGAAATGTCTGCGTTTCATTGGGGTGGCCTGCAGGGGGCGCTTCTCTGGGAAAGCCTTGATCCACCTCGCCCGCCTCATTCCAGTGATTTTTCAAATATAAATACAAACTAAATGTAGCTTATGATGCTAGCTGTTGCTATTAGTATTTGCTCCAATAGACACATTCTATTGGAGCAGATGACCAGAGAGAGACGAGAGAGAGACCAGAGAGGGCCCTGGGAGAGACCAGAGAGAGACCAGAGAGAGACCAGAGAGAGACAAGAGATGGACCTGGGAGAAAAAAGAGAGAGACAAGAGAGAGAGACAAGAGAGAGAGACAAGAGAGAGAGACCAGAGAGAGAGACCTGGGAGAGAGACAAGCGAGAGAGACCAGAGAGACCAAAGAGAGAGAACAGAGAAAAAACCAGAGAGAGAGATCAGAGAGAGACCAGAGATGGACCAGATTACGACACATAGTACAAAGGATGTTTTTAAACGCCTGCCTTTGGATAAGACAGACTTTATTGATCTCAAACTGGAGAAATGTACAAAAACCAACACATCACAGTCTTTTACAGTAGTTTTGGAACTCGTTGCTGGTCCTGGATCTTTGAGTCGTCTTTTGTTCTAGCTCTGACTCTCTTCCGTTGATCCGGGAACAATGGGAGAGAGAAAGTGCTGAAGTGTGCTGAACATGGACCGTGACGAGCCCGAACACCCTCCGCACCTGTATCCGCGTGTTATCCCGACATTACATACATGATTTTGCTTCTTTTCATTCGCACCCGTGTATATCCCGGACTATGAAGGCGCTGGAACCATGGAGCGCAGACATCAAGTGACGGGAGCTAAGCCTGGATTATCTCAGCAGGAAACACACCTCGGAAAACTGGCTCCTCAGCGACTTTGGCCTCAAAATGTTGGGGCTTACATTATGCTCCGACCAAGAGGCTTTATGGTCCCGTCCCACTCTGCTCTATACCACTCTGGTCTTTACCAGGGGAGAGGAGCCACAGGGAGCTCTGGTGCCGATCAGAGGGAAAATACAGATCTGACTCAGGCTTTGTCTTCTATACTTGTGTTTCATGAACCTGGCCTGTAGGGGGCGCATGAGCAGAGATGGGACAGTGTTGCTCCCATGTAAAACCATGTCAAGTCTGTTTGAGTCAAAGGCTCTCCTCCTGTGCGGTGTACGGTTGTTGGAACAGTCTTAATCGGGGACACTCAATTTTAAGGGAGGACTAACATATGTTTCTCGAAAGAGTCTTGATTTTGGGCATTTTTGGAAAAAATAACAGTCCAGTGATTTTTCCAAAGTGTCCTTCTTTATGTGAGACCACAGTTGGAACATGAACAAACTCTTGTCTTTCTCTCTGTTCTCGCGGTTGCTACAATCGTACACCGCACAAAAAGATGGCATTCTGACAGCGCTTCTTCTTCTACTATATCTCCGTGTATAAACCGGGCAGACTGCACCGCCAGGACACGTCACGTCCTGTCCCACGTTTGTTTTTCGCGCCACTGCCCTGACGTCATATGAAACCCAAGAATAGGAACGAAGAGAGACCAGAGAGACCAGAGCGAGATCAGAGAGAGGCAGGAGAGAGGCCAGAGAGAGACCAGAGAGAGACCAGAGAGAGACCAGAGAGAGGCAAGAGAGAGACCAGAGAGAGATCAGAGAGAGGCAGGAGAGAGGCCAGAGAGAGACCAGAGAGAGACCAGAGAGAGACCAGAGAGAGGCAAGAGAGAGACCAGAGAGAGATCAGAGAGAGGCAGGAGAGAGACCAGAGAGAGATCAGAGAGAGACCAGAGAGAGATCAGAGAGAGGCAGGAGAGAGGCCAGAGAGAGATCAGAGAGAGGCAAGAGAGAGACCAGAGAGAGATCAGAGAGAGGCAGGAGAGAGACCAGAGAGAGATCAGAGAGAGACCAGAGAGAGGCAAGAGAGAGACCAGAGAGAGACCAGAGAGAGACCAGGGAGGCACCAGAGAGAGGCAAGAGAGAGGCAAGAGAGAGACCAGAGAGCGACCAGGGAGGCACCAGAGAGAGGCAAGAGAGAGACAGAAGAGAGAGAACAGAGAAATTCTAATACATGTTTTTGGCCTCAAAATGTCTCCCTCTCTGCACCAGGAGATAGGAGCCACAGGGAGACCTGGTCCTGAACTGACTCAGCCTTCACCTCCTCCTCCCCTCCTCCACCTCTTCCCCCTCCTCCTCTCACCTCCTCCTCCTCTCACCTCCTCCTCTCTCCTCCTCCTCCTCCTCTTCCTCAGCCCTTGTCTTTCCCAGCCTCTCTGTATACTGTAGAAGCGTGTTTACCAGTGGAATGAGGCTGAGCTCTGACTCTGCTCTGACACTAATCCTCTTTGATCAGAGCAACACTGTCCTCCTTTAAACCTGTTAAACCTGATAAATATGAGTCTAACGATTATCACACTCTTTATGTAACATTATCTAAGTCAGGGCGCTGCTAATGGGACAGAACCGGGAGCCGGGGCGGCGCTTAGAACTAATGCTAATGCTAAAGCTAAAGCTAAGGCTAAGGCTAAAGCTGAAACTAAAGCCTGGTTTTACTAAGATGCAACAACTAAAGCCTGGTCCATGTCCTCAGTCACTAATGTTCGTTTCTCTACAACAGAAATTTAAGACATTCATAAAAACTGGAGCAATTTTTGACTCTGTTCAAAAGTTGGTAACAATACATTGTTTTTGTTTTTATCTTCTGTGAGATTGGCAGGAAACACATCTGCTCCATTAGTATTTGTCTGTGTTGTTTCTTTATGGTAGAATACGCTGAGACTGAAGCAGAACTATGTGGACAATAGTACCATGAGGACAATAGTACCATGTGGACAATAGTACCATGTGGACAATAGTACCATGTGTTAGTATAGCATCATAAGATACATTTATTTGTATTTATATATTTGGTGAAAGTAACTTCAAAGTACTGCAGTAGTGTAATACTTTACTCAGAGACAGTAATATTGTAGTAACATTTACTGGTAAAACATATTGTCGTCTTTAAACAGTTTCCTCAGACACAGAGTAAGGACTGAGTCTGAGGAGGACTGTGGAGAGTCTCCTGGGTCTACAGTCCTGGGCCCCAGGCAGGGCGATGGTGCAGCTCACAGGTCCGGGAACACAGTCCTCCGGTGCAGATTGTGGAGCGACCGGTGTAACGTCGGTTGTAATGAAAACCTGCGTCTCACGGCAGCCGAAGCAAACCAAGATGGCCGACATTAATCTTGTGAATGGCTTTAAAAGTTTAAATATGAACAAATAAAGACACAAATGTCACTCTTGATGCAATTTGAGGCGAGATATCGACAGTTCTATATTGTAATATGTGTGTTTTAAGAGTCAAAGCTTCGTGTAAAGTTAAAGTTTGGTTTAAGCAGTCAACTGCTCCTGTGAAACCGCACTGCTACTGTTTTGATAGCGTCCTGTGGCTAACTCGACAGCTGTTAGCATGCAAATGGTCTGTCGGGCTGATAACGGAAATAATAAACACAATCTAAGTTGTAAGCATGGATCTATTAGCTGTCGAGTTAGCCAAAGGACGCGTCATCGACCTATGTCAGTAAAATGATGTATGCGGCAGATCAACTCAACGAGAAAGGTACTGCTATCAAAACAGTAGCAGTGGCCGACTTAATGTCGGCCATCTTGGTTTGCTTCGGCTGCCGTGAGGCGCGTATGCACAGGTTTGCATTACATCATAAACAGCTGAGGTAGTACATCTCGACAAGGCAGTGCAAACCGACGTTACACCGGGTTCAGGGCTCGAGACAGACCATGTGACAGTGGGTGAATAGCATTGAACAGACTACAGCTGCAGTCCCACCAGCTTCACTGACAATCCATGTTTTTGTTACTAATACTTTCCGCGTCACATCTCTTCGTCTGTGGCTGTGGACGGTGCTTTCCAGACTCTGGTGTTTGCACTGGAACAGGGTTGTGGTCTATGTATGTCAGCAGAACAGAGAGGGGGAGGCAGGGGGGAGGCCGGGGTGAGGGAGGGGGGTGAGGAGGGAGTAGCATTACTATAGTCTGAAACCCGAGAGCCAGGACCCATACGCTCGCCCCATTTCCTGTCTCCACTTTATCAGCATCTCTCTCTGGCTCTCTTTAAGACCTGCCACAGATAAATGTTTGTGTCTTGTTGTTTTTTTATGGGGGTACTCTGGTGCGCCTCACCCCCCGCCTCCCCCCCTCCCCTCTCCTTTGAGATGCCACAAGAAAAGTTATGGGCTCTGGCTTGCATTAGGGGTCCTTAAAGACGGACCGGGGACAATGCGGCCGCTTGTTCTTCTGAGAGAATATATTTTTACAAGGCTTAAGGATCGCTTTATCGTCCGGCCGCATCATTCCGACCCATGGATTTTTCCGTAATACTTTCGGAAATGAAATTGTGTGTTTGTGTGTGTGTGTGTGTTTCCTTTTCTGTGTTTTATGTGTGATTAAATCTGTCGTCTTTCTTCTCTCAGACGATGATGCGTCGTTTGCAGACTGAGAATCAATCATCGCTCATTAAAACGGATGAATGCAATCAACTGAGTTTGCGTTTTTTTAAATTTGAGATGATTTGAGAGAGTTTTAAAGCTTTAAAGAGTTTGTAAATCTTAAAGCACAAGACATTGAACTATGTGGGAAAAAAATCCTGATCGCTAAACACTTTCTCTGGTCTCTCTCTATTCTCTCTATGGTCTCTCTCTGGTCTCTCTCTGGTCTCTCTCTAGTCTCTCTCTGGTCTCTCTCTGGTCTCTCTCTAGTCTCTCTGTAGTCTCTCTCTAGTCTCTCTCTAGCCTCTCTCTGGTCTCTCTCTAGCCTCTCTCTGGTCTCTCTCTAGCCTCTCTCTGGTCTCTCTCTAGCCTCTCTCTGGTCTCTCTCTGGTCTCTCTGTAGTCTCTCTGGTCTCTCTCTAGCCTCTCTCTGTAGTCTCTCTCTGGTCTCTCTCTCTCTCTCTGGTCTCTCTCTTGTCTCTCTCTGATCTCTCTCTGGTCTCTCTCTGGTCTCCCTCTGGTCTCTCTCTGGTCTCTCTCTGGTCTCTCTCTGGTCTCTCTCTGGTCTCTCTCTGGTCTCCCTCTGGTCTCCCTCTGGTCTCTCTCTGGTCTCTCTCTGGTCTCTCTCTTGTCTCTCTCTGATCTCTCTCTGGTCTCCCTCTGGTCTCTCTCTAGTCTCTCTGTAGTCTCTCTCTAGTCTCTCTCTAGCCTCTCTCTGGTCTCTCTCTAGCCTCTCTCTGGTCTCTCTCTGGTCTCTCTCTGGTCTCCCTCTGGTCTCCCTCTGGTCTCTCTCTGGTCTCTCTCATGGTCTCCCTCTGGTCTCTCTCATGGTCTCTCTCTGGTCTCTCTCTTGTCTCCCTCTGGTCTCTCTCTGGTCTCTCTCTGGTCTCCCTCTGGTCTCTCTCATGGTCTCTCTCTGGTCTCTCTCTTGTCTCCCTCTGGTCTCCCTCTGGTCTCTCTCTGGTCTCTCTCATGGTCTCCCTCTGGTCTCTCTCATGGTCTCTCTCTGGTCTCTCTCTTGTCTCTCTCTGATCTCTCTCTGGTCTCTCTCTGGTCTCCCTCTGGTCTCTCTCTGGTCTCTCTCATGGTCTCCCTCTGGTCTCTCTCATGGTCTCTCTCATGGTCTCTCTCTGGTCTCTCTCTTGTCTCTCTCTGATCTCTCTCTGGTCTCTCTCTGGTCTCTCTCTGGTCTCCCTCTGGTCTCTCTCTGACTTGTTCTTATTCCATTCTAAATCTCTGGTTTGTTATAGATCCCTCCTCCAGACCTCTCTGTTGTCTCAGTGTTGTGTGTGCAGACATCACTGTGTTTGTCTGCATATGGGCTATGTGTGCGTCTGTGTGTGCATCTGTGTGTGTGTTGTGTGTTTATTCAATAATGACTGAGTCCGAGAAAGTCTGCTTCAGATAAATCTGCCTGAATACCAGACCGTTCATCTCCGCGAAATCAATCTTTCTCATAATTCCCCTCATTTTTCTTCCATCTGTTATCAAGTTTTCTGCCAAACCGACTTTTTAACTGAGCAGGCCATTACCAGAGGGCACGATCTACCATGTGTCCCTGTACCATGTGTCCCTGTGCCTGCCTCACCGCTGTGGAAAAAGGTGATGAATTAAAGATTTACAAATGTATAAAGTGGTTCTGAGGTGAAGTCTGTGGACGACTTGACTTTTACCAGTCGGTTCTAAAGTATAGATGGTATAGTGTGTCTGGTTTCTCTCTAGTGTCTCGCTCTAGTCTCTCTCTGGTCTCTCTCTGGTCTCTCTCTCTCTCTCTAGTCTCTCTTTGGTCTCCAGTATCTCTCAGGTCTCTCTCTCTGGTCTCTCTCTAGTCTCTCTCTGGTCTCTTTGGTCTCTCTCTGGTCTCTTTGGTCTCTCTCTGGTCTCTCTCCTCTCTCTCTCTTGTCTTTCTCCGATCGCTCTCTCTCTAGTCTTTCTCCGGTCTCTCTCTCTCTAGTCTTTCTCCGGTCTCTCTCTCTCTAGTCTTTCTCCGGTCTCTCTCTGGTCTCTTTGGTCTCTCTTTGGTCTATCTTTGGTCTCTCTCCTCTCTCTCTCTAGTCTTTCTCCGGTCTCTCTTTCTTTCTAGTCTTTCTCTGGTCTCTCTAGTCTTTCTCTGGTCTCTCTCTGGTCATTTTCTCACATATAGCCACACTAACAATCTGAGGCAGTATAACCACCCGACCGCGTGACCTCGTTCTTGCGTTTTGGCTTCTGTGTCTCTGAGAATGTTCCGTCAGCTCTTTGCCGTGATTGTTCTGCATGTCCATATCTGCTCCATCAGTCCCTCGTGACCCCGCTGCCTTTAGACCAGGGCGAGCTCAGCAGGTTTAATCTAAAATAGAGGCCCAGACAGAAGCCCCACGGAGGAGGTTAGCCTTATACCGCTGCTTACATGTAAAAACACACTGTTCCAATCTTCTCCGCCTCCGTAATCTCGGAGCCAAAACAGGCTAATGTCGCAAATCGCCTCGAATTAAAGCGTGAAGAACGAGTTGCTTGTGTCGCCTTTGATTTGAAGCATTCTTAGGTTTAATGAAGGAGATGAGACGATAAGGGCAGAAAACAGAGCAGGCACAGACTGTTTACAGATGGATAATACTAACATAGTCTGTATACGGATGCTAATGCTAACATAGACTGTATAAAGATGGACAATGCTAACACAGACTGTATACAGATGGACAATGCTAACACAGACTGTATACAGATGGACAATGCTAACACAGACTGTATACAGGTGGACAATGCTAACACAGACTGTATACAGGTGGACAATGCTAACACAGACTGTATACAGATGGACAATGCTAACACAGACTGTATACAGATGGACAATGCTAACACAGACTGTATACAGGTGGACAATGCTAACACAGACTGTATACAGATGGACAATGCTAACACAGACTGTATACAGATGGACAATGCTAACATGCTAACTCAATGAAGCCCTAAAGGGAAGTGTTCATGGTTACTCTACTCTATTTAACTATACTGTATTGCTGGTTACACAGGACCAGAGGAAACACTCTCAATCAGGGGAGAGTAGCGTATGGTAGAGTAGAGTAGGGTAGAGTAAGGTAGAGCAGAGCAGAGTAGAGTAGAGTAGGGTAGAGTAGAGTAGGGTAAAGTATGGTAGAGTAGAGTAGAGTAGAGTAGAGTAGAGTAGGGTAGAGTAGAGTAGGGTAGAGTAGGGTAGAGCAGAGTAGAGTAGAGTAGGGTAGAGTAGAGTAGAGTAGAGTAGGATAGAGTAGTGCAGAGTAGAGTAGGGTAGAGTAGGGTAGAGTAGAGTAGAGCAGAGTAGAGTAGGGTAGAGTAGGATAGAGAAGAGCAGAGTAGAGTAGGGTAGAGTAGGATAGAGTAGAGCAGAGTAGAGTAGGGTAGAGTAGGGTAGAGTAGAGTAGAGTAGAGTAGGGTAGAGTAGAGTAGAGTAGAGTAGGGTAGAGTAGAGTAGAGTAGTAGAGTAGAGTAGGGTAGAGTAGAGTAGAGTAGGGTAGAGTAGAGTAGAGTAGAGTAGGGTAGAGTAGGGTAGAGTAGGGTAGAGTAGAGTAGAGTAGAGTAGGGTAGAGTAGAGTAGAGTAGAGTAGGGTAGAGTAGAGTAGAGTAGAGTAGAGTAGGGTAGAGTAGAGTAGAGTAGAGTAGGGTAGAGTAGAGTAGAGTAGAGTAGAGTAGGGTTAGAGTAGAGTAGAGTAGGGTAGAGTAGAGTAGAGTAGAGTAGGGTAGAGTAGGGTAGAGTAGGGTAGAGTAGAGTAGAGTAGAGTAGGGTAGAGTAGAGTAGAGTAGAGTAGGGTAGAGTAGAGTAGAGTAGAGTAGAGTAGGGTAGAGTAGAGTAGAGTAGAGAAGACAATATTCGCAGAGATTCAATTGAATATTCTTGCTAGTTAAATTTGTTGCTAGGGAAACAAAAAGGGTGATTTTGCTGAGTTCAGCATCAGACCTGCCTGTGGTTGGACACAAGGTCAAAGAACAAAAACACAGATTATAAAGTATAGAAATGTAAAGTGAGAGATCAGCGGTGATGTGTATCTGTCTCTGTCCCAGACGTTCAAGGTGAGCTCCCAAACACAGCTCTGGTATCGATCCTTCTTTGCCGTTAGCCTTTGACATTTGCACAGTCACCGAGAATCAAAGAGAATTTTACCCTTTTCTTTAAACTGCACAAACTCTGGACTTTAGCCTTGTTCAAGTGAGTTCGGCACACAGCATAGTCTGTTTATAGATAGATGTTACGGGTCCTGAACTGTAGTAGAGACCACAAGAGCAAAAGCACTTGAAAATAAGAAAAGTCTCAGAGAAGGACTGACTCAGCATTCGTTTCAGATTGTGCCTATTATTAATAACAATTAGCAAATTCACATGTTCACATTTTACACAATATTACATTTGAAAGTCATTTTTTTATATTCTTAAGTTTAATACTACTAAATTACTTTTATATACAGGACACATTACAAATTAACCTTAGCATTACTCTGATTCTTGACTTAAACTGTGTCATCTCTTCACAACATTACACAACAACTAGATAGATAGATAAATACTTTATTCATCCCAGCGAGGGGAAATTCAGTTGTCCTTAGTAGCAAAACAGCGGATAAAAAAGACAATACATATAAATAAAATAAAAAAAATTAAAACCCCCACACATTTACATCAGCAATGACCGTTATAAAATCAAATTGCAGCAGGGATGAAGGATCTCCGGAAGCGCTCAGTCCTGCTGTCTACGGAGAGGAAACGATCTGATCGATTGCTCTTCTGAGCAGACAGAGTCCCATGCAGAGGGTGCCTGGAGTTACTAAGGATGGCCTGGACCTTTCTCCCCATGCACCTCTCCACCACTGCCTCAACAGAGTCCAGTGACCCCCCAACCACTGACCCCGCCCTCTTAACCAGTTTGTCCAGCCTGTTACGGTTTTTGACCGATATATTGTTGCCCCAACTAATGACAGCATAAAAGAGAACAGCAGCCACAACACAACTAAACTTACCCTGGGTCCTAAAATTATTCATTTTTTTGTTCTTAAAATGGCTAATGCTGGCCGAAGAATGCCGCGAAAAACTGACAGGACTCTGGCGCTAGCATTAGCACCGTTAGCTCGTTTGGCAGTTACACGTATAAAACTGCTCTCAAAAGTTGCACAAATAATCTAAACCTTCTGTAATTTACTACCACAGGTACTCGCAAGTGTGGAGGTTTGAACTGTGGCGTTTCTGGCCAAATATTAACCCGTAAAAACATAAGATAAGTCTCAGAGGAGGAATGACTCAGCACTTTCAATTCAATTCGTCTCCCCGACTACATCTGAGAATGACAACAGTTCCTACAGTATTTTATCTGTACTGAGGAAATTTAAACAAGACTACTTTACTAAATATAAGCCGAGACAGATGGACAATGCTAACACAGACTGTATACAGATTAGTGGGGGAGGGTCCCAGCTCAAAAGTGGCCAAAATGATGTGCGCTGACATGCTGCAATACCACCCCGGGCCGATGGGGGTGGACCCGGGATAAGAATTAGCCAATGCTAACATATAGCATTTGCTGACCTCTCAAAAACATCTTTACAGGATGGTCCAAAAGTTGGCTCTTGGCCCAAAGCTCCGTTCCACATGTGTGTCAATGCTGAGGGGGGTGGATTTTTTTGGTCCACTCTAGTTTACTCGCGGTGAATTTTTGAAGTCTCTCGTTCAAATGAATGGAGCTGCGCCAGCTGACGCATGCGCAGATGTGTTTTTAACAATTTTCTTGTGGGCGGGACCACTCGCGGCCATCTTGGATAGCTCCAGTAGAGCACATTTTTTGGCCCATTAGTTAGAACGGCGGAGATAGGCGTGACTCTGTCCGTTAATATATACAGTCTACGATACAGATGGACTAACAAAGACTGTATACAGGTGGACAATGCTAACACAGACTGTATACAGATGCTAATGCTAACACAGATTGTGTACAGATGGACAATGCTAACACAGACTGTATATATTAAGTCAATGCTAACTCAGACAGAATCAAAAAACCCCAGAACATTCTCAAAGACAATTCCAGTGGTTCTTGCAGCTGCAGAGAATGACGTCTTCCAAAAGTCTTTCCTCAAATCAACCCCAGAAACTTGATCCGGTTCAGAGCGAGTGGCTTTGGTGAGCTGACAGCAGGTCTTGGGCTCGCGCTCCAGCTCGGTGTAAAAACAGGGAGCTGGTGGGAGCAGGTCTTGAAAGCCGAGCCGCGGTAATGGCCTGTTACAGATACACCGCGGCATGTGGACGGGAAGCCATAAGTCAGCGGTGACACGGCGCGGCTCGGAAGTTCCCACAGATTTTGCGTCTGATCGTATCGTAACCAGATCCTCTCAGTGAAGTCATTTGCACTTTCTGATCCGAGAATCCCAACATTCTCTGGTGTGTGTTTGCAGGCCTGTCACCAGGGCTAATGCTGATGGATATTAGCGCTGAAACTAGCTAAGATGCTAATCCTGTGTTTAAATAAAAAACTGTTGTGGCTAGTTGACAACTATTTCAACAATCAATTAGCAAAGAGACCAGAGAGAGACAAGAGAGAGACCAGAGAGAGGCAAGAGAGAGACCAGAGAGAGACCTGAGAGAGACCAGAGAGAGGCCTGAGAGAGACCTGAGAGAGACCTGAGAGAGACCAGAGAGAGACCTGAGAGAGACCAGAGAGAGACCAGAGAGAGACCAGAGAGAGACCTGAGAGAGACCAGAGAGAGGTAAGAGAGAGACCAGAGAGAGACCTGAGAGAGACAAGAGAGAGACCAGAGAGAGGCAAGAGAGAGACCAGAGAGAGACCTGAGAGAGACCAGAGAGAGACAAGAAAGAGACCAGAGAGAGACCTGAGAGAGACCAGAGAGAGACCAGAGAGAGACAAGAGAGAGACCAGAGAGAGACCAGAGAGAGACAAGAGAGAGACCAGAGAGAGACCAGAGAGAGACAAGAGAGAGACAAGAGAGAGACCAGAGAGAGACCAGAGAGAGACCAGAGAGAGACCTGAGAGAGACCAGAGAGAGACCAGAGAGAGACCAGAGAGAGACCAGAGAGAGACCAGAGAGAGACCAGAGAGAGACAAGAGAGAGACCAGAGAGAGACCAGAGAGAGACCAGAGAGAGATCAGAGAGAGACCAGAGAGAGACCAGAGAGAGACAAGAGAGAGACCAGAGAGAGACCAGAGAGAGACCAGAGAGAGACCAGAAAGAGATCAGAGAGAGACCAGAGAGAGACAAGAGAGAGACCAGAGAGACCAGAGAGACAAGAGAGAGACCAGAGAGAGACCAGAGAGAGGCAAGAGAGAGACCAGAGAGAGACAAGAGAGAGACCAGAGAGACCAGAGAGGCAAGAGAGAGACCAGAGAGAGACAAGAGAGAGACCAGCAAGCGGCAACAGAGAGAAACCAGAGACTACAGAGAGAGCCTAATGAGAAAAGAGAGAGCCCAGCACTGCTCTGATTGGCTGAGGCAGAGACCACAGCCGCACCAACAGAAAGAGGCAGACAGCTTGTAATCTTTGCAGACTTGTAAAAACAGAAACACAGTGATTAAGTGATGTGCGTTTGCAAATGTGAGGCTTGGAATGTTTGGAGGAGGATAGAAAACACCGCTCACCGCCAAGGAGGGGAATCGGCAACTTTACCTGGAGATAAGATTAGAAAAGATCCGAGAGAAGAGAGTAAATACTAGCATACGCGAGTTATATGTGATGTTGCCAGTAGCTTTACTATTAATCTCCTGTTTGGGTCTGAGACTATGGAACCTGGCAACCTTTGAAGACCAGGACTTTGATGCTGTTATTGTTAAATATGGATTTATTGTGTGTTGAAGTGGGAAAGAGAGACTGATCTCTCCCTCTGCTCTCACTCTAGTCTCTGGTTTCTCTCTCTGGTCTCTCTCTCTCGTGTCTCTCTTGCCTCTCTCTGCTTTCTCTCCCTCTCTCCCTCTAGTCTCTCTCTAAGCTCTCTCTGGTCTCTCTCTCTCTGCATTCTCTTTCTAAACTCTCTGTGTCTGATCTCTCTCTGCGTTCTCTCTCTATACTCTCTGCTTTCCCTCGCTATACTCTCTCTCGTCTCTCTCTCTGGTCTCTCTCTCTGCATTCTCTCTCTTTTCTCTCTGCTTTCCCTCGCTATACTCTCTCTAAACTCTCTCTCCGTCTGGTCTCTCTCTCTAGTCTCTTTCTGCTTTCCCTCTCTTTGCTTTCTCTCTCTAAACTCTCTCTCTCGTCTCTCTCTTTCTGGTCTCTCTCTCTCTAGTCTCTCTGGTCTCTCTCTTTCTAGTCTCTCTGGTCTCTCTCTCTAGTCTCTCTCTCTCTCTCTCCTCGCTCTGTCCTCTCTCTAAACCAAAGCAGAAAGAGCGAGATGATGAAGAAGACACAAATAACTGAAGATATTGTGGTTTTCCTGCTGAGAATCCAGGCTAAGGACATTACGGCTCCGCGCATGCTAACCCCGGGCTATTCTGGGCTGCTCTACTGTGGCTTTTGTTCATGAGAAAGAGGCAAAATCTGGGAAACAATCGGAACAATGCGCTGTAAGGACTGGGCACTTTAACCACCTCATGCATATTTCCTCATTGGCACATTGTGGAGTAATCTGAAACATATTGTGTGGTTTTTTTCCACTGGTTCCTGTCTCTGCTGGTTCTGTTTTGAGGCAGACTGTTTCTCCCTGTTGTTACGTTGATTAAATGTAATGTTATACCATGAAGGGGGGAGATGGGGGGGGGGGGGGGGGGCACGTTTGCTTCGTATGAATTTGGCTTTGAAAAGAAAAAAAAGGATAATCGCAGAGCTAAACCAGGAGAGTCACCTGGTTTAGCTCTGCATTACACCATAGAGGACCACACAATATGTACATAAATATGATAAATTATAATAAACAAAACCTTTAGAATCCCGTTTAAACCGATTCTACACAAACACAACATGTTTTGAGGCATCTGGAGATTTATGTAACACACACGTCTGTGCTTCCTTCATGATCGAACCGAAAACCCGCCAACCCCGGCTCCTCTGGGGATCATTACACCGAGCCGAGTGATTGACAGGTCCTTTAGGGAGAAGTTAAAATGAGACCGGAAACTTTAGAGCAAACTGAAGATCCTCTGTTGTGGTTTTTGGAACTTTGTAAGTGACAGAGGGACGCGACTGAGCAGAGGACACACAGAAGCAAACAACAAACGAGGAACACCTACAGGAAGTGGAAACATTAGCATAAACACAGAACGCTCTCCGACTCTGTACACAAGAGAGAATTCAGTGTCTTTACCGTTTCATGTTGAAATAATCTCAAATATCTATGTTTGTCTTCAATCTGTCAGCTTTAATATACACCTCAGACTGTAAGAATGCTAATATAGACTGTATACAGATGCCAATGCTAACACAAACTGTATACAGATGGACAATGCTAACACAGACTGTATACAGATGGACAATGCTCCTTCTACAGCGCAAAACTAACGCCATCAGAACAAATGCCCATATAAGGAAATTGAATTCTGCTAGCTTATGTTGAAATCTGCTTTTTCCGCATTAAGGCCAACACTATGGCTCTATAGTTTCAACAGTGTAGAGGACAGATGCAGACGGAGAGGGAGTGTGAGGATTGGGGAGGAGGAGGGTTACTCACAGGCGATCCGGACGTGAGCTTTGCGGCTCTTGGTGGTCCCGGCCGAGCTCCAGGCCACACACTGACACCAGAAGTCCTCCGGCCCGAACAGCTCCTCCACCTGCTGCCGGGTGATCTCGATGCTGGCCTCTCGCACCACCAGGCCTGAAACGAGCACAGAGAGAGGAGACGGGAGTTAGTGAAGGAGGTTCAAGTCCCGCGCTCCGCCCCAACAGAATAAATGTTGATTTGTTGAAAATGATTATATCCACCTGTGAACAGAAAGACAGTGACGACAAATATGCAGCAGCAGAAGTCGAGGTCTCGGAGACGGAGCATAGAGCAGAATGTGGTCTCTCTCTCTGGCCTCTCTCTGGTCTCTCTCTGGCCTCTCTCTGGTCTCTCTCTGGCCTCTCTCTGGTCTCTCTCTGGCCTCTCTCTGGTCTCTCTCTGGCCTCTCTCTGGTCTCTCTCTGGCCTCTCTCTGGTCTCTCTCTGGCCTCTCTCTGGTCTCTCTCTGGCCTCTGTCTCTTTGGTGTCTCAATGGTCTCTCTCTGGTCTCTCTCTGGTCTCTCTCTGGTCTCTCTCTGGTCTCTCTCTGGTCTCTCTCCGGTCTCTCTCTAGTCTCTCTCTGGTCTTTCTGTGGTGGTGTCTCGCAAGTCTGTTCTCTGGTCTCTCCTTGGTCTCAGCGTGGTCTCTTTCTGGTCTCTCTCTGGTCTCTCTCTGGTCTCTCTCAAGGAACATCTTGGAGAGACCAGAGACAAACATAATGGAGAGACCGGGGGGCAGACATCTTGGAGAGACCAGGGGCAGACATCTTGGAGAGACCAGGGGCAGACATCTTGGAGAGACCAGGGGCAGACATCTTGGAGAGACCAGGGGCCGGATGTAATGGCACTCACTAAGACAGTTTATGAGTCAAGTAAAGTCATTCAGTAGAGTGACACATCGGAGTGGAAGCTGCTCTGCCTCAGGGGAGACACTATAGCTTGGCTCAACGAGAACTGTGTTTGCTAATCTGTGTCCAAGGCTGAGTCTGCTCTGTAGTGAGGCACCGGGGAGAAATCTGAGAATCTGACCAGACAGCAGTGGACATAAACAAAAGCTGCCCAAACAGAGATGGATTCACAGACACATCAACAAACAAACAACATTATCTGTGAGTTTTACACCAGTGCAGCCTTGAAACTCTCTTAAAGACGACAATAACACAGAGAAGAGCCATCACAGAGATCAGGATGTGCGTTTAGGAAAGGCATTGTAATTGTAAAGCACTCTCTCTCTCTGGCCTCTCTGCTCTCTCTCTCTGGCCTCTCTGCTCTCTCTCTCTGGCCTCTCTGCTCTCTCTCTCTCTGGCCTCTCTGCTCTCTCTCTGGCCTCTCTGCTCTCTCTCTCTGGCCTCTCTGCTCTCTCTCTCTCTGGCCTCTCTGCTCTCTCTCTGGCCTCTCTGCTCTCTCTCTCTGGCCTCTCTGCTCTCTCTCTCTGGCCTCTCTGCTCTCTCTTTCTCTCTCTGGCCTCTCTGCTCTCTCTCTTTCTGGCCTCTCTGCTCTCTCTCTCTGGTTTCTCAGCTCTCTCTCTCTGGCCTCTCAGCTCTCTCTCTCTGGCCTCTCTGCTCTCTCTCTCTGGCCTCTCTGCTCTCTCTTTCTCTCTCTGGCCTCTCTGCTCTCTCTCTCTCTGGCCTCTCTGCTCTCTCTCTGGCCTCTCTGCTCTCTCTCTCTCTGGCCTCTCTGCTCTCTCTCTCTGGCCTCTCTGCTCTCTCTCTCTGGCCTCTCTGCTCTCTCTCTCTGGCCTCTCTGCTCTCTCTCTCTCTGGCCTCTCTGCTCTCTCTCTCTCTCTGGCCTCCCTGCTCTCTCTCTCTGCTCTCTCTCTCTCAGGCCTCTCTGCTCTTTCTCTCTCTCTCTCTGGCCTCTCTGCTCTCTCTTTCTGGCCTCTCAGCTCTCTCTCTCTGGTTTCTCAGCTCTCTCTCTCTGGCCTCTCAGCTCTCTCTCTCTGGCCTC
Organism: Knipowitschia caucasica; assembly: GCA_964034765.1. Lineage (NCBI taxonomy): Eukaryota > Metazoa > Chordata > Actinopteri > Gobiiformes > Gobiidae > Knipowitschia > Knipowitschia caucasica. The sequence goes on along the minus strand of OZ035823.1, from coordinate 42,443,766 downwards.
TCTGCTCTCTCTCTCTGGCCTCTCTGCTCTCTCTCTCTGGCCTCTCTGCTCTCTCTCTCTCTGGCCTCTCTCTCTGGCCTCTCAGCTCTCTCTCTCTGGCCTCTCTGCTCTCTCTCTCTGGCCTCTCTGCTCTCTCTCTCTGGCCTCTCTGCTCTCTCTCTCTCTGGCCTCCCTGCTCTCTCTCTCTCAGGCCTCTCTGCTCTTTCTCTCTCTCTCTCTGGCCTCTCTGCTCTCTCTTTCTGGCCTCTCAGCTCTCTCTCTCTGGTTTCTCAGCTCTCTCTCTCTCTGGCCTCTCAGCTCTCTCTCTCTGGCCTCTCTGCTCTCTCTCTCTCTGCTCTCTCTCTCTGTCTCTCTCTCTGGCCTCTCTGCTCTCTCTCTCTCTCTCTGGCCTCTCTGCTCTCTCTCTCTGGCCTCTCTGCTCTCTCTCTCTGGCCTCTCTGCTCTCTCTCTCTCTCTGGCCTCTCTGCTCTCTCTCTCTGGCCTCTCTGCTCTCTCTCTCTCTGGCCTCTCTGCTCTCTCTCTCTCTCTGGCCTCCCTGCTCTCTCTCTCTGCTCTCTCTCTCTCAGGCCTCTCTGCTCTTTCTCTCTCTCTCTCTGGCCTCTCTGCTCTCTCTTTCTGGCCTCTCAGCTCTCTCTCTCTGGTCTCTCAGCTCTCTCTCTCTCTGGCCTCTCAGCTCTCTCTCTCTGGCCTCTCTGCTCTCTCTCTCTCTGCTCTCTCTCTCTCTCTCTCTCTCTCTCTGGCCTCTCTGCTCTCTCTGCTCTCTCTCTCTGGCCTCTCTGCTCTCTCGCTCTCTCTCTGGCCTCTCTGCTCTCTCTCTCTGGCCTCTCAGCTCTCTCTCTCTGGCCTGTCTGCTTTCTCTCTCTGGCCTTTCTGCTCTCTCTCTCTGGCCTCTCTGCTCTCTCTCTCTGGCCTCTCTGCTCTCTCTCTCTGTCCTCTCTGCTCTCTCTGCTCTCTCTCTCTGGCCTCTCTGCTCTCTCGCTCTCTCTCTGGCCTCTCTGCTTTCTCTCTGGCCTTTCTGCTCTCTCTCTCTGGCCTCTCTGCTCTCTCTCTGGCCTCTTTGCTCTCTCTTTCTGGCCTCTCTGCTCTCTCTCTGGCCTCTCTGCTCTCTCTCTCTGTCCTCTCTGCTCTCTCTGCTCTCTCTCTCTGGCCTCTCTGCTCTCTCGCTCTCTCTCTGGCCTCTCTGCTCTCTCTCTCTGGCCTCTCTGCTCTCTCTCTCTGTCCTCTCTGCTATCTCTCTCTGGCCTCTCTGCTCTCTCTCTCTGGCCTCTCTGCTCTCTCGCTCTCTCTCTCTCTCTCTCTCTAGCCTCTCTGCTCTCTCTCTCTGGCCTCTCTGCTCTCTCTCTCTGGCCTCTCAGCTCTCTCTCTCTGGCCTCTCTGCTCTCTCTCGCTGGCCTCTCTGCTCTCTCTCTCTGGCCTCTCTGCTCTCTCTCTCTGGCCTCTCTGCTCTCTCTCTCTGGCCTCTCAGCTCTCTCTCTCTGGCCTCTCTGCTCTCTCTCTGGCCTCTCTGCTCTCTCTCTCTGGCCTCTCTGCTCTCTCTCTGGCCTCTCTGCTCTCTCTCTGGCCTCTCTGCTCTCTCTCTCTGGCCTCTCTGCTCTCTCTCTCTGGCCTCTCTGCTCTCTCTCTCTGGCCTCTCTGCTCTCTCTCTCTGGCCTCTCTGCTCTCTCTCTGTCCTCTCTGCTCTCTGTATCTTTCAGGAGTTGCCGATACAGCTGAAAAATGGCCATTTGTCAAATTCTGGCATATTTTCAGTAATGTTCATTAATGCATTATGCACGGCCCCTGTAACACATGATTACATACATTCATAAAGACACACAAAATGAATGATTCTGTGAGTGGATGGTGTTGGATTGTGTTGGATTGTGTTGTGTGTTGAGCCGGAGCCAGAGTTGTGTTTGGGCCAGGGCTCCGTGGGGCAGGACTGAGTCACACTGAACACAATCCTGTTTGCTAACTCCTCTGATTACTGCTCATCTGGACTGAGGCCAGAACAGAACAAACACTTCATCCCTCCACTCCACCAAAAATCCAGTGTCTCGCTCTCTCTCTGGTCCCTCTCTTTGATCTCTCTTAGTCTGGTCTCTCTTTTTAAAACTATATTTAGAGCACAACCCTCTGATAAACCAATGACCACTTAACTTAAAGGAAATACAAAAGAGAGAGAGAGACCTGACAGAGACCAGAGAGAGAGAGAGACAGGAGACAAGGACCAGAGAGAGACCTGAGAAAGAGACACCAGAGAGAGAGAGAGGCAGACAGGAGAGAGGGACCAGAGAGAGACCTGAGAGAGAGACCCAACAGAGACCAGAGAGAGAGAGAGACATGAGAGAGGGACCAGAGAGAGACCTGAGAGAGAGACCCAACAGAGACCAGAGAGAGAGAGAGACATGAGAGAGGGACCAGAGAGAGACCTGAGAGAGAGACCCAACAGAGACCAGAGAGAGAGAGACAGGAGAGAGGGACCAGAGAGAGACCTGAGAGAGAGACCCAACAGAGACCAGAGAGAGAGAGACAGGAGAGAGGGACCAGAGAGAGACCTGAGAAAGAGACACGAGAGAGAGAGAGACAGGAGAGAGGGACCAGATAAAAACCAGAAAGAGACAAGACAAAGAGCAAGGGACCAGAAAGAGAGAGACCAGAGAGAGAGACCCAACAAAGACCAGAAAGAGAGAGACCATGGAGATAGACCGGGTAGAGACCAGAAAGAGAACCGACAGAGACCAGAGAGAAAGACGAGAGAGAGACTCGCGAGAGACCAGAAAGGGACCAGAACAAATACAATGTAACTGGTCTGACTTTTGGACCGTGCCAAAATGACGCAGGTGTGTTGGAATGTCTTAATGACACGCTGCACATGTGATGGAGGCTGACGTCCTCCATGTTTGAACAGGACGCCGCTCCTGGTCTAAGACGTCGTTAATTTGAGTGACTCCATCTTGGACGGCGGCAGGAGACTTCTCGATGATGTCATTTTCCTGGACCGGTTTTTTCCCATGAACAGACTCGGATCACCGCCGCTTTCTGTGACATTTCAGTTTCTACAAGGAGCCTTTGTGTGGTTTTAAAAAGAAAATACTGACTCTTTCTACACCGTGACCAGAGAGCACTTAGCACCAGGACTGAGGCCAGAGAGAGAGAGAGACCGGGGAGAGAGAGCAGGGAGAGAGAGCAGGGAGAGGCCAGAAAGAGAGAGAGCAGGGAGAGAGAGAAGAGAGAGGCCAGAGAGAGAGAGAGAGAGAGAGAGAGAGCAGGGAGGGAGAGCAGAGAGAGGCCAGAGAGAGAGAGAGAGAGAGCAGGGAGGGAGAGCAGAAAGAGAGAGAGGGAGAGCAGAGAGAGAGACAGACAAGAGAGAGGCAAGAGAGAGAGAGCAGGGAGAGAGGGCAGAGACAGGCCAGAGAGAGAGAGAGAGCAGAGCAAGACAAGAGAGAGGCCAGAAAGAGAGACACCAGAGAGAGAGAGAGCAGAGAGAGAGCAGAGAGAGGCCAGAGAGAGAGGCCAGAGAGAGAAACCAAGGAGAGAGTAGAGAGACCAGAGTGGTGCAGGACTCTTCCATAGATCCACCTTGGTCCACCGCTGCAGAGGCAGCTTCTCACTCGGACTGATTCAGTGGAAAGTCTCTCTCTTTGCCTCAGTCTCTGAAAACACGACTCGATGATGTTTCTTTGAGCTGCTGTGAGAGAGCGATCCAAAACCCGACCGCTGCCGCGGTGGTTGATGGTCTCTCCCACAGAAGCCGGGGCTGGTTCTGATGGACGAGCGGAACGAGGACCACAGCCTCAGAACCACATCCATCTGGTTTCTCTCGCTTTATCCGTTGCAGAGACAGACTTCCCTCTTCACAGACACCTCCTGCAGCTCCTCTGGGGAATCCTGAAGCGTTCCCAGCCCAGGCCAGGTCTGGGATTCTCTCTGGTCTCTCTCTCTGGTCTCTCTCTCGGCTCTCTCTCTGGTCTCTATCTGGTCTCTCTCTGGTCTCTCTCTGGTCTCTCTCTCGGCTCTCTCTCTGGTCTCTATCTGGTCTCTCTCTGGTCTTTCTCTCGGGTCTCTCTCTGGTCCCTCTTTGGTCTTTCTCTGGTGTCTCTCTGGTCTCTCTCTGGTCTCCCTTTCTGGATTTATCTCAGGTCTCTTTCTGGTCTTTCTCTCACTCTGAGGCCAGCGAGTGAGAGAGACACCAGAGAGAGACCAGAGAAAGGTCAGAGAGAGAAAGACCAGAATTAAGGAGATGTTATTGAACATGCGGGCGGGCCCTTTTCCAGGACTGAGGCTGTAGACCCAGGACTGAGGCTGTAGACCAGGACTGAGGCTGTAGACCCAGGACTGAGGCTGTAGACCCAGGACTGAGGCTGTAGACCCAGGACCTGCTTCTTCAATCATCTTTAATCCTCTGCTGTCAAGTGTCACTCTTCCTCTGGTTCTAATTCTACCTGAACAGAACGAGCCCTCTCCTCGGCAGGTTCTAGTCCCTCAGGACCATAAGAGGCATCGATCCTTGTCGTGAATGAGATGCACACTCATTAATCTGCTCATCTCCCGCTCTCCAGAGACCCACACGAGGCTAGTCCTGGACCACTGCCCCCTCTCCTCTTCTGACCACCTCCTCCTCTTCCCTCTCTTCTCTCCTCATCTCTCCTACTCCCTCTTGCTCCCTCCCTGCCCTGTCTCTCTTGCTCTGTCCTTCTCTCTCTTCCTCCCTCCTCCTCTCTCCACCTCCTCTCCCCTCTCCTCCTCTCTTCCCCTCCGTCCTTTCTCCTCCTCTCTCCCTCCTCTCCTCCTCCCTCCTTTCTCCACCTCCCTACCCCTTCCCTCCTCCTCCCTCCTCTATCCTCTCTCCTTTCTCCTCCTCCCTCCTCCTCTTTCCTCTCTTGCTCCTCCTCTTCTCCTCTCTCCCCCTCCCTACTCCTTCCTTCTCCCCCTCCCTCCTCCTCTGCCGTTGGGATCGATGTCTGCAGAACTAGCATGACGAGTGCTGAAGCCAAGCTCTGTCTTTTACGACCGCATTAATAATGAATCATCTCAAACTCTGGCCCCCAACACTTCCCTCCAGCCACTGCTAATGAGACACATAGAGTCGTTTCAGCCGCTAACGACCACAACGACAGGCCATAAAACAGACCAGCAAGACCACGGACCGGACCGAGAGATGAGGACCACAAACGCCATCACCACGGACCGGACCGAGAGTCCTGGATCTACAGCCTCAGTCCTGGGTCTACAGCCTCAGTCCTGGGTCTACAGCCTCAGTCCTGGGTCTACAGCCTCAGTCCTGGGTCTACAGCCTCAGTCCTGGGTCTACAGCCTCAGTCCTGGGTCTACAGCCTCAGTCCTGGATCTACAGCCTCAGTCCTGGGTCTACAGCCTCAGTCCTGGGTCTACAGCCTCAGTCCTGGGTCTACAGCCTCAGTCCTGGGTCTTTCAGGGGAGGTCTGTGCTGAGACCAAATCAAACGAGATGATTCCATAAATAAAATCATATTGGTTAAGTTGATTAATGCAGAACTTGAGGATTCTGAGCCGAGTGAAGGTCTCTGAAGACGGATCTGGGTCTAACGGAATGAAATGTGCTACACAGATAAATATTACATACTCACTCACTAAAGAGAGAGTCAGCCTTGGAGCAGGGACTGTAAACGGACGGATGAAGCTGAGGGGAAGTGCTCATGGTGGAAGTTTGGCTCATATTGACTTGCATTTAAATGAGTATAGAGAGAGCAGAGAGAGAGACAAGAGAGAGAGACCAGAGAGAGATGAGAGAGAGACCAGAGAGAGACAACAGAGAGACAAGAGAGAGGGACCAGAGAGAGACCAGAGAAACCAGAGAGAGACTAGAGAGAGACCAGAGAGAGAGCAGAGAGAGAGCAGAGAGAGACCAGAGAGAGACTACAGAGAGACTAGAGACCAGAGAGAGACCAGAGAAACTAGAGATAGACTAGAGAGAGACCAGGGAGAAACCAGAAAGAGACCAGAGAGAGACTAAGACCAGAGAGAGACCAGAGAGAGACCAGAGAGAGACCAGAGAGAGACCAGAGAGAGACCAGAGAGGGACCAGAGAGAGAGCAGAGAGAAACCAGAGAGAGACTAGAGAGAGACCAGAGAGAGACCAGAGAAACCAGAGAGAGACAAGAGAGAGACCAGAGAGAGACAAGAGAGAGACCAGAGAGAGATCAGAGAGAGATCAGAGAGAGACCAGAGAGAGACAAGAGGGCGACCAGAGAGAGACCAGAGAGAGACTAGAGAGAGACCAGAGAGAGACCAGAGAGAGACCAGAGAGAGACCAGAGAGAGACCAGAGAGAGACCAGAGAGAGACCAGGGAGAAACCAGAAAGAGACCAGAGACTAAGACCAGAGAGAGACCAGAGAGAGACCAGAGAGAGACAAGAGAGAGACCAGAGAGAGATCAGAGAGAGATCAGAGAGAGACCAGAGAGAGACCAGAGAGAGACCAGAGAGAGATCAGAGAGAGATCAGAGAGAGACCAGAGAGAGACCAGAGAAACTAGAGATAGACTAGAGAGAGAGCAGAGAGAGACCAGAGAGAGACTACAGAGAGACTAGAGAGAGACCAGAGAGACCAGGGAGAAACCAGAAAGAGACCAGAGAGAGACTAAGACCAGAGAGAGACCAGAGAGAGACCAGAGAGAGACCAGAGAGAGACCAGAGAGGGACCAGAGAGAGACCAGAGAGGGACCAGAGAGAGAGCAGAGAGAGACCAGAGAGAGACCAGAGAGAGACCAGAGAGAGACCAGAGAGGGACCAGAGAGAGAGCAGAGAGAGACCAGAGAGAGACCAGAGAAACCAGAGAGAGACTAGAGAGAGACTAGAGAGAGAGCAGAGAGAGAGCAGAGAGAGACCAGAGAGAGACTACAGAGAGACTAGAGAGAGACCAGAGAGACCAGGGAGAAACCAGAAAGAGACCAGAGAGAGACTAAGACCAGAGAGAGACCAGAGAGAGACCAGAGAGAGACAAGAGAGAGACCAGAGAGAGATCAGAGAGAGATCAGAGAGAGACCAGAGAGAGACAAGAGGGCGACCAGAGAGAGACCAGAGAGAGACTAGAGAGAGACCAGAGAGAGACCAGAGAGAGACCAGAGAGAGACCAGAGAGAGACCAGGGAGAAACCAGAAAGAGACCAGAGACTAAGACCAGAGAGAGACCAGAGAGAGACCAGAGAGAGACCAGAGAGAGACAAGAGAGAGACCAGAGAGAGATCAGAGAGAGATCAGAGAGAGACCAGAGAGAGATCAGAGAGAGATCAGAGAGAGACCAGAGAGAGACAAGAGGGCGACCAGAGAGAGACCAGAGAGAGACCAGAGAGAGATCAGAGAGAGATCAGAGTGAGACCAGAGAGAGACAAGAGGGCGACCAGAGAGAGACCAGAGAGAGACCAGAAAGAGACCAGAGAGAGACCAGAGAGAGACCAGAGAGAGACCAGAGAGAGAGCAGAGTGTGGAGTGAATGAGTCTTTGGTAAACAGCCTGTGGAGAAAGTCGTGGGAGAGTTTGTTTTGAGTGGGCTGCTTTTTTCTGTTCAGTTTCTTTCGTTTGGAACCTTTAACCGTGAACGTCACGAGTCAGAGCAGCCTCATAACCTCCTCTTTGTTAATATTGTAGCAGCCAAACATCTCAGCGTGTGCTCTCTCTCTGAAGCACATCAGGTCAAAGCACCAGATTTCACATGGTTCAATATCTGCTTCCTTCTGCAGAAAACAGAATCAAAATCTCTCTCTGGTCTCTCTCTGATCACTAACTGGTCTCTCTCTGGTCTCACCTTGGTCTCTCTGGTCTCTCTCTGGTGTCTATCTGGTGTCTCTCTAGTCTCTATCTGGTCTCTCTCTAGTCTCTCTCTGGTCTCACCTTGGTCTCTCTGGTCTCTCTCTGGTCTCTCTGGTCTCTCTCTGGTCTCTCTCTGGTCTCTCTCTGGTCTCACCTTGGTCTCTCTGGTCTCTCTCTGGTCTCTCTCTGGTCTCTCTCTGGTCTCTCTCTGGTCTCTCTCTGGTCTCTCTCTGGTCTCTCTCTCTGGTCTTTCTCTGGTCTCCCTGGTCTCTCTATTCTGTTTTTGGATTATCGAACAGAAGCAAATCCAGGTCTTGGCTTTAAACATGTAGTACCATAAGTCGCTGCTTTGAGGATTAGGAAACTTTAGTGTGTGACTTTGTATCAAACGCACAAAGAGGTGTAAGCGTCAACGATACACGGAGGAAACACAACATCAAAGGAATTCTCTACACAATGTAACGCAAGAAGGGAATATAGAGAGGCTTAATCTGCAGCTGCAGAAGTAAGCAGAGAGAGACCAGAGAGAGAGACCAGAGAGAGAGACCAGAGAGAGAGAGACCAGAGAGAGAAACCAGAGAGAGAGAGACCAGAGAGAGAGACCAGAGAGAGAGAGCAGAGAGAGAGACTAGAGAGAGAGACCAGAGAGAGAGACCAGAGAGAGAAAGACCAGAGAGACAGAGCAGCGGGAGACCAGAGAGACTATTACCCATGTCAGACTTATGAGATTTGTTGTTGCTGGTGCGTTGATGGTTGACTGACCAGAGTTCTCGTCCACCCGCTCCTCCACCGTGTGCTCCTTCTGGTGCACCCACTCGCTGTTGCACTTGAAGTAGATCTGCGTGGCGGGCGTGGCCTTGCAGTACAGGTTGACCGGCTTGTTCTTGACGATGTACGCCTCCTCCGGCTCCATCAGGAAGACCGGCAGAGGCTCCGGGGGGTCCGAGGGGAAGGTCTCCGGCAGCTCCCCCAGACCCAGGAACTCGTCCTCCTCTGGAACTGCAAGAAAGAGAACCAGAACATGGAACCGTGAGTGACACGTATGGTATATCAGCTGGTTCCGAAGACATCGAGAAAGGAGAGAGATTAAAATGAAGCCAGGGAAGAGTTAGTCCGGTAGACTCCCAACTGCAGCCAATCACAACCTTCACTCTCGGCCAATCACAGCACAGCAACCTACACCATTGACATAGCTGGTTAAAAGTCGAAACTTCCAACTTCTCTTCTTTCTCTGGTTTCTCTCTGGTCACTTTCTCTTGTCTCTCTCTCTAGTCTCTTCTCTCTGGTCTCTCTCCGGTCTCTCTCCGGTCTCTCTGTGGTCTCTCTCTGGTCTCTCTCTCTGGTCTCTTTCTGTGGTCTCTCTCTGGTCTCTCTCTCTGGTCTCTCTCTGGTCTCTCTCTGGTCTCTCTCTGTGGTCTCTCTCTGGTCTCGCTCTAGTCTCTATCTCTGGTTTCTCTCTATAGTTATCCAGCCAGTCTTGTCTTAGCCCAACACTTTCTCACAAGTAGCGAGTACATGCTAACACACACACACACACACACACACACACACACACACACACACACACACACACACACACACACACACACACACACACACACACACACACACACACACACACACACACACACACACACACACACACACACACACACACACACACACACACACACACACACACACACACACACACACACACACTAATGACCTCAGGCTTCTGGCCCAGTTTGTGCCATTCCTCGGATACTTCTACAGTCGACAGATACGCTTCCCTGTAATTACCACTCGCTTTCATCTCCCTGTTTTAAATCACACACAAACATGGACCCAACACAGGGGGAGGGAGGGGGAGGAGGGGGAGGGAGGGGTGAGGCAGGGGTGAGGCAAAGAGCACGCAAAAGAGATGAGAGAGAGAGACCTGTACGATCAGAAAAGAGACTCAAGAGAGAAACCAGGGATAAACCTCACAGATATCAAAGAGAGAGAGAGACCAGAGAGACCAGAGAGAGACCAGAGAGACCAGAGAGAGACCAGAGAGAGACCAGAGAGACCAGAGAGAGACCAGAGAGAGAGCAGAGAGAGACCAGAGAGAGACCAGAGAGAGACTAGAGAGAGACCAGAGAGAGACCAGAGAGAGACCAGAGAGAGACCAGAGAGAGACCAGAGAGAGACCAGAGAGAGAGCAGAGAGAGAGCAGGAAGAGACCAGAGAGAGAAACCAGAGAGAGACTATTAAAAGAAAGAACAAGGACTGCAGGTTGTTCCAGTTAACAGCCTTGTGTGAAACTTTATAACTCTTCGAAGAAAGAAGAGAGAGAGGGAGAGGGAGAGAGAGAGAGAGACAGAGAGAGAGAGGGAGAGAGAGAGAGAGAGAGATACAGAGATACAGAGAGAGAGAGAGAGGGAGAGAGAGAGAGAGAGAGATACAGAGATACAGAGAGAGAGAGAGAGGGAGAGATGAAGACTTATGGACTGCCTATTTGTCACCTCAAGATCTGTTCTATTCTTACCATCGAACCGGTCGCATCAATTATTCAGAACAGTGAAAGACGGAGAGGTAATGGAGACAGACGAGGAGAGGGTGAGGAGGGGTGAGGAGGGGTGAGGCAGGGGTGAGGCAGGGGTGAGGGAGGGGCAAGGCAGGGGTGAGGAGGGGGTGAGTAACTTATCCGCGGACACAGATTGAGATGGACAGGGACACAGAGCAGACACGAGCGATCAGAGGGAGCTACGTTGATAACAAAATGAGACCAGAGAGAGACCAGTGAGAGGACGGAGAGAGACCAGAGAGAGACCAGAGAGAGACCAGAGAGAGACCAGAGAGAGACCAGAGAGAAACCAGAGAGAGACCAGAGACCAACTCATTGACACAGATTGAGATGGACAGGGACAGAGCAGATTAACAAATGCCTTATCGGACCATCAGTGATTCTCTCTGCCGTCCCTGGACCAGCGAGGACAAGCAGGAGCCCTGAAGTCTGCTCTTTCTAGTCCCTCAGATTAAAAATATCCACAGAACGTTTTTAGAAATGAGAAATCCGAGCAACTGAGCTACTGTCGCTACTGCCGGGGCGACAGTAGCTCAGTTGGTAGAGCATTGGCCTTAAGGCCAGAAGGTCGTGGGTTCAATTCCCACCTCTACACCTTCTCCATCGACTCCCACTGATGACTGCTGTCGTTGTGTCCTTGGGCAAGACACTTAACCCCACTTTGCCCAAAGCCCCCACTGAAAGATCAAGGCTATGCTCACACTCAGAGCAGCCGTCCTCCTGTGGACTCACCACCTGCAGAGGGTCAGTGAGGGGCTGGTGCTATGAGACTTGGGTGGCATCTCTGATTGCCACCTCCCTGACCCAGAAATGGATTAAAGGGTAGAAAATGGATGGATGGATGGAAATCCGAGCACATTGATGTCCCCTGTGTTCGAGTAATGTAAGAAAGGAACAAGAATCACAGCGGATTCAGAGACCAGAGGGAGACCAGAGGGAGAGAGACCAGAGGGAGACCAGAGAGAGAGATTAGAGAGAAACCAGAGAGAGAGACCAGAGAGAGACGAGAGAGCCATTACCACACAAAAAAAGAAAATAACTACAATTATAATAATAATGCATAGGTTTTTAAAAAGCTCTTTTTATTTGTCATAATGTACTTTTTATTATTGTTGTTGTATATTTCTTGTCTGTCTCGTCGGTCTCATGTGTCTGATCCACGTCCGTCCTTTTTCTTAAATAAGTTGTTTATAAACTGCCTTCCCCACATCACTTCGCTCTATCGCCTCATCGCTCTCTCGTCCTGGTCTCTATCTGATGCTTCTGCGGCTGAGGGCCCCGTCACACACAGAGGGGCCCCCAGAACCACCACGAGGCCACAACACTGTTATCTCTGCCCCCCCCCCCACACACACCAGAGGGCGATGGGGACCAGGAAATGAAAGGGTCACCGCTGATAAAACCATAAAACGGTTTAAAGGAGAGAGCTGTAAGTTTGCGAAGGTGGAGTCTCCAGGGGCCTCTATTACTCTGTTTATCTGGGGCCAAAAGAAGTGGATTCTGTGTCTGTCACATTCAGGGATTATATGAAGATGTCTCTCTCTGGTCTCTCTCTAGTCTCTCTCTAGTCTCTCACTAGTCTCTCACTAGTCTCTCTCTAGTCTCTCTCTAGTCTCTCTCTAGTCTCTCTCTAGTCTCTCTCTAGTCTCTCTCTAGTCTCTCACTAGTCTCTCTCTGGTCTCTCTCTGGTCTCTCTCTGGTCTCTCTCTGGTCTCTCTCTGGCCTCTCTCTAGTCTCTCTCTAGTCTCTCACTAGTCTCTCTCTAGTCTCTCTCTCGCCTCTCTCTTGTCTCTCTCTTGTCTCTCTCTAGTCTCTCTCTAGTCTCTCTCTAGTCTCTCTCTAGTCTCTCACTAGTCTCTCACTAGTCTCTCTCTAGTCTCTCTCTGGCCTCTCTCTGGTCTCTTTCTGGCCTCTCTCTAGTCTCTCTCTAGTCTCTCACTAGTCTCTCTCTAGTCTCTCTCTCGCCTCTCTCTTGTCTCTCTCTAGTCTCTCTCTAGTCTCTCTCTAGTCTCTCTCTAGTCTCTCACTAGTCTCTCACTAGTCTCTCACTAGTCTCTCTCTAGTCTCTCTCTAGTCTCTCTCTGGCCTCTCTCTAGTCTCTCTCTAGTCTCTCTCTGGTCTCTCTTTGATCTCTCTCTGGTCTCTCTCTGGCCTTTCTCTGGCCTCTCTCTAATCTCTCTCTAGTCTATCTCTAGTCTCTCTCTAGTCTCTCTCCGTCCTCTCTCCAGTCTCTCACTAGTCTCTCTTTGATCTCTCTTTGGTCTCTCTCTTGTCTCTCTCTGGTCTCTCTCTGGTCTCTCTCCGGTCTCTTTTGGTTTCTCTCTCTGGTTTCTCTCCCTGGTCTCTCTCTTTTACATTTTACATGTATCTATGTGATTTATTTTCTTTCCATTGTTTCCATTTTGCCTATATAACATTGTGGATCAGTTGCTGTTGTAAATGTGCCATACAAATAAATCTGTCAGTGTTGTCCATATCAGTATTGCTGGTACCGACGTCTCTGATTGGACGACACATAGAAAGTCTCTGATTGGACGACACTGAGACAGTCTCTGATTGGACGACACAGAGACAGTTTCTGATTGGACGACACAGAGACAGTCTCTGATTGGACGACACAGAGACAGAGACTAAAGTCCTGGAGCTGAAGACCTTGGCTCAGTTCTGCTGCAGCCCTGAGTCCACCCACATCCTCAGCCGGGGACCCTGACCCAGAAACACAACCACAGCCAAGGAAACTCATTACAGACAGAGCTGGCCTCCCTCACACCTCCCTCACCCCTCCCTCATCACTCACCCTCTACTCCCCCTTTCCTCACCCATCGCTGCTGCATCTTCCTCTGCTCGAGCTTTGCCAAACTGTAAGCTACAAACAGACTCAAAAAAATAACAGCAAATACACAAACACACACACACACACACTAGACTAGAGAGAGACCAGAAAGAGACCGGAGAGAGACTAGAGAGAGAAACCAGAAAGAGACAAGAAAGCGACACAAGAGAGAGACCAGAGAGAGGAGCAGAGAGAGAGAGAGACAAGAGCAAGATCAGTGAGAGAGACCAGGGAGAGATAGAGACCAGAGAGAGGGAGGCCAGAGAGAGACAGGAGAGAGATCAGAGAGAGAAAGAGGGAGAACAGAGAGGGAGAGAACCGAGAGGGACAAGAGAGAAACCCTAGAGAGAACAGAAAGAGAACAAAGATCTGAGAGAGACAAGAGAGAGGGGAGAGACCAAGACCAGAGAGAGATTTTACCTCTGTACATGTTTTTAATGGGGAAACCAATGCACACGCAGGGAGAACATGCAAATATCACCTAGAAATAAACGATAACCACTCTGCCAACAGTTCAGATAGTATGATTAGCTGTAATATAGTACTGCCTCCTGTAATACTCTGGCCTAATACTCTGCTTCACTCTGACCCGATATTACCTCAGCTCAGTGTGTGTTAATAAATAAATGATCTCCTGAGTTCTGTATTGATATTTGCAGACCAGAGAGAGACCAGAAAGAGACCAGAGAGACCAGAAAGAGACCAGAGAGAGACCAGAAAGAGACCAGAGAGACCAGAAAGAGACCAGAGAGACCAGAAAGAGACCAGAGAGAGACCAGAGAGAGACCAGAGAGAGAGACCAGAAAGAGACCAGAGAGAGAGACCAGAGAGAGGCCAGAGAGAGAGAGAGCGGAGAGAGACCAGAGATAGACTAGACAGAGACCAGAGAGAGACCATATAGTTCATATTAGAGTTGGCAGGTCTAATTCTTTGACGAGAGAAGACTCGGTGGAGCCGTGGGTTTTGAACACGGACAAATCAAAGCAGGAGCTAAAAGAGAGAGAGAGAGACTGTATGAGAATGTGCACTCTACTCTCTACTCTACCATACCATCTTGTTTCTGTCTATCTTTTCTCTCTCTCCTCCCTCTCTCTCGTCTCGCTCATTCCAGTCTCTCTCTGATATCCCTCTCTCTCTCGTCCATCTCTCTCTGGTCTCTCTCTACTCTTTCATAGAGAGACTAGAGATCAGAGAGAGACCAGAGAGAGACTATGTGATCGGACAGAGAGACCAGAGACAATAGAAAGACACTACTGGGAGACTAGAGAGAGAGAGACCAGACCCCAGAGACAAGAATAGAGTAGAGTATGACCAAACTAAACTTGGTTCATCCGTTTGTGTGATTTTCTAATCTGCTATTGACAAATCTAGTGTAATGTTCAGTTGGTGTATTTTTTGGTCTCGGCTCTGAAAAAAACAACCTCCAAAGTCATCCACAACTGAACAATGGAAACAGTACAGGAGCTAACACACTGTAGCTTTGAATGTCATGCTAGGGGGGAGGAGGGGGGGTGAGGAGAGGGGGAGGCGGCTGAGGAGGGAGGGAGGGCGGTGGTTTGGCTGAGTGGTCAGGCAGAATAATAACAGACTGTGGAGGCATAAACAGAGTGACAGTGCGAGTGTCCATAAATGCATTCACAGAACACCTTTTCCATTATCCTGAAGCAGCGCGGATCAATGCTAACGACGGCCCACGGTCAATACTTGTTAGCATCGGATTAAGCTAAAGCCTCAGTCATCCCAGCGGCGTCCGGCGGCGTCCGGCGGTGTGGACGTGGAGCTCAAGATCGGAGAAAATATATATGAGTAAAAGCAAAAATGGATGGACTATCCTGAGGAATGTCTATAACATAATGTAGAGTAAGCACCATTAGAGTAGAGTAGGGTAGAGTAGAGTAGAGTAGAGTAGAGTAGAGTAGAGTAGAGTAGAGTAGAGTAGAGTAGAGTAGGGTAGGGTAGAGTAGAGTAGGGTAGAGTAGAGTAGAGTAGAGTAGAGTAGAGTAGAGTAGAGTAGGGTAGAGTAAAGTAGAGTAGAGTAGAGTAGGGTATGGTAGAGTAGAGTAGAGTAGAGTAGAATAGAGTAGAGTAGAGTAGAGTAAAGTAGAGTATAGTAAAATAGAGTAGAGTAGAGTAGAGTAGAGTAAAGTAGGGTAGAGTAGAGTAGAGTAGAGTAGAGTAGGGTAGAGTAAAGTAGAGTAGAGTAGAGTAGAGTAGAGTAGAGTAGAGTAAAGTAGAGTAGAGTAGAGTAAAGTACAGTAGAGTAGAGTAGGTCAACTCTTACTATACTCTCTAACTGGTCTCTCTCTGGTCTCTCTCTGGTCTCTCTCTCTGGTCTCTCTCTGGTCTCTTTCTGGTCTCTTTATCTGGTCTCTCTCTATGGTCTCTCTCTCTGGTCTCTCTCTCTGGTCTCTCTCTGGTCTCTCTCCGGTCTCTCTCTGCTCTCTCTCTGCTCTCTTTCTGGTCTCTCTCTCCCTCCAGCAGGTAAGCATTGATCACAGTGAGCCTTCCCTCACCCCATGTCCTGTCTGATCCACACACTCAGGGGAATCCAACACAAACAACACACAACGCAGCAGGACTAAACACACACACACTCTGCTGAGCTGCTGCCGCTAACCGTGAGTGTGCAGCCCATGACTGTAACACACTGTACTCTCTCTCTGGTTTCTTTCTAGTCTCTCTCTGGTCTCTGTGGTCTCTCTCTGGTCTCTCTTTGGTCCCTCTAGTCTCTCTCTGGTCTCTCTGGTCTCTCTCTAGTCTCTCTCTGGTCTCTCTCTGGTCTCTCTCTGGTCTCTCTCTGGTCTCTCTCTAGTCTCTCTCTGGTCTCTCTCTGGTCTCTCTCTGGTCTCTCTCTGGTCCCTCTAGTCTCTCTCTGGTCTCTCTCTGGTCTCTCTGGTCTCTCTCTGGTCTCTCTCTGGTCTCTCTCTGGTCTCTCTCTGGTCTCTCTCTGGTCTCTCTCTGGTCTCTCTTTGGTCTCTCTTTGGTCTCACTCTGGTCTCACTCTGGTCTCTCAGATAACTGTTTCTGTTAGAATCTATACATTTTCACACAAATGTTCCATATTTAGATCCTGACCATCAGCTCCACGTGCAGCAGGGTCTCAGCAGGAGGTGGGGGAGGTTTGGGGGGTGAGTCATGGCTGACCTTGCCTCTCTGTGATGAGGAGTTGGCAGGAGGCAGCTGGTTGTTGGCAGGGTCATGCTAGGGCCCTGGCTGCTCTGTGTCCACTCCTGGTCCAGGACAAGGTCACAGGAGCATGGGCAAATTTGAACTATCTCCCAAAAAGAGAATAGCTACTGTCTCTCTCTGGTCTTTCTCTGGTCTCTCTTTCTGATCTCTCTCTGGTCTCCCTCTGGTCTCTCTCTGGTCTCCCTCTGGTCTCCCTCTGGTCTCTCTCTGGTCTCCCTCTGGTCTCTCTCTGGTCTCTCTCTAGTCTCCCTCTGGTCTCTCTCTGGTCTCCCTCTGATCTCTCTCTGGTCTCCCTCTGGTCTCTCTCTGGTCTCTCTCTCTGGTCTCTCTCTTTCTGGTCTCTCTCTCTCTGGTCTCCCTCTGGTCTCTCTCTGGTCTCTATCTGGTCTCCTTCTGGTCTTTCACGGATCTCTCTCTCTGGTCTTTCTCTGGTCTCTCTCTCTGGTCTCCCTCTGGTCTCTCTCTGGTCTCTCTCTCTGGTCTCCCTCTGGTCTCTCTCTGGTGTCTCTCTGGTCTCCCTCTGGTCTCTCTCTGGTCTCTCTCTAGTCTCCCTCTGGTCTCTCTCTGGTCTCCCTCTGATCTCTCTCTGGTCTCCCTCTGGTCTCTCTCTGGTCTCTCTCTCTGGTCTCTCTCTGGTCTCTCTCTGGTCTCTTTCTGGTCTCTCTCTCTCTGGTCTCCCTCTGGTCTCTCTCTGGTCTCTCTCTGGTCTCCTTCTGGTCTTTCACGGATCTCTCTCTCTGGTCTCTCTCTCTGGTCTCTCTCTGGTCTCTCTCTGGTCTCTCTCTGTGGTCTCTCTCTGGTCTCTCTCTGGTCTCTCTCTGGTCTCTCTCTGGTCTCTCTCTGGTCTCTCTCTGGTCTCTCTCTGGTCTTTCTCTGGTCTCTCTTTCTGATCGCTCTCTGGTCTCCCTCTGGTCTCTCTCTGGTCTCCCTCTGGTCTCCCTCTGGTCTCTCTCTGGTCTCTCTCTAGTCTCTCTCTAGTCTCCCTCTGGTCTCTCTCTGGTCTCCCTCTGATCTCTCTCTGGTCTCCCTCTGGTCTCTCTCTGGTCTCTCTCTCTGGTCTCTCTCTGGTCTCTCTCTGGTCTCTTTCTGGTCTCTCTCTCTCTGGTCTCCCTCTGGTCTCTCTCTGGTCTCTATCTGGTCTCCTTCTGGTCTTTCACGGATCTCTCTCTCTGGTCTCTCTCTGGTCTCTCTCTCTGGTCTCCCTCTGGTCTCTCTCTGGTCTCTCCCTCTGGTCTCTCTCTGGTCTCCCTCTGGTCTCCCTCTGGTCTCTCTCTGGTCTCTCTCTAGTCTCTCTCTAGTCTCCCTCTGGTCTCTCTCTGGTCTCCCTCTGATCTCTCTCTGGTCTCTCTCTGGTCTCTCTCTGGTCTCTCTCTCTGGTCTCTCTCTGGTCTCTCTCTGGTCTCTTTCTGGTCTCTCTCTCTCTGGTCTCCCTCTGGTCTCTCTCTGGTCTCTATCTGGTCTCCTTCTGGTCTTTCACGGATCTCTCTCTCTGGTCTCTCTCTGGTCTCTCTCTCTGGTCTCCCTCTGGTCTCTCTCTGGTCTCTCTCTCTGGTCTCCCTCTGGTCTCTCTCTGGTCTCTATCTGGTCTCCTTCTGGTCTTTCACGGATCTCTCTCTCTGGTCTCTCTCTCTGGTCTCCCTCTGGTCTCTCTCTGGTCTCTCTCTGGTCTCTCTCTGGTCTCCCTCTGGTGTCTCTCTGGTCTCTCTCTGTGAAAACGTGATCAAAATAACAAATGCCCTTTTAATATTTTCAGAGGCGTCTTTTCGTCCAAATTTGCATTTTTTAATTAAACTGAGAATAAGGACCCGGAGTGATAATAACTGTTCGGGAGGTGAGAGAGCAGCCTCAGAGCGAGAGAGCAGCCTCAGAGAGAGAGAGAGCAGCCTCAGAGCGAGAGAGCAGCCTCAGAGAGAGAGAGCAGCCTCGGAGAGAGAGAGCTGCCTCAGAGAGAGAGAGCAGCCTCAGAGAGAGAGAGAGCAGCCTCAGAGCGAGAGAGCAGCCTCGGAGAGAGAGAGCAGCCTCAGAGCGAGAGAGCAGCCTCAGAGAGAGAGAGAGCAGCCTCAGAGCGAGAGAGCAGCCTCAGAGAGAGAGAGCAGCCTCGGAGAGAGAGAGCTGCCTCAGAGAGAGAGAGCAGCCTCAGAGAGAGAGAGCCGCCTCAGAGCGAGAAGAGCACCCTCAGAGCGAGAAGAGCACCCTCAGAGGGAGAGAGCAGCCTCAGAGGGAGAGAGCAGCCTTTCTCTGCTCTCTCTCTCTCTAATGCCTCTCTCCAGTCTCTCTCTGTTCTCTCTCTCTGCACTCTCTTTCTGACCACTCTAGTCTCCCTCTGCTCTGTCTCCCTCCAGTCTCTCTCTCTGCTTTCTCTTTCTGGCCTCTCTGATCTCCCTCCGGTCTCGCTCTGGTCCCTCTTTTTCTGCTCTCTCTTTCCGATCTCTCTTGTCTCTCCCTCTGATCTCTATCTGCTCTCCCTCCAGTCTTTCTGTTCTCCTTCTCTGCTCTCTTTTTCCGACCTCTCTAGTCTCGCTCCTGCTCTCCCTCCGGTCTCGCTCTGGTCCCTCTCTCTGCTCTCCCTCCAGTCTCGCTCTCTGCTCTCTCTCTCTCTGCTCTCTTTCTGCCCTCTCTGCTCTCCCTTCAGTCTCTCTTTCTGCTCTCTTTTCTCCGGTCTCTCTCTGGTCCCTCTCCCTCCGGTCTCTCTCTGGTCCCTCTCCCTCCGGTCTCGCTCTGCTCTGACAGGTGAGTGTGTTCCAGTATTTATCTCCCTGTCGGTTCGCGGTGGATGAAAGGCCAGTTTGTCTGGATTGGAGAATGATGCTGCTACTTAGAGAATCTCTCCATCATCGTCGAGGGAAGAGGAAGAGGAGGAGAGAGGGACGAAGGCTCAGGAGGAGAAGCAATGACTCCCTGGGGCACCATCGACGTTGATGGGTGAGCTGTCAAACGCCCCATTGTCCAAATTACCCAGCATGCACCATGTCTACGCGATGGAACTAATTTAGCGCGTGGCGAGGTGTGGCAAGACATCGCCTTTTTAGAACTTGTTAGAAAGTCTGACTGTCAGGGGACCAGAGGAGGGTCTCTCTCTGGTCTCTTTCTGGTCTCTCATGGTCTTTCTCTGTCTGGTCTCTCTCTGGTCTCTCTTTGGTCTCTTTCTGGTCTCTCTCTCTCTGGTCTCTCTTTGGTCTCTTTCTGGTCTGTCTCTCTAGTCTCTCTCTCTCTCTAGTTTCTGGTCTTTCATCTCTCTCTCTGTCCTCTCTCTATGGTCCCTCTGTAGTCTCTATCTGCTCTCTCTCTGTCCACTCTCTCTCTCTTTTAGTCCCTAGTCTCTATGTCATTCCTCTCTCTGGCTTATCTGCCCTCTCTCGTTCTCTCGAGTCTCCCTCTGTCCTCTCTCTGTGCCCACTCTCTTTCTCTCTGGTCTCTCTCTCTGTGCCCACTCTCTTTCTCTTTGGTCTCTCTCTCTGTACTCTCAAGAGTCTCTGTCTCTCTCTCTCTCTCTCTCTCTCTGTCCTCTCTCTCTCTCTCTGTCTCTCTCTCTGTCCTTTCTCTGTCCTCTCTCTCTCTGCCCTCTGTCTGTCCTCTCTCTGTACTCTCTCCACTCTCTATCTCTGTCCTCTCTCCCTTCTCTCTCTCTCTCTGACTCACTCTCGCTCTCTGTCCTCTCTCTCTGTGATCTCTCTGCTCTCTCTCTCTCTGTCTTCTCTCCCTTCTCTCTCTGTCCTCTCTCCCTTTTCTCTCTGGTCTAATTCCCAAACAGCGGTGGGAGAAAGCCCAATTACTGGCCGTGGTCCGTCTTCACGCCTCATATCTCGGACGACAGGTGTCAGTCTGAATGTGTCACAGCAGGACATCTCCAAACACACTCAGCCAGCCAAGCATTCACTTTGCATAAGCAGGGTCTCTCTCGCTGCTGGAGGCCCGGACACACACAGGGCATCAGGGGTACTCTCCCTGACCTCACACTGTGCTCACTCAAACACAAACTGCAGCTGGTTAATTGAGGACGAGGCCAGAGCAAAGAGGAAGAGAGCGAAACATGGGATAAAGGATTGGTGGTCAGGAGAGAGAGACCAGAGAGAGACCAGAGAGAGACTCTGGTCTCTCTCTCAAGTCTCTCTCAAGTCTCTATCTGGTCTCTCTCTGGTCTCTCTCTAGTGTCTCTCTTTATGCTCTCTCTCTCTGGTCTCTCTCTCAAGTCTCTGTCTGGTCTTTCTCTGGTTTCACTCTAGTCTCACTCTGGTCTCTCTCTAGTCTCTCTCTGGTCTCTGTCTGGTCTCTCTCTGGTTTCTCTCTGGTTTCACTCTAGTCTCTCTCTGGTCTCTCTCTAGTCTCTGTCTGGTCTCTCTCTGGTTTCTCTCTGGTTTCACTCTAGTCTCTCTCTGGTCTCTCTCTAGTCTCTGTCTGGTCTCTCTCTGGTTTCACTCTGGTCTCTCTCTGGTTTCACTCTGGTCTCACTCTGGTGTCTCTCTAGTCTCTCTCTGGTCTCTGTCTGGTCTCTCTCTGGTTTCACTCTGGTCTCTCTCTGGTCTCTCTCTGGTTTCACTCTGGTCTCACTCTGGTCTCTCTCTGGTAGGCCGCAGAGTTTGACCATAATTCTTCTTTCAGAACCTTTTTGAGGATAAAACATTGTAGCATTAAACACCAGTTGATTTTGCAGCAGAGCAATAATCTCTGTATCTTTTGTTTGAAACGTGTTACAGCGACATCAATAAATATTCATGAAGCCTCCGGGCGGGGTCTCTCTCGCTGCTGTAGTGTGCTTTTACTTTGTTGTTAAATCACTGTGGAAAGCTATTGGCCGCCTGCCACGTTCAGCATTCTGCCTCTTCACTCTGGTCCCAGAGAGAGACCAGAGAGAGCAGAGAGAGAGCAGAGAGAGACCAGAGAGAGACCAGAGAGAGACCAGAGAGAGCAGAGAGAGACCAGAGAGAGCAGAGAGAGAGCAGAGAGAGACCAGAGAGAGACCAGAGAGAGACCAGAGAGAGACCAGAGAGAGACCAGAGAGAGACCAGAGAGAGCTCTCAGCAGCAGATCAGAGACACTTCACAGCGTCATGTGAAAACACGGCTTTTGTCTTTTTAAATTTCCTCATATTTAAATATTTAGCTTCAGGGTTCAATCAGCTTTAGAGTACACACTAATGACAGCCTCCATAAACACACACATACAGAAACACACACATACAGTACACGCACACACAGACACACGCACAGACACACACACACAAACATACACAGACACATACACACAAACACATACACACACACACACACACACACACAAACATACATACACACACACACAAACATACACATACACACACACACACACACACAGACACACACTCTCACACACACAGATATACACTCTCACACACACGCCTCTCTCCGTGGCTGGAGGACACTGGGAGATGGAGGTCCCTGGAGGATCCACTCAGTACCTGTCATCAAACCTCACTCTTCCTGGTCCTGGTTCTGGTTCCCCCAGAGACACACCATAGATCCTCCGCTCGGCTCGGCTCCCAGGGCCCGCCCCCAACACCGCGTCAATCAAACGGTGGATGGTAATAACACGGGATTATGGGATTATGACACAATCTGGCTCAGGTTCAATCAACACATACAAGAGTTTTACATGTGACTCTGCAGCGAGAAAGCGGAGAGAGAGAGAGCGGAGAGAGGGAGAGCAGAGAGAGAGAGAGCGGAGAGAGGGAGAGCGGAGAGATGGAGAGCAGAGAGAGACCAGGGAGAGAGCGGAGAGAGAGAGAGAGCGGAGAGAGGGAGAGCAGAGAGAGAGAGAGCGGAGAGAGGGAGAGCGGAGAGATGGAGAGCAGAGAGAGACCAGGGAGAGAGCGGAGAGAGAGAGAGAGCGGAGAGAGAGAGAGAGCGGAGAGAGGGAGAGCAGAGAGAGAGAGAGCGGAGAGCGGGAGAGAGCATAGAGAGAGAGCAGGGAGAGAGAGAAAGAGAGAGAGGTAAGAGAGCAGAGAGAGAGAGCCGAGAGAGAGAGCCGAGAAAGGGAGAGAGGAAGAGAGAGAGAGCCGAGAGAGAGCCAAGAGAGAGCAGAGAGAGAGTGGAGAGAGAGTAGCGAGAAAGCGGAACAAGAGCAGAGAGAGAGAGACAGAGTGGAGAGAGTGCAGAGGGAGCGAGCGGAGAGAGACTAGGAAGAGAGCAGAGAGACCAGAGAGAGAGCAGAGACACCAGAGAGAGCAGAGAGAGCAGAGAGAGAGCAGAGACACCAGAGAGAGCAGAGAGAGCAGAGAGAGAGCAGAGAGAGAGACCAGAGAGAGAGAGCAGAGGGCGTAGCAGGAGCCATGAGGGTGAGTGGTGTAAGTGCTGTATACAGTACATGTGTCAGAGGTGATGGCTGAATTAATGTGACACGCCGCACGTAATGTACCGCTGTAAATCTGTGCCCGGCGGATCAGAGAGGGCAGGAGGAGATAAATCAGACACACACACATATACACACACATACACACACACACACACACACACACACACACATACACACACACACACACACACACACACACAAACAAGAGGGAGAGAGCGAGAAAGACCTGAGTAAGAGAGAGAGAGCAGAGAGAGACTAGAGAGAAACCAGAGAGAGACCAGAGAGAGTCTAGAGAGGGACCAGAGAGGGACCAGAGAGAAACCAGAGAGAGACCAGAGAGAGACCAGAGAGAGAGATTCACCAGGACCAGGACCAGGACCAGGACCAGTCGGACGGGAGCAGAGACTGTAGTGTTTCCAAAGCTTCATTGTAATTTCCTGTTTGTTTATTTGAGGGCAGTGAGGCTCAGAGGGTTTCACCACCAACGAGGAGAGAGAGAGAGCAGAGAGAGAGAGAGAGAAAGAGAGAGAGAGAAGAGAGAAAGTTTAGGAAGGAATAGAGAAGGAGTTGGTTACTTCAAAAGGAAAACAATGTGAGGAGAGAGGAGGAAAATCTGGTGCACACCGGGGTAGTCTTGCACAGTTTTTCCAATGTGGTTTTACTGCAAATGGCAAATAAATGAATCTGAATCTGAATCTGAAATAGAGAGTGAGGCCTGACCTCAGGGCGAGAGAGTACACAACCATCTAGTTACTGTACAACACTGCAGTGACTTAGGAGTGAGTAGGACTGGGATTATATTCAAATAAATGACGACGATGTGTACACACTCAGCAAGTAGAGGAGAGTAGAGTAGAGTAGAGTAGAGTAGAGTAGAGTAGAGTAGAGTAGAGTAGAGTAGAGTAGAGTAGAGTAGAGTAGAGTAGAGTAGGGTAGAGTAGAGTTCTGTTTCCTGTCTCTCTCCGGATGTTTAGAAAAGTATAAAAAGCAGAGATTTGGTAAACAGATCCTAAAGTTCTCAACGTTTCCCCGACTGTCGCTCTATTCCAGGATCTGACCCACATTCTCCTGAACCCACTGCAGCGGAGCAGACCAACTCACCTGCGGGGGTCACAGGGACATACCATCAACACCACAGAGAGGGGTCACAGGGACAAACCATCAACACCACAGAGAGGGGTCACAGGGACATACCATCAATACCACAGAGAGGGGTCACAGGGACAAACCATCAACACCACACAGTGGGGGGGAGAAGGGACAAACCATCAACACCACACAGAGGGGTCACAGGGACATACCATCAACACCACAGAGAGGGGTCACAGGGACATACCATCAACACCACAGGGTGAGGGGGAGAAGGGACATACCATCAACACCACAGAGAGAGGGATCACAGGGACATACCATCACCACCACAGAGAGGGGTCACAGGGACATACCATCAACACCACACAGAGGGATCGCAGGGACGTACCATAAACACCACAGAGAGGGGTCACAGGGACATACCATCAACACCATACAGACGGTCTGAGCAAAAGATAGCTGGAGCCTGTTTCCTTATATGGGCATTTGTTCTGATGGGGGTAGCTTTGTGGTGTGACAGGAGAGAGAGAGAGAAAGAGAAAGAGAAGGAGAGAGAGAGAGAGAGAGAGACAAGAGACAAGAGAGAGAGCTCAAAAATAACAAATTGTAAACCGCTTTGTGACTCTGGTCTGTGAAAGGCGGTATATAAATAAAGATTACTTACTTACTTACAAAGAGAGGGACCAGGGAGAGAGAGAGAGAGGGATCAGAGAGGGACCAGAAAGAGACCAGTGAGAGAGACACCAAAAAGAGAGACCAGAGAGAGACCTGAGAGAAAGACCAGAGAGAGACCAGAGAGAGACCAGAGAGAGACAAGAGAGAGACCAGAGAGAGACAAGAGAGAGACCAGAGAGAGAAAAGAGAGAGACCAGACAGAGAGAGATTTGATGCCTGGCTCAGGACTACTGGAGCCGGAGGATTTTCTCTAATATGCATGTTTATATTGGTATGGGGGAAAACTAAACTATGCAGACATGGGGAGAACATGCAAACTCCACTGGGACACACCAGGATTCGAACCCAGGACCTTCTTGCAAACAAGCCAGAGCGATAACCACTCAGCCACCACGCCCTCAAAATGGAGGGAGCAGACACAAATGGTCACAAAGTCAATAGTGGCCAATCTTCAACCATGAGCACTTCCCTAGTCTCGGGACAACACTGGCAGAGAGCTACTGTCTCGGGACAACAATGGCAGAGAGCTACTGTCTCGGGACAACACTGGCAGAGAGCTACTCCGTTTACACACCGGACAGAATGATGAGCTACACTGGATTCTTTTGTTTTCATCTTCTTCTTAAAAAATGGAACAAAAGTTGTATTCCTATTTTTAGCACAGATGAAGCTAATTTATTATGTGTTCTATTTGTAAATATTGTTAAAGACAGTTAAAAAGTTTGGGCAAAATATACATTTATTTTGATTCTTTTGCAGTGTATGTGATTCCCATAACAACAATAGTCATTTTTGTATTGACTCGTAAGATCATCTTTTGGGGAGCTACTGTGAAGACGGTAGAGAGCTAATGGTAGCTCCAGAGCCATAGGTTGGACACACTGTACATTATGCAGTTGATACTTTTCCACCTTTCTTCTTCTTCTGTATTTGATAATTGAGTGCAAGAATCCACTTATCTTGTGATCTTAACCTGTGAAATATCGACTTGAATGAAATGGAAGGTCCTTGTATTTTGGAATGTGCACAGCGGAGACAAAGGCGGTCCCAGACGCCGCCAACGCCCCCCCACACCCCCATCTCACACCTGTCACAGACGTGTTAATAGAAAAACACTGGATGCGTTTTACAGACTGCATTAGTGCCTCCCCCCTCCCTCCTCCTCCCTCCTCCTCCTCCCTCCTCCTCCCCTCCTCCTCCTCCCCCCCTCTCTCCTCCTCCCTCCTCTCTCCTACTGATGCTGCTGCCTCTTCGCCGCTGAAATAGGTCAAGCAGATATAATGCAAGGGCAACGAGGAGCAAGTGTGTAGATGTCCCCCCCTCACCCCTCCCTCATCAGAGAGCTCGTCCTGGTCCCCTGGTGCCACACGCAGACACAGGTTGCGGAGAGGCTAGCCACAACACTGCGACCTCCAGCCACAACAATCACTCACTCACTCCCTCCTTACCTCACTCACGCACTCACTCGCTTGCTCACTCACTCCCTCCCTCCCTCCCTAACACGCCAGAGCGATAACCCCTCAGCCACCACACCCTCAAAATGGAGGGTGCAGACACAAACAGTTACAAAGTCAATAGTAGCCAAACTTCCCCATGAGCACTTCCCTAGTAGGCTTAGGCTACATTGAGCTAGCAGGTTAGCATCTCACTCCCTCCCTCCCTCACTCACTCACTCACTCACTCACTTACTCACTCACTCACTCACTAACTCACCCCCTTCCTCCCTCACTCACTCACTCCCTCCCTCCATCCCTCCCTTTCTCACTCACTCACCCACTCACTCCCTCATTCCCACCCTTTCTCACTCACTCACTCACCCCCTTCCTCCCTCACTCACTCACTCCCTCCCTCCATCCCTCCCTTTCTCACTCACTCACCCACTCACTCCCTCATTCCCACCCTTTCTCACTCACTCACTCACCCCCTTCCTCCCTCACTCACTCACTCCCTCCATCCCTCCCTTTCTCACTCACTCACCCACTCACTCCCTCATTCCCACCCTTTCTCACTCACTCACTCACTCACTAACTCACCCCCTTCCTCCCTCACTCATTCACTCCCTCCATCCCTCCCTTTCTCACTCACTCACTCACTCACTCACTCCCTCCATCCCTCCCTTTCTCACTCACTCACTCACTCACTCCCTCATTCCCACCCTTTCTCACTCACTCAGTCACTAACTCACCCCCTTCCTCCCTCACTCACTCACTCCCTCCATTCCTCCCTTTCTCACTCAC
Organism: Knipowitschia caucasica; assembly: GCA_964034765.1. Taxonomy (NCBI): domain Eukaryota; kingdom Metazoa; phylum Chordata; class Actinopteri; order Gobiiformes; family Gobiidae; genus Knipowitschia; species Knipowitschia caucasica. The sequence continues at coordinate 42,417,099 of OZ035823.1, read as the reverse complement.
TCACTCACTCCATCCCTCCCTTTCTCACTCACTCACGCACTCACTCACTCACTCCTAACTTTAGCATAATAAAGAAGTGTAAAACAGTATGTGAGAGACGTTGGGAGTCGGTAAAAACGCTGAATAATAAAACTGATGAATTATTTTAATATTTTTCTGATCTTTGAGAAACTTTATACTTTGCTGTGAAAGCGTCAGTCTGATTTCCCAAAGTGATAAAACTTCAGCAGACTTTGGCGTGTGTCGGTTTATCGCCTTCTGCCGGAGTCATGCGTGTGTAATAAACGTGAGTGTGAACGTGTCTTTGAGGTCAGCGGCAGCAGAGGACCATCAACGCTCCTCTGGTGTCTGCGGAATGTGGAAAACTGAAGGAACCAGTGACGTCTGTGGTCAATGTGTGGAATGAAGAAGAATCGCCTCAAGAAGGAACGGACCAGGAGCTTACACCGTCATCACTCACTCTGATACACACACAGTACACATACACACACACACATACATACACACACACACGTACACATACACACACACACGTACACATACACACATGGCTGTACCCAGGACTGAGGCTGTAGACCCAGGACTGAGGCTGTAGACCCAGGACTGAGGCTGTAGACCCAGGACTGAGGCTGTAGACCCAGGACTGAGGCTGTAGACCCAGGACTGAAGCTGTAGACCCATGACTGAGGCTATAGATCCAGGACTGAGGCTGTAGACCCATGACTGAGGCCATAGATCCAGGACTGAGGCTGTAGACCCAGGACTGAGGCTGTAGACCCAGGACTGAGGCTGTAGACCCAGGACTGAGGCTGTAGACCCAGGACTGAGACTGTAGACCCAGGACTGAGACTGTAGACCCAGGACTGAGACTGTAGACCCAGGACTGAGGCTGTAGACCCAGGACTGAGACTGTAGACCCACACCAGATCTACAGTAGAGTCTAAGGACAGTGTTTTTCCCGCTCCTGATGAACCAAAGTCTCTCTATATCTTTGTTATTATTGCATTTCCTGTAAGAACTCTTTGATTCTCTGATCTGCTGTCGGTGAATCCACAACTTTGTAAAGTCCTCTTACACGACTGCTGCTGTGGTTTTGGGGCGATCCACAAATACATCGAATTGAACCGACTCGGATGCAGTTCTTTGGAGACAGACTTCTGGACTTGTCTTCGTCTCTCTCTGGATCTCTCTCGTCTTTCTAGTCTCTCTCGTCTTTCAGCCCCGGTCTCGCTCGTGAGTTTAAATGTGGCTGAAGCGTGAAGCGTGAGGTCCCGGGTCTTGGGTCGGTCTCCGGCTCCCTCCGCCGCCTGTGACCTTTTCTCCAGTGGAACAGGATCTCGCCCATCTCCATCTCTCTCATGCATTAATGATTTCTGTGGTGAGCTCGGGGCATCTGTCAGACTCTGTGTCCACCGGGCTTCACCTACACACTCACAAGGACACACCCCCCCCCCGCTGAGAGAGAGAGAGAGAGTACACAGCTACACTCTGAGGAGAGAGCGGCTGTGTACAGAGGTCTCCCGGGGTTTCACAAAGAAGCACAAATCAGATATTAAAGGGTCAGGAAGTAAGTTTTCTTCAGTAAGCATAAGGCTTAAAAATTTTCATCATTCACTCATAACATTCATAACTATTCAAGATACAAGAGTTTATTTGCCATCTGCAGTAAAAACCACATTGGAAAAACCGTGCAAGACTACCCCAGTGTGCAGCAGGATAGTATCATGGATCTATAATAATGTCTGGATGGAGTGTTAGCTTATAGCTGTTCCATCCATGGCCACAGGGGGCGCTGTGGTAAATTCACGTTACCCAGAAAAATCCACCGAGTCCATAGAACTTAATGTAAACTAAAACAGCTCGACCTCAGCTGACAGAGAACCTGATGGAGAACCAGACAGAGAACCAGACAGAGAACCAGACAGAGAACCAGACAGAGAACCTGACAGAGAACCAGACAGAGAACCTGGCAGAGAACCTGGCAGAGAACCTGGCAGAGAACCTGACAGAGAACACGACAGAGAACACGACAGAGAACCAACAACTTTCATAAGAAGGATTCTGTAGATTTTAGTGTCCCTTGTCATCCTGAACTTTTTTTCTTCTTAAATCCTTCAGTTTTATTTAAATCCACACTTTTCTGCCACAAACTCTGCTCCTTTCTTTCCCGCTCTAACTCCCGCTCTGATTGGTCAGAACGCCACCCTCTGATTGGTGCATGAGAGCCACACACTCGTATTTGGCGCAAAGCATCATGGGAGCTTGTCCACTGCACAGAAACGGGAGGACCAGACGATGTCCAAATATGGGCGAGTTCTGCTAATCTTTCCGTCTCCATGGCGACACATGCACTACTGAGCACATTAATTTGAATACGCCGCCATCTTGGATCGTCAGGGCTTGGAAAGTAAACACCAGGCCTCCAGCCACGGCACACACACTTTTCATGATTTTATTTTTACTTTATTGAATCATTTCTATCCGTCCACTGCCTTCCGCTTTATCCGTTGCCAAGTCATGTGGGCAGCCGTCTAAGGAGAACCAGGAGTCCAGGACAAACAGGAAATAACAGATTATTCAACATCACTGAACGATGCGAAGGCAGAGGCGAGTTTGTAACATATTCCACTGAGACGGACATCTCCCTCAGTGAGATGTCAAAAACACATCTGACGCACTGATACAAAATGGCCGCCGCAGAATAATCCTAAACTCGGTGCATTTTGGGTTTTGTTTTTGCTCCGTGTCATAAAAATGCTCCTGATTCAAACAAAAACCAAGAAATAAGTCTACTTTGACAACAGGAAACAGGGAGAGTTGAAGCCAAACTTTATCCATGAGCACTTCCCTATTGGGCTTCAGTGAGCTAGCGGGTTAGCATCATCCACACAGGTACAGTGTTGCTATGTTTACACAGTCTATGCTTCCTCCATTACAGCAGAAATGTACAAAGTTGACAGCGAGAAAAACGGCTTTAAAAATCAACCGTCCAATTATAATCCCGGCCTCTCACAAACCGCTCCGTGTCGAACGTTCTTCGGCGTGTGTTCTGCTCGCCGCCGTTTAGCTAATAACGCCGGGAGCAAAGGTACAGGCGGCTAAGTGTTTACTAATGTGAGAGTTTGTCTGGAGCCACCGCCGTTTTGTCTCCGAGAAAAGAATTCTCACAGCATTTCATCTCCAGTCTCTTTCTCCCGTAAGCAATTCTTTTTTTTAGAAACGAGAAATGTCAAACCGTTACCTCCCGTCTCCGTCTGAGGCCCGGAATATTCCACCGACAGATTCTGCTTCCCGCTCTCTCCTCGATCGCATCAAAGTTTTATTTTCTCCCACTGTGAGCTAAAGCAACTTCATAGAAATGTCCCCAGAGAAACTGCAGCGGTGTCTGTCTGAGCGGAGTTTGCATGTTCTCCTTGTGTCTGTGTAGGATTCTTCCAGGTGCTCCGGTTTCTCCTACCACTAAAAACATGGATATACGGTAAAATTCTCCAGCTCTGGTCAAATGCAGAGGGATGAATAATGTGCATTTTTACTTTTACAACGCTAACAGATGCTAACTCGGTGATTCAATGAAAGTGAAAATGATAATGAGATGAGCGAGAGACCAGAGAGAGACCAGAGAGAGAGACCAGAAAGAGACGAGAGAGAGAGACCAGAAAGAGACCAGAAAGAGACCAGAGAGAGACCAGAGAGAGACCAAGAGCCACTTTTGGACCATCCTGTAAAGACGTTTTGGAGAGGAAAGAAGAGGCTTTACAAATGCATCGATAAATTCTCCTTCCAGGTACACCCCCCAGAGGCTAGGAGTGGTATTGCAAGTATAAAAGTGCGCACGCTCTGGACCTTTCTGATCCGTGACCCGCCCACACCGGTCCGTGTTATTATTATTCCTGTGAGGAGGAGGAGCAGGACTGAGGAGCGACCTGAGAGAGGAATATTGTAATGTTGAGGCTGTCAGCTGAAGATTCATGACAGCAGCAGAGACACGGGTCTGTGCGAGGCAGAGGACGTCTCCCTCCATCTCCCTCCATCTCCCTCCATCTCCCTCGGTCTCACTCTGGTCCACAGAAGAATATTAGACAGTGTGATCTCTCTGGGATTTTTCCACATCACTGGGCACTGTTTGCAAAGCAGTAGTGTTCGAGACGACTGAGTGACTGCTAAAGCAGAGAGAGAGAGAGATACAGCAGGAGAGAGAGAGACCAGAGAGAGAGAGAAACCAACCAGATAGCACGAGAGAGAGAGACATCAGGAGAGAAAGAGAGATCAGAGAGACAGCAGAAGAGAGAGAGACCAGAATGAGAGAGGCAAGAGAGAGAGAGCAGAGAAACAGCAGGAGAGAGAGACCAGAGAGAGAGACCAGAGAAACTACTCTCTGGTCTTTCTCTCTGGCCTCTCTCTCCTGCTGTTTCTCTGGTCTCTCTCGCTCTCTCTCTGGTCTCTCTCTCTGGCCTCTCTCTCTCTGGTCTCTCTCTCATGCTGTTTCTCTGATCTCTCTCTCTAGAGTAGAGTAAAGAAGCAGTAATAACAGTATTTCTTCAACCATGGATCTTAAACACACACATTTCTACAGGAGGCACACAAACACACAACAAAAGAAGACACACAAACACACAACCACAGGAGACACACAAACACACAACAACAGGAGACACACAAAAGCACAACCACAGGAGACACACAACCACACAACAAGAGGAGAGACACACAGATATGCACAGACACACACACAAACACACAACACACACACACACACAAACAGATACACACACACACACACACACACAGATACAGAAACACACAGAAACATTTAAACCACTTTACAGAAAAAAACTCTTTCTTGTGTTCTGTGTGTCGGAGGTCTGAGAGGACCACCAAAAGGAGGGGGGACCAAAGAGAGAGACCAGAGAAAGACCAGAGAGAGACCAGAGAGAGAGACCAGAGAGAGACCAGAGAGAGAGACCAGAGAAAGACCAGAGAGAGACCAGAGAGAGAGACCAGAGAAAGACCAGAGAGAGACCAGAGAGAGAGACCAGAGAGAGACCAAAGAGAGACCAGAGAGAGACCAGAGAGAGAGACCAGAGAGAGACCAAAGAGAGACCAGAGAGAGACCAGAGAGAGAGACCAGAGAGAGACCAGAGAGAGACCAAAGAGAGACCAGAGAGAGAGACCAGAGAGAGACCAAAGAGAGACCAGAGAGAGACCAGAGAGAGAGACCAGAGAGAGACCAGAGAGAGACCAAAGAGAGACCAGAGAGAGAGACCAGAGAGAGACCAGATAGACACCAAAGAGAGACCAGAGAGAGATGAGAGAGACCAAAGAGAGACCAGAGAGAGACCAGAGAGAGACTAGAGAGACCAGAGAGAGACCAGAGAGAGACTAGAGAGACCAGAGAAGACCAGAGAGAGATGAGAGAGACCAGAGAGAGAGAGACACCAGAGAGGGACCAGAAAGGTTCACATTTAGCCCATTTAGACCTGTTCTAGTTAATGCTTGATGGATCTGGGAGAGTGTGTAATTAGTTTGTAAGTTGTTGTGCGTCTGAGTGTGCGTCTCTCTGATCCCGTTAGTGAGTGTGTAATCCCTGCCACTGTCGGTGTCGGAACACGTTAGTCGCTGATCACAGAGAAGGTTCTAAGAGAGCAAAACTGAGAGAGACACTAAGGTGAAGAGTGAGTCAACTGGGATTAGGATTAACACAAACACACACCAGAGAGAGAAGGAGAGAGAAAGGGAGAGTGAGGGAGAGAGAGAGAGAGAGAGCGAGCGAGAGGGAGAGACCAGGAGAGAGAGAGAGAGAGAGGGAGAGAGAGAGAGAGAGAAGGAGAGAGCGAGAGAGAGAGGGAGAGAGAGAGGGAGAGAGAGAGGGGGGGGGGGGGGGGAGAGAGAGAGATAGAGAGAGAGAGAGAGAGGGAGAGGGAGAAAGAGAGAGAGAGAGAGGGAGAGAGAGAGAGAGAGAGAGCCAGAGAGAGAGACCAAAGAGAGACCAGAGAGAGAGACAAGATCGAGAGAGAGACCAGAGAGAGACCAGAGAGAGACCAGTTCAGGGTAAGTAAACAGATAATTAAACGATGACCTTCGAAATCTAATTTATTTTATAATGTTTTTGGTTAAAAAAAGCCTCTGGAGCTGAACGTCCGACTCAAGGTCAATGTTGGAACAATCTTTACAGAGTTCAATCATTTAACATTTTTTATTTATTTTTTTGCTAAAAAATGTTTATTTCCTGAATCTGGAAGAACCTGAGGCCGGGTTCAAAGTCAGATTCAGGACTAAAAAAATACTTCAATCCAATGTGTTAAGAGGGAGAGACCAGAGAGAGACCAGAGTGAGACCAGAGAGAGACCAGAGAGAGAGACCAGAGAGAGACCAGAGTGAGACCAGAGAGAGACCAGAGAGAGAGATTAGAGAGAGAGAGACTAGAGAGAGGGACCAGAGAGAGAGGCCAGAGAGAGAGACTAGAGAGAGGGACCAGAGAGAGAGAGACCAGAGAGAGACCAGGGAGAGAGGCCAGAGAGAGAGACTAGAGAGAGAGGCCAGAGAGAGAGAGACTAGAGAGAGAGGCCAGAGAGAAACAAGAGAGAGAAACCAGAGAGAGAGACCAGAGAGAGAGACAATAGACCAGAAAGAGAGAAGAGAGAGACCAGAGAGAGAGAGAGAATAGAAAGACCATCTCCAGAGAAAGACGATAAAAAGAAACCAGGAAAAGAGAGCAGAGAGATGCAGTGATTGTAAATGACTGGTACGACACCATGAAGCGCTCGGTGAGACCATGGTCTTTTTAAATGCGCTACGTAAATAAAAACAACTCACTATTTTCACCTTGACTCAATTTCTCTTCAACTTGTTTCTTTCTCTCGACGCTGACAAATCTGGCAAAATCTCCAGAACCATTCCTAAAAACGGCATGTTGAGAGACCAGGGGGGAGGAGGGGGGAGAGGGGGGAGGAAAGTGTGTGGAGGTGACAGGCGCAGCGGCAGAGGAGGGTGTGGTGGGAGTGGGGGGGCTCCAGGGGGGGTCCTCTCCATGGGTGGGTGGTTCGGCTTCACCAAACTGTCACCGGGCCTCTCCCCCCTCCTCACCCCCCTCCCCTCTGTGACATGATGATTAATGGGGATCAGGGAAGTGGTGTAATCCGAGAACATGGAACGATTTTAGAAATGTTTTTGTTTCTTATTCACAGAGACTGAAAGTGTGTCGTGTCTGTTCAGTCGTGAGAGAGCCACAGTCTACATTTATGGTCATTGATGGTCATTGATGGTCATTGATAGTTATTGATGGTCATTGATGGTCATTGATGGTCATCAAATCCTTCATTTGGATACATCAAAAGTCCATTTAATACATACAAATATTAAACATTTGCTCCACCTTGCTCTCTCTGTCTCTCTGGTCTCTCTCTTTCTATATGGTCTCTCTCTCTCTGGTCCCTCTCTCTGGTCTCTCTTTCTGGTCTCTCTCTCTGCTTATTAGCTCCACCTTGCTCTCTCTGGTCCATCTCACTGGTCCCTCTCGCTGGTCTCTCTCTTTCTCTCTCTTTCTGGTCCCTGTCTCTGGTCCCTCTCTCTGGTCTCTCTCTCTGGTCTCTCTCTTTCTCTCTAGTCTCTCTCTGGTCTCTCTTTCTGGTCTCTCTCTTTCTCTCTGGTCTCTCTCTGGTCTCTCTTTCTGGTCTCTCTCTCTCCCTCTGGTCTCTCTTTCTGGTCTCTCTCTCTGCTCATTTGCTCCACCTTGCTCTCTCTGGTCTCTCTCTCTCTGGTCTTTCTCTCTGGTCTCTCTCTTTTTCTCTGGTCTCTCTTTCTGGTCTCTCTCTGGTCTCTCTCTAGTCTCTCTCTGGTCTCTCCCTCTGGTCTCTCTTTCTGGTCTCTCTCTGGTCTCTCTCTAGTCTCTCTCTGGTCTCTCTTTCTGGTCTCTCTCTTTCTCTCTGGTCTCTCTTTCTGGTCTCTCTCTTTCTCGCTGGTCTCTCTCTAGTCTCTCTCTGGTCCCTCTCGCTAGTATCTCTCTTTCTCTCTGGTCTCTCTCTCTGCTCCTTAGCTCCACCTTGGTCTTTCTGGTCTCTCTCTCTGGTCTCTCCCTCTGGTCTCTCTCTCTGCTCATTAGCTCCCCCTTGCTGTAGGGAGGGCTGTAATTCTATTCTAAAGTGATGTCTGTATAAAAACCTGTTAAAGGTATTGCTATTTTCTTCCCATTGTTTTCACAGAATGACCCTGTTTTTCTAATCCATGCGACATCACCCTAATGCCCACATCCTCCTCCTGCTGTGTCTCTGATGGTTCCTCTGATGGTCTCTCTGATGGTTTGTCATATCCACAGCCTCATATTAAAGCTAATAAACCAAGAGAGTTGTACAAGTCGCGGATCTGCAGCGGATCACACTGAGACTGTAATGTTTATGGTTCTGTACGATGGTCTGCTCCTATTGTCACAGAAGGACTGAAAGAGGGGAGAGAGAGGGGGAGATGGAGGAGAGAGAGGGGGGAGAGAGAGGAGAGAGGGGAGAGGAGAGAGGAGAGAGAGAAACACCAGAAAGAGACCAGAAAAATTGGATCACTCTCCCCCTGGTCTCTCTCTGGTCTCTCTCTGGTCTCTCTCTATTCTCTCTGTCTAGTCTCTCTCTAGTCTCTCTCTAGTCTCTCTCTGCACTCTCTTTCTCTGCTCTCTGCTCTCTCACTCTGATCTCTCTCTCTGGTCTCTCTCTGTCTCTCTGGTCTCTGTCTCTGGTCTCTCTCTGGTCTCTCTTTCTCTCTGGTCCCTCTCTAGTCTCACGCTAGTCTCTCTCTGGTCTCTCTCTGGTCTCTATCTCTGGTCTCTCTCTGGTCTCTCTCTCTGGTCTCTCTGGTCTCTCTCTCTGGTCTCTCTCTGGTATCTCTCTGGTCTCTCTCTGGTCTCTCTCTGGTCTCTCTCTGGTCTCTCTCTGGTCTCTCTCTGGTCTCTCTCTGGTCTCTCTCTGGTCTCTCTCTGGTCTCTCTCTCTGGTCTCTCTCTGGTCTCTCTGGTCTCTCTCTCTGGTCTCTCTCTGGTCTCTCTCTGGTCTCTCTCTGGTCTCTCTCTGGTCTCTCTCTGGTCTCTCTCTGGTCTCTCTCTGGTCTCTCTCTGGTCTCTCTCTGGTCTCTCTTTTCTCCCTTAGCCGTACGTGCTGAAAACGTCAGAGACTTGTTTACATCGTGAGTAAAACATAATGAAGACCGAGCAGACCCATTAGGAGTTTGTGGCCGTCCTGGAAACCGAGCCCTGATGAGTGATTGCAACGAGACGGAGACGCCGCAGACTCACATGGTCCCGGTACCATCGACATTAGCATAGAAACCTCCTGTTAGCTAGCGCACGCCGGGGTTTATGGGAATTCTTTTAAAGTGCCGGCGTCAGTGTATGGCACATAAATCCTATAGCGGAGAGAATATGCAAAATATCCGGCAACAAATGAGATTCTGCGGCGAGGAAAGTGTGGGGACCTGTGTGAGGAGAGCGGCACGAGCCCGGAGGTGGCGCAGGGGAGAGCGGCACGAGCCCGGAGGTGGCGCAGGGGAGAGCGGCACGAGCCCGGAGGTGTCACGGTGCGGCAGTTATGGATCTGTAGCGTAGTATTCACGTTATGAATCCAGGAAGAGGAGATTAATGTGAGTTCTGTTTCAGAGCGAGGGAAGAGTTTGTTTGAGGAAAAAGAGAGAGAGCAACAATAGACACCTGCGCTCTACTCGTAGAGTAGAGTAGAGTAGAGTAGAGTGGAGTAGAGTGGAGTAGAGTAGAGTGGAGTAGAGTAGAGTGGAGTAGAGTAGAGTAGAGTAGAGAAGAGTGGAGTAGAGTAGAGTAGAGTAGAGTAGAGTAGAGTAGAGTAGAGTAGAGTAGAGTAGAGTAGAGTAGAGTAGAGTGGAGTAGAGTGGAGTAGAGTAGAGTAGAGTGGAGTAGAGTAGAGTAGAGTGGAGTAGCCAGAGATCTCAGACCTAATCACAGAGGGAACAAAGACATTCCGCTGCTCAAATCTCTTTCTTTCTGGAGTCTCTCTCTGGTCTTGCTCTTTGGTCTATCCCTCTGATCACTCTCTCTCTCTCTGGTCTCTCTCTCTCTCTGGTCTCTCTCTCTCTCGACTCTGACACAGAAAATGCCTGCGAGACCAGGGAGAGACAAGAGAGAGAGACACCAGAGAGACGACAGGGTGAGACAAGCAAGAAACCAGAGAGAGAGAGAGAGACCATGGGTGAGAGAGCAGAGATAAAGACATACAGATGGTTAAGTGAACCATGTGATCGTCGGGAACCACGGTAACACATGGTCTGTGCTGGCTCCATCACACCATGAGATTAAATAGCCATGAAAAAGACAGACCTGTGAATTACACATGGTCTTTGTAGTCCTCTGGAGAAGTCCTCCATCTTGTTATTGCCCCGAGGTGTTTCTCCGAAGGGTCAGAGGTCACAGCGGCATCAAAGTCACCAGGAAGCACCACAGATAAGGACTCTATAGACACCATGTACTGCTACCAGATGTGTCTGTGTGGACCAGACATTCTGGTGTCTCTCTCTGGTCTCTCTCTTCTCTCACTCTGGTCTCTTTCTGGTCTCTCTCTCTGCTCTCTCTCTGATCTGTCTCTGCTCTCTCTCTCACTGTGCTCTCTCTCTCTCTATCTCTGGTCTCTCTCTCTCTCTATCTCTAATCTCTCTATATTTCTCTGGTCTCTCTCTCTCTCTCTATGCTCTCTCTCTCTCTCTGGTCTCTTTCTCTCTCTGTCTCTCTCTCTGTCTCTCTCTCTGCTCTCTCACTCTCTCTCTGGTCTCTCTCTCTCTCTGCTGTCTCTCTCTCTGGTCTCTTTCTCTCTGCTCTCTCTCTCTCTCTGCTCTCTCTCTCTCTGTAATCTTGTAGCAGTCACACTGATTAGTCTTGTATCAGACTCTGAGCAGAACTCATCAGGCACATCTGGTCCTGACACCAGAAAACAAGATCCGCATTAACAAACAAATAGAAAACAATTAGTCACGACTCAGATCCTCTGCGCCACAGACAAAAGCGAGAGAGCGAACTCAGCCACAGAACTCAGAGAGAGAGACACTGTATGAGTCAGCAATCCCAAACCAACTACATCTTTAAAGAAGAAATATCAGACATTAAAATTCTAATGAGACTAATTACTTTGTCCTGTCATGGTTTAGAGAAAGTGGAATGTTATGATTATTATGATTGAAAATGTGTGAGAAACCCATACGAGGGTAAAACAATGGTTTTTAGGGCATGTAGTTCCCTGAGCTGCCACCAGGGGGAGCTAAGAAAATCAGACACAGGGGATTGTAAAGACTCAATACTCGCTGGTCTCTCTTTGGTCTGTTTTTGGTCTTTCTATGCTCTCTCTCTGCTCTCTCTCTGGTCTCTCTCTGGTCTCTCTCTCTGGTCTCTTTCCAGTCTTACTCACTGGTCTCCGACTTTTCTCTCTCTATCGTCTCTTTCCAGTCTCTCTCTCCGATGGCTCTCTAGTCTCTCTCTCTGGTCTTTCTCTCTGCTCTCTCTCTCTCTGGTTTCTTTCCAGTCTTACTCACTAGTTTCCAACTTTTCTCTCTCTATGGTCTCTCTCTAGTCTCTCTCCCTCTAGTCTCTCTCTTTCTTTCCTCTCTCTTTGGTCTCTCTTTGGTCTCTCCCTCCAGTCTCTTGGTCAGCTCTCTCTCCCTCTAGTGTCTCTCTGGTCTCTCCCTGTAGTCTCTCTCTCTGCTCTGTCTTTCTTCTTTCTCTCTGGTCTCTCCCTCCAGTCTCTCTCTCTCTCAGCTCTCTCTGCTTACTCTCTCTGCTCTCTCTCTGGTCCAGACATCAGCTCAATGTAAGTTAATAGTAACCAAAGGTAGTCGTAGCCAAACTTCCACTTCCTTATCGCGCCTCACCGAGGTAGCGTGTTAGCATCGTCAGTAACCAGGCTATGACAAACACATGTAGCTTCTGGGCTAAGCTAACGGCCTCAAACCAAACACATGTAGCTTCTGGGCTAAGCTAACGGCCTCAAACAAACACATGTAGCTACTGGGCTAAGCTAACGGCCTCAAACAAACACATGTAGCTTCTGGGCTAAGCTAACGGCCTCAAACAAAGACGTCTGAGTGCTGCATTCTTCCCTGTCGTCTCCACGTCTCCTGCAAACGTTTCGTCACTCACTCTGCATCATGGAGGAGTACGAACACAGCCGCGGGTCAGAGGTTAAAGCTATTACGAGACGGGTGGCTCCACTCGCCGACCCTTTCACCTCATTCTTCCAAACATCATCTGTCTTTTCCTCTCACAAACTTAAATCTGACCCAGGATCAGCAGCTGGGGTTTCTCCCATCAACCAAATACTCTCATTTATCACCTCCTCCCACTCAGAGAACGGGTTTGGAATAATTATATACTTTATACATCCTGATAGTGAACTCTCTGGTCTCTCCCCCGGTCCCTCTCTGGTCTCTCTCTGGTCTCTCTCTGGTCTCCCTCTGGTCTCTCTCTGGTCTCTCCCCCGGTCTCTCTCTGGTCTCTCTCTGGTCTCTCTCTGGTCTCCCTCTGGTCTCTCTCTGGTATCTCCCCCGGTATCTCTCTGGTCTCTCTCTCTCTGGTCTCTCTTTCTGGTCTCTCTCTGGTCTCTCTATCTCTGATCTTTCTCTAGTCTATCTGATCTCTCTCTGGTCTCTCTCTGGTCTCTCCCTCTGGTCTCTTTCTGGTCTCTCTATCTCTGGTCTCTCTCTGGTCTCTCTCTCTGGTCTCTCTCTCTCTGGTCTCTCTCTCTCTGGTTTCTCTCTGGTCTCTCTCTGGTCTCTCTCTGGTCCATCTCTGGTCTCTTCCTGGTCTCTCTCTCTGGTCTGTTATAGTCCTCGGCCTCATCGTTCCTGCAGCCTGAATCTGCCCCAGTATCTTCAGGTGAGTGGAGGTGTCTCATCCTGATTCCAAAGAGACTCATTAATCTCCTCCGACTTCTCTTCCAACAACTTCTGAATAATTATAACTTCCACTTCTTCAACATTCTCCCCCAGTTTGTTCAGCTCCAAATATTTTACGCCTCCTTTTTATTTTTGATGAGGGACGAGAAGCAGCATGAATATTTTATCTGGCTTTGCAGTTACACCAGAGAGAGACCAAAGAGGGATCAGAGAGAGACCAGAGAGAGACCAGAGAGAGACCAAAGAGCACTCAAAGAAATGATTCAGGTGGTTAGTATTTTGAACTCAAAATACATACTAAACTAAATTCAATAATTGATTTTTGCCAGTTTTACTTAAATTAGTGTGGTCGCAACTAATTTTAAACATGCCGGTCTCAATTAAAAGTTAATACAAGAATCCTAACTCATTTTTGTAACAAATTTGAACTTGATATTCTGGCATAACTGGACAACGGAGAAGTATTGAGTTTGCTCAACATGAAAATCCTCTTGTAAGCCTGGTGGCCCATTAATGAAAAAACAAATATATTGAGTTGATTCAAAATAAATATATTGTGTTGATTGAAAACAAAATGTGGCGAAGCAGTGACGCTACCCAGAATGCATTGCAGCGAAAAATATAAACTTCTTAAAAATACTACATTTGAGCATTAATTTTAAAACTGAATATGAAGCAAGTCCTAAAGCAAAATACTTGAGCAACATTCTGAATAAACTAATTTGACCAAATAAGTAATTGTATTTATTTTTATCAACCATGATCGAGAGGGCCAAACCAAAGCAGTCCTATACTCCCTGTGTCACCCTTCAATTTCGAACAAATACTTTAAGGTGGACATGTTTACCAGTGACTGTGCTGGCCCACTCTCATATATATGTGGAGTGAGAGACTACTGCCTAAAATTAACAATTGTGAACCGTTTTGTGAATCTAATATTTGAAAGATGGTTTTTGAATAAAGATTACGTATTCCTGACTGAAAATCACTTGTTGAATATACTCAAAAAGATTTATTTTCAATGTAATTATTTAAGTTGGTAGTATTGTTAAAATTGAGTTGAACTGATGCTAAAACACTTGCTGAATATACTTAACAAAGTGTCTTTATAACTCAATTATCCAAGTTGGTGGTATTGAAAAAATTGTGCTGGACCAATGATAAAAGACTTACAAAGAATACTTAAAACACAGTCTTGTTCGCAAAACTTAAAAAGATGCATGCAAAATGCTGCCTCAATTTTATTAAGTTTTGCCAATGCATTTTTTTTTAGAGTGAGGGATCAGAGAGAGACCAAAGAGGGATCAGAGAGAGACCAGAGAGAGACCAGAGAGTGACCAGAGAGTGACCAGAGAGAGACCAGAGAGAGACCAGAGAGAGACCAGAGAGAGACCAGAAAGAGACCAGAGAGAGACCAGAGAGAGACCAGAGAGAGACCAGAGAGAGACCAGAGAGAGAGACCAGAGAGAGACCAGAGAGAGACCAGAGAGAGACCAGAGAGAGACCAGAGAGAGACCAGAGAGAGACCAGAGAGAGAGACCAGAGAGAGACCAGAGAGAGACCAGAGAGAGACCAGAGAGAGACCAGAGAGAGACCAGAGAGAGAGACCAAAGAGAGACCAAAGAGAGACCAGAGAGAAGCCTGATAGAGACCAGAGAGAGACCAAAGAGAAACCAGAGAGAAACCAGAGAGAGACCAGAGAGAGAGGGACTGCTAAGAGACCAGTAAGCGGTCAGAGAGAGACCTTCAGGACATACTTTTCTGATTCCAAATATCTCATGTCTCGCGTTTATTTTTGATGAGAGACGAGAAGCGGAGGTCGAGCTCCAAACGTTACGAATGAATATTTCATGTGGCTGCTTCGCGGTTACACGCCCACGGCACACGGAGGCGAGAGGGACCAGGTGTCGTCGACAAATGTTAATGGTACGGGTCAGCGAGTCTTCCTGGTCTCCCGGTGCACAAGATGTCGTCTGCCAAAAGCCTCTCTGTGGGCGATTTATGGTGCGGAGGGAAGAGGCCACTTCATCACCGGGATTTACACCCGCGCAGCAGTAAAACACTTGTGGTTATCTGAGATCGGGAGAAAGATAGAGATTCCGGAGAGTTCCAAAGGTGCAGCTCGGCGTGTTCAAAGATGTTAGAGTATGACTGATGCATGAGCCGTCCACATGGTGCTGAAATATGTACCAGCACTGAGGGAGTCTGTGTCTGTGAGAGAGACGGCGGCTACAACTCACTCTGGAAACTTTTGATTTATACTGGAGAGGAGAGAGAGAGAGACCAGAGAGAGAGCAGAGAGAGAGACAAGAGAGAGAGCAGAGAGAGGAGAGAGAAAGACCAGAGAGAGACCAGAGAGAGGCCAGAGGGAGAGAGAAAGCAGAGAGAGCAGAGAGAGAGCAGAGAGAGACCAAAGAGAGAGACCAAAGAGAGACCAGAGAGAGAGACCAGAGAGAGAGACTAGAGAGAGAGACTAGAGAGAGAGGAGAGAGAAAGACCAGAGAGAGACCAGAGAGAGACCAGAGAGAGACCAGAGAGAGAGACAAAGCAGAGAGACCAGAGAGAGACCAGAGAGAGACCAGAGAGAGACCAGAGAGAGACCAGAGAATGGTGGCAGACTGACAGTATCATAAATGAGAAAGAGCGACTGACATGTGTCTGAGGTCTGTCGCTGCAGCTCATTAAAGCTGCGTTCAGGAGCCGCACACGACAGCGGCTCCCAATTATGTTCCTCAGCCTCCGACGACACGCATGACTTATTCACGCTCGAGTCGCGGAGAGAGAGAAGAAGAAATGTGGAATGTTCTTACCTGATGGACGAGAGAGCGAAGGAGGAGGTGGCAGCGGCAGCACATGGAAGAGAGAGAGAGAGAGAGAGAGAGAGAGAGTTAGAGGAGGCAACACTGGGACTGAGGTACGAATGGGAGAGTAAAGGAGGACTGGGTCTACAGCCTCAGTCCTGGGTCTACAGCCTCAGTCCTGGATCTACAGCCTCAGTCCTGGGTCTACAGCCTCAGTCCTGGGTCTACAGCCTCAGTCCTGGGTCTACAGCCTCAGTCCTGGGTCTACAGCATCAGTCCTGGATCTACAGCCTCAGTCCTGGATCTACAAACATTCACTTTATGTTTGTATCTCTTTGTATCGTCTCAGAGGACTTCACAAAGTTGTTGATTAGCCGACGCAGATCAGAAAAACAGGAAAATACAACAATAAAAACACATCAGTCCAGTGTTAAAATCACTCATATCTAAAGTCCCTCTGTTCCCATACAGGGTCTAGTTTGGCCGCCATTCTGTCTTGTTTTACTTTTTCTAAAACTCTTTCTGTGGAGTTTGGAGGTTGTTCCAGCTGCTGCGACTGGACCCAGATCGGAGAAGTTAATTCCCGACATATTTTTCAGGTTTCAGGTTCTCTCCTGGTTCTTAAACTGGGCTCATTAACTCTAGAGCGCAGCCACATGAAAGTCCAGAGTAAATCAATCCCTGGTCCCAGTGTAGACCAGCATATGTTTCCAGGTCCAACTGAGAGAGACCAGAGAGAGACCAGAGAGACCAGAGAGAGACCAGAGAGAGACCAGAGAGAGACCAGAGAGAGACCAGAGAGAGACCAGAGAGAGACAGAGAGAGACCAGAGAGATCAGAGAGAGACCAGAGAGAGACCAGAGAGAGACCAGAGAGAGACCAGAGAGATCAGAGAGACCAGAGAGATCAGAAAGAGACCAAAGAGAGACCAGAGAGAGAGAGAGAGACCAGGAAGAGATCAGAGAGAGACCAAAGAGAGGGAGACCAACTTTAAGTATAGAGTTGCCTTGTGTATGAATTGTGCTATACAAATAAACTTGCCTTGCCTTAGAGTGATTGTTTGCTTATCCATCAGTCACCGTGGAATCTTAATCTCAATCTCAAAACTACATTATTCTGTAAAATAATCTGAATGTCTTTCATAACATGTGACATGATTCAGAAAAGCTGCAGTATTTAAAGGTATAAAGGAGGATTTTCCCATATTTTAGGAAAGAACCGCCCTTTCTACTTTTTGAACAAAACTCTCTGCTCTTATAGGACAAGGACGTATAAACAGAATGATTGACATTTGGGAGGACCAATAGTGTTGATGATCCACCCGGAAGTAGAAAATCCTCTTGTATACCTTTAAGGACCTCATGTTGGAGAGGTCCCGACTCACTGAGGCTTTCATTAGACCTAGACCTGCTTCTATGTGTTCATTTCTGTGATTTATCCTCCTTTCATTTGGCAGCTGGCTAACATGGACCAGACCAGAGCCGTGGCCCGGAGGTAAGAGGATCTGGCCGGACTTTGGGGAAGGAAAACAAAAAAGAAAAATATTTTATGGCGTTTTACTGAGTTGGCGGTTTTAAGGGCCACCTGTTGTGAAGTCTGTACATGTAACACAGACTGTATACAGACGCTAATGCTAACACAGACTGTATACAGACGCTAATGCTAACACAGACTGTATACAGACGCTAATGCTAACACAGACTGTATACAGACGCTAATGCTAACACAGACTGTATACAGACGCTAATGCTAACACAGACTGTATACAGATGCTAATGCTAACACAGACTGTATACAGATGCTAATGCTAACACAGACTGTATACAGACGCTAATGCTAACACAGACTGTATACAGACGCTAATGCTAACACAGACTGTATACAGATGCTAATGCTAACACAGACTGTATACAGACGCTAATGCTAACACAGACTGTATACAGACGCTAATGCTAACACAGACTGTATACAGATGCTAATGCTAACACAGACTGTATACAGATGCTAATGCTAACACAGACTGTATACAGACGCTAATGCTAACACAGACTGTATACAGACGCTAATGCTAACACAGACTGTATACAGATGCTAATGCTAACACAGACTGTATACAGATGGACAATGCTAACACAGACTGTATACAGACGCTAATGCTAACACAGACTGTATACAGATGCTAATGCTAACACAGACTGTATACAGATGCTAATGCTAACACAGACTGTATACAGACGCTAATGCTAACACAGACTGTTTACAGACGCTAATGCTAACACAGACTGTATACAGATGCTAATGCTAACACAGACTGTATACAGACGCTAATGCTAACACAGACTGTATACAGATGCTAATGCTAACACAGACTGTATACAGATGCTAATGCTAACACAGACTGTATACAGACGCTAATGCTAACACAGACTGTATACAGACGCTAATGCTAACACAGACTGTATACAGACGCTAATGCTAACATGGGCTGTATACAGATGCTAATGCTAACATGGGCTGTATACAGATGCTAATGCTAACACAGACTGTATACAGACGCTAATGCTAACATGGGCTGTATACAGATGCTAATGCTAACACAGACTGTATACAGATGGACAATGCTAACAGGCTAGCTAGAGGCTACAGCCCATGGTGCACCGGGCTCTCTTTGGCTCCTATTGACAGGCCAGAAACAGACCACAGAGAGAGACCGGAGAGACAGATACCAGGGAGAGATCAGAGAGAGAGACCAAAGGCAGATATTGAACAGAGGCCACAGAGAGAGAGAGACCACAAAAAGACCAGAGAGACCAGAGAGAGAGACCACAGAAATACTTGAGACCAGAGAGAGAGAGAGACCAGAAAAAGACCAGAGAGAGACCAGAAAGAGAACATAGAGACAGACCAGAGACAGAGATCAAAGAGAGACATGTGAGAGAAACCCAACCGAAATTGGCCCCTGTTTTGAGAAGAGGGAGCTAACTTGCTAGGTTGGCTGCTAACATTTGCATGTATTGATTTGCAAATGTAGGTAATGACTTATAACAGCAGGGGGCTGGGGTGGGCTTTGTTTATTCGTGCGGGGGAGGGAGAGCTGCAAGAGAGTACTACAGTAGTCTGTGAGACCACAGATACACATGTGCTGTGTACCCTGAGAATGCGCTGTATATATTTTGTAATCAGTTTTTCTCAGTGTCTTTGGTGCATTTTTCACATAATTCTTCACATTTTAACAACAGTTTTGTGCATTTCTCAGAACAATGAGTGCAAACTGCAAAACCTCATGGATAACCTGCTAAAAAGTCACTTTCTCAAAATGAACTTAATTCCTCAAAAGAAAGTCTTCATGTCAATGAAACTGTCTGTATCTCAAAAGAATAAGTCCTGACACCAGTGTTTATGAACAACAGTCAAATGATTTAGTCATGTTTTCATTGTGACTGTATTTAGTGATACATATGCATGTACTGTATGTTCACATATTTACTGCTTATGCTCTTTGCAATTCTACAGCATTCTGCAACAAAAATAGTACACATACAGTATTTACGTAGAAAAACATACAAAAAATCATTACGGTAGAACCTCCACAACATTGAGTTGTGTGTGACATCATCGCGGCAGTTTCTCCTTTGAACACTTTACAAATGGTTTTGGACATGTATCAGTTACTTTCATACAGTTCTCTGCTGTTTTTGATAACATTAACATTTGCTTCTGTCCTGTCAATCAGAATGAAACATACTTTTCACGACTGAATAGTTTCTGTAAAACCAGTAGTCCTCATTTCATCGCTTTGGTCATCACATACAAAACTGTTCAAAACCAAAATCTGTCAAACTAATTTCATACATTACTTTATCTTTTTATATCCAGAAAATCTTTCCTAATTTCGAATTTCAGCTTCACTCATGACGAGGTGTGTGTTTTATTGTTTACATTCGTCACAGTTCTACCATAATGATATTCTGTATGTTTGCTCTATGTATGTGACTGTATTTCTGTTGCACAATGCTGTAGAAAAGAGCATATGCAGTAAATATGTGAAAGACATACAGTACACAGACATACATCGAAACACATACATGCACAAACACACACACACAGTAAATACATACATGCACAAACACACACACACATACAGTACATACAGTATAAATGTTCTTTTACTCTCACTAAATACAG
Source organism: Knipowitschia caucasica (assembly GCA_964034765.1). Lineage (NCBI taxonomy): Eukaryota > Metazoa > Chordata > Actinopteri > Gobiiformes > Gobiidae > Knipowitschia > Knipowitschia caucasica. The sequence goes on along the minus strand of OZ035823.1, from coordinate 42,397,232 downwards.
TTGTGTGTAACTTTACTGTAGTTTTCAGCTGTACAGTGCTCACCAAGATCAGATTTTTTGCTTTGAAAACACAGAGAGTAAAGTGTCACAATGAAAACGTGACGAAGTCATTTGACTGTGTTGTTCATACTCCATGTTGTTAAGACTTATTATTTTGAGACAGACAGTTTCCTCGACATGAAGACTTGCTTTTGAGGAATAAACTTTTCATTTTGAGAAGGTGATGCACTTTTGCAGGTTATCCCCAAGGTTTTGCAGTTTGTACTAATTGTTCTGATAAATGCACTAACTGTCGTGCAAATGTGAAGAATTATGTGATAAATGCACCAAAGACACTGAGAAAAACTGTAAGTAGCATATTTATTTTGTAAACAATGTAAATGTATACATTGAATGACGTTGCTCGTTTGTTTTCTTTCAATTCACTTTATTATTTTCATTATTATTTTTTAACTAAAGTCAGCATGACACTAGATTTAACTCATTTTAACTAATCAGATCCTCCCTCTCCCGAAGAAGACAAAGTAAAGTGGTTGAGCAACTTCAGCTCAGCCTGTGATAATGGCCTTATTTACATAACAAAGTTGGCCGTTCACAGGTGATTTAGTTTGTTAGCTAAAATCCTTGGAGTCATTTGGCACCGTGGTGGGCTTTTTAGGTAGAAGTGCCAAATGGCACCTCCATGGGTTTGCTATAATGATGACAGATTTGGGCCCTTTAATGATGACAGATTAGGGCCCTTTAATGATGACAGATTAGGGCCCTAGAATAAACAATAGTAACGATCAATAGTAAACAGCATCTCATGGGTTTTAGGCCCTTTTACAGTCGAACTGCATCTCAACCATTTGGTAACGGTCTGTCAGTGAAAGATGTGGCAGACTGGTCAGAAAAAGTCAGGAGGCCAGTCCCTGTGCTCCTCAGAGTCCCAGCAGAAGGCCAGTCCCTGTGCTCCTCAGAGTCTCAGCAGGAGGCCAGTCCCTGTGCTCCTCAGAGTCCCAGCAGGAGGCCAGTCCCTTTGCTCCTTTGCCCAGTGTTTTAAACATCTTGAAGACCCGGGTTTGTGACTAATCCATATTAAAGAAACATATTTTGCAATAACAATAGAAAAACAGATTCTATGCTCAGTCCTTGGACCCTTCAGCCGTTCTTCTCTTCTGTCTTTCCCCAAACAGAGAAGCGGATCATCTGTGGCTGTGTTGGTGCCTGTCCAGCAGCTCGGGCTCCTGCTGGTCACATGTCCGGAGCACATGTAGTGACCGTTGGCGCTGACCCGTGGTGCGGCCTGCAGGAGGGTTCAGGACTCTCTCTGGACTGGATCTGCCGACAGCCGGACCGACAGCTTGTGCGGATCTGCCTCGAGCGCTGCAGATGCCACGTCACAGAGACTAGGAGGTGCAACTGAGCTGGGAGGAGGTGCTACGATGCTGGGACGGTCTCTCTCTGGTCTTTCTCCAGTCTATCTCTGGTCTCCCTCTGGTCTCTCTCTGGTCTCTCTCTGGTCTCTCTCTGGTCTCTCTCTGGTCTCTCTCTGGTCTCTCCTGATTCCTGATTTTAGTTGAATAAATATATGCAGTAATTTAAAGTAACATCAGTGGAAATGGCGACCTTTTAAAATCCTTGAACCAAAATGCTTTAAAAAATATATATATTTATTTATTTTAATAACAACATCTTTTATTACATTAATAACAACACATTTGTTATAAATGTAAAAACACATTTTGGGAGTGAAAAGAATAATAAAAGAGAGAAACCCCACTGCTCCCTTTAAACCAGAGAGTACTATTACTATTACTCCTTGTACTGAAACACTGTCTCTCTCACACAGACTCCTGTCAGACCGGGTCCTCCCCTGGTCCTCCTCTGGTCCTCCTCTGGTCCTCCTCTGGTCCTCCTCTGGGTCTCGGCTCCTCGGGCTCCTCGGGCTCCTCGGGGTCTGAGGGTCACCTTGGCTCCGGTCTTGTACCTGTGCTGAGCAGCGATCCATCATCCGGACCCTAGCGGTAATGGACTCATTTTTTCAGGCAGCTGTTTGTTGGTGAGACCCACAGGGACCAGGTGGGCTGCTTCCTGGTGCTGAATGAACGACCCAGAGCGAGGCAGGTCAGAGGGTCAGGGTGCCAATGACAAAGAGGGCGAAGGACCAGAGAGAGACCGGAGGCAAGTCTAGAGACCAGAGAGAGACCGGAGGCAAGACCAGAGACCAGAGAGAGACTGGAGTCAAGACCAGAGAGAGACTGGAGGCAAGACCAGAGACCAGAGAGAGACTGGAGGCAAGACCAGAGAGAGACTGGAGGCAAGACCAGCGACCAGGGTGAGACTGGAGTCAAGACCAGAGAGAGACTGGAGGCAAGACCAGAGACCAGAGAGAGACTGGAGGCAAGACCAGAGACCAGGGAGAGACTGGAGTCAAGACCAGAGAGAGACTGGAGGCAAGACCAGAGACCAGAGAGAGACTGGAGTCAAGACCAGAGAGAGACTGGAGGCAAGACCAGAGACCAGAGAGAGACTGGAGTCAAGACCAGAGAGAGACTGGAGGCAAGACCAGAGACCAGAGAGAGACTGGAGGCAAGACCAGAGACCAGAGAGAGACTGGAGGCAAGACCAGAGACCAGAGAGAGACTGGAGTCAAGACCAGAGAGAGACTGGAGGCAAGACCAGAGACCAGAGAGAGACTGGAGGCAAGACCAGAGACCAGAGAGAGACTGGAGGCAAGACCAGAGACCAGAGAGAGACTGGAGGCAAGACCAGAGACCAGAGAGAGACTGGAGGCAAGACCAGAGACCAGAGAGAGACTGGAGGCAAGACCAGAGACCAGAGAGAGACTGGAGTCAAGACCAGAGAGAGACTGGAGTTAAGACCAGAGACCAGAGAGAGACTGGAGGCCGTAGACCCAGGATCATCACTGTATAAAGACATTTATATTTTGGTTTCTTCTTTCACAAATTCACTTCGATTCATTTAAATATCTTCTTTTCCTCATCCTGAGTCACAGCAGGAGTTTTCTGCTGTGATTCTTTCAAAGCTGTCGATTCGCAGATCAGCAGATCAGAAAATCAAACCGTTCAGACACAAACATGCAAAGATGATAAACTCATTCCGGTACCATCACGGACGTGTGACGGATTTCAAATTTTGTGCGTGCAGCAACGCGTCTCCCGTTAAAAACACATGATTTTTCAAGCGGCCCTTGGCTTTAGATCACACACACACACACACACACACACACACACACACACACACACACACACACACACACACACACACACACACACACACACACACACACACACACACACACACACACACACACACACACACACACACACACACACACACACACACACACAGACACACAGACACACCAGCAGGTTTTACAGTCATTCTGGACATTGTTTTTTTTCTTTCATAAAGTCTGGCGTCTGGCTAAACCAGCGCACAGAGACTGTGAAGACAAACACATGTGATTTGTGTTGCTCTACATCAGTCTCTGTACTGTCCTCTACACTGCTCCACAGACTACACAGGGACAGCATCAGAAGGACCTGCGCACGGCCAGTGTAGATACAGCCAAATAATGTTACGCGCACATGCGCGCAGTCAACGCATACGCGCTGTTAACGCCTCCTGTGGAAATTCCCTGTCAATCCTAAATTAGGCGCAGCCTCGCGTCATACGTCCGTCATACGTGCGTATAACACTAGTGTAAATATCCACATTGGTTAACATGGCCTCCTGTGTAAATTAGCAGTCAGACTGGTCCTAGACAGGTCTTAGACTGATCCCAGACTGGTCATACTGTAGACTGATTTGAACCCCGTGCCCGGTCCAGTCTCGGTCTTGGACCCTTTGTTCTGTCTCGAGGTTAAACTGAGGCGTGTGAGAAAAGAATCATCTTCAGAGTTAAACTTATGAAGGATTTTTCTCACTTGTTTCTCACTTCTCCAGAAGCTGCGAAACAAATATCTCTGCTTTGCAAAAACAGCTTCGAAGAAAAAAGAAACTGTTGGAACTGAGGAAGAAATATCAAGATTCTGTCCTGGACGTTATCATTCTGACCTGGATCATTTTACTGTTTTTATGAAGTTTAGTTTGATTCCGGTTTCCAGTTTATATGTCTGTGTGTCTCTGTGTGTCTGTGTGTCTGTGTGTCTGTGTGTGTCTGTGTGTGTCTGTGTGTCTCTGTGTCTCTGTGTGTCTGTGTGTCTCTGTGTCTCTGTGTGTCTGTGTGTCTGTGTGTCTGTGTGTGTCTCTGTGTCTCTGTGTGTCTGTGTGTCTGTGTGTCTCTATGTGTCTGTGTGTGTCTGTGTGTGTCTGTGTGTCTGTGTGTGTCTGTGTGTCTGTGTGTGTCTCTGTGTCTCTGTGTGTCTCTGTGTGTCTGTGTGTCTCTGTGTCTCTGTGTGTCTCTGTGTGTCTGTGTGTCTCTGTGTGTCTCTGTGTGTCTGTGTGTGTCTCTGTGTGTCTCTGTGTGTGTCTGTGTGTCTCTGTGTCTGTGTGTGTCTGTGTGTCTCTGTGTGTCTCTGTGTGTCTGTGTGTCTCTGTGTCTCTGTGTGTCTGTGTGTCTCTGTGTGTCTCTGTGTGTCTGTGTGTCTCTGTGTGTCTCTGTGTGTCTGTGTGTCTCTGTGTGTCTGTGTGTCTCTGTGTGTCTCTGTGTGTCTCTGTGTGTCTGTGTGTCTCTGTGTGTGTCTGTGTGTCTCTGTATGTCTGTGTGTGTCTCTGTGTGTCTGTGTGTGTCTGTGTGTCTCTGTGTGTCTGTGTGTCTCTGTGTGTCTGTGTGTCTCTGTGTGTCTCTGTGTGTCTGTGTGTCTGTGTGTCTCTGTGTGTCTCTGTGCACTTGTTTTCAACTCCTGGTGGGTTCCATAACCTGAGATTCCACTCACGTCATGGGGACTGGTTTTACGTGGTGGGGCCCGAACACCGGACCCCACTGGTCCAAGCTTAATAATCAATGGGTAATGCTTTTCTAACGGTCCTTATGCAGTCTCTGTAAAAATATGGAAAGGACCCCTGGAGGTTTACTTTCCTGAAAAAAGTGTGTTATGTGTCGGAACCCTGGTGGTGGGTTGCGGGATATCAAGGAGGGGCACACTGGGGCAATTTCAGTCCAGCAGGCTGGAGCCAATCATGGAGCAGCACAACAGAGGAAATCAGGTGTCAGGCTAGAAAAAGGTGCAAGTGTGTGGTTCATTAGGCTGCAAGAAATCATGGAGGAGCACACTGAAGCGCACGCTTACAAACCACTGGTAAGTGCTGACTACAAGTCATGACTTCAAATTGTTATATAGAATGATTACAAATTATTTGTTGTTTGTGCAGCTTAGTCAAGAGTCCCTAATTGATGAAGTCGACTCAGATTCTGACGATTTAACTGTCAAGAAGAAACCTGTAAAAAAGTATGGAAAAAGAAAAATCAAAAACACTTTTCTTCAAGACTCGGAAAGTGACGCGAACCAAAGGCAAATAAGATTGTTATCATGCAGCTGCAAAAGAAGAGAGAAGAGAGAGAGGCTCGGTGAACTGTAAAACGAAACTCAAAATTTGTCACCTTACGAGTTTTTGTATGTGATGACCTAAGCGATGAAATGAGGACTCCTGGTTTTACAGAAACTATTCAGTCGTGAAAATAGTTCATTCTGATTGACAGGACAGAAAGCAAATGTTAATGTTATAAAACAGCAGAGAACTGTATGAAAGTAACTGATACATGTCCAAAAGCATTTGTATTGTGGATCAAGGAGAAACTGCCGCGCTGATTCCACACGACTCAATGTTTGGAGGTTCCTACCGTAGATATTTTTTTTGTATGTTTTTTCTACGTACATTACAGTATGTGTAACTATTCTTTGTTGCAGAATGCTGGGTAGAATTGCAAAGAGCCGAAGCAGTAAAAATGTGAACATACAGTACAAACATATGTATCCTAATTACAGTACACAATGATAACCATGACTAAATCATTTGACTGGCGTGTTCATAAACACAGATGTCAGGACACAGACACAGACCGTTTCATTGCCAAGAAGACTTTCTTTTGAGGAATGAAGTTCATTTGGAGAATGACCGTTTTAGCAGGTTATCCATGAGGTTTTTGCAGTTTGCACTCATTGTTTCTGAGAAATGCACTAACGGTTGTTTAAAAATGTGAACGAATATGTGAAAAATGCACCAAAGACACTGAGACAAAACTGATGACAAATTATACACGCATCTCAGGGAATCACAGCACGGCCATGCAAGCTCTTCAGCTTTGCAAGCTCTCCCTCCCCCCCCCCACCACAAGAAACAAAGCCCTACCCCAGCCCCCTGCTAGTTATAAGTCATTACCTACATTTGCAAATCAATAGACCTGCAAATGTTAGCACCAACCTAGCAAGTTAGCTCCCGTTCTCAAAACAGGGGCCAATTTCGGTTTGGGTTTGTCCTAGTGTTAAGAAGAACAGGTGCAGAGAACGTGAGCATGAGAGAGAGAACGTAGCAGAGAGAGAGAGACGTGAGCAGAGAGAGAGAACGTGAGCAGAAGAAAGAGCATAGAGAGACGTGAGCAGAGAGAAGAGACGTGAGCAGAGAGAAGAGAGCAGAGAGAACGTGAGCAGAGAGAGAGAGACGCGAGCAGAGAGAGACCGGTGAGCAGAGAGAAGAGCAGAGAGAGACGTTAGCAGAGAGAGAGAGACGCGAGCATAGAGAGAGACTGAGCTGAGAGAGAGAGACGTGACAAGAGAGAACGTGACCGAGAGAGAGAACGTAGCAGAGAGAAGAGAGACGCGAGCAGAGAGAGAGAGAGAGAGGTGAGCAAGAGAGACGTTAGCAGAGAGAGAGAGACGTGACAAGAGAGAGAAGAGAGAGGTGCAGCAGAGAGAGACGTGAAGGCAGAGAGAGAGAGACGCGAGCAGAGAGAGAGAGACGCAGCAGAGAGTGAGAAGAGACGTTAAGCAGAGAGAGCGAGACGCGAGCAAGAGAGAGAGAAGAGGTTACAGAGAGAGACGTGAGCAGAGAGAGAGAGACCCGAGCAGAGAGAGCAGAAGAGAGAAGAGACGCGAGCAGAGAGAGAGAGAGACGTGAGCAGAGAGAGAGAGACTTGGAGCAGAGAGAGAGAGACCGAGCAAGAGAGAGAGACGGTGAGCAATAGAGAGAGAGAGACCGAGCAGAGAGAGACGTGAAGCAGAGAGAAGAGAGACTGAGCAGCAGAGAGAAGGTGAGCAGAGAGAGACGCGAGCAGAGCGAGAGAGACGCGAGCAAAAGGAGAGAGAGACGTGAGCAGATGAGAGAGAGACGCGAGCATGAGAGAGACGCGAGCAGAGAGAGAAGCAGAGAGTAGAGAAGCGAGAGAGTGAACGCTGACGCATTTTGGCTCATGCGGCTAGTGTGCAATCATTGGAATACATCTACATTACTCATCAAACAAGTCATTCAGGTTTATCAAGAGGAGGAAATGTTATTAAATTAGCAATTGGCACCTTGACAAAACCCTGGATATAGAAATCCTCACAATATAGGCTATATGAGGCTAAACGTAGACATCCCTTGTGGCCCCGTGGGATTATCACAATGACAGTTGCCTTCTCTCCCTTCAAGGCTATGACCTGGTCGATGACTTTGTCCAGGTGGTCTAATATTTATTGCAGACCTGGGTTGTGAGTATTTGTTTAGGGCCCAAAAAAACTCTATTGCGGAGGATCAGTGCGTCCTTGCCATCGGCTTGGCCTCACAGCAGAATGTATCTTTCATGGACGCGCCCACCTAACTCAATGGGGTTCAATCCGCGACCTTAAACAAAAACACTTGGATAATGGCAGCACAGTTTAGCCCTAAGTTTCCGATAACAGCATGTATCATCCAGAAATATATATATAATAATAAAATAAACTAACTACGGTAAACTCCTCTGGCCGGTGTCGTGTACCCACAGTTGATCCCCTCACTTTCATGCTGGTCTATTGACAGACTTTTTTTGCTGTGGTGTTTTTGGATCGTTGGTCTTAAAAAATCAAACAGACAAAGTAAGGACAACTTACTCATTAACAAACAGTAGTAGCCTAATCCATCACGACGTTTGCTTTTGTCATAATATCGCTGGAAGATTTGGAATACAGGAGTGTTAGCCTACCTGGAAGAATACTATGTGTAACATAACGGAAATGCTCCCTTAAGATAATGGACCAAGCAGCTTTGTGGTTTGATGATTTCTTCCGCTAGAAGTGTTAGATACTACCCTTAAACCGGCGGGTTTAAATAATATGTTAGCATATTGTAACAATTATTTAGCATAGCCCTACTTTGCCATGCATTTCTTTCAAACGCAGATCATCACTCACCGTCAAAGAATGGACCAACCGGACCAGGTCCCCATCGAGAATCCACCCAAAACATGCATTTTGTGACCCGTGTGCTTCCACCTTGGATGTTTGCTATGCCCCTGGAAGTGGTCTTTCTATCCAGCACATCAAGGCAAAACTTCCAGTGCCACAGTTGACCTCGTCATTGAAGAGAACATCATCAAAACTTTTCACCTGCCAGCCTTTCCAGTTCTTGACCAAATACATTAAATATTGTGATATTTTTGATAAACCGAACGTTACTTACATCCTCCGCTCAGGGAAACGCACTGCCGTCCTGGGCTCCGAGCGCGGACATAGACACGCGGACTCGCGTCACTCACTCTCTCTCGGGTCCCTCTCTCTCATGCTCACTCCCTCTCTCTCTGCTCGCATCTGCTCTCTCTGCTCACCTCTCTCTCTCTCTCTCTGCTCAACGTCTCTCTCCTGCTGCACGTCTCCACTGCCGCGTCTCTCTCCTCTGCTCACCTCTCTCCCTCTCTCTCTGCTCACCTCGTCTCTGCACTCACTCTCGCTCACGCCTCTCTCTCTCTGCTCGCGTCTCTCTCTTTCAGCTCACGTCTCTCTCATCTCTGCCGCCGGTCCTACTCTCTGCCTCACTCCTCTCTCTTGCCTCACCGGCTCTCTCTGATCGACCTCGCTCTCTCTTCTCTCTGCTCACAGGAGAAACGGTCGCTCGCATCGCTCACGTCTCTCTCTCTCTGCTTACGTCTCTCACTGCTTCGCAGTCTCGCCTCCTCAGCTCTCTCTCTCTGCTTCGCGTCTCTTCCCTCTCCTGCTCGCGTCTCTCTCTCTCTGCTCACGTCGCTCCTCTCGTCTGCTCGCGTCGCTCTCTCACTGCTCGCAGGCTCTCACATCTACACCCTCTCCTCTGGCTCACCAGTCTCAGCTCAGCTCGCTCCCCGTCTCTCTCTGCTTCGCGTCTCGCGCTCTCTGCTCACCTCTCTCTTCTCCTCTGCTCCTTCTCTCTCGCTGCTCACGTCTCTCGCTCTCTGCGCACGTCTCTCTCTCCTCTCTGCTCGCGTTTCTCTCTTCTCGCTCTCGCTCTTTCTCTGCTCGTGTCTCTCTCTCTCGCTATTCACGTCTCTCTCTTCTACCTGCTCTCTCTCTCATCTTCTGCTCTCGGCTCAGCGTCGCTCTCTCTCTGCTCACAGGGGTCCTCCTCTCTCTCTGCGGCTCGCGTCTCACTCTCTCTGGCTTCGCGTCTCTCTCTCTCTGCTCACGTCTCTCCTCTGCTCTTCTGCTCACCTCTCTCTCCTCAGCTCCTCTGCTCACGTCTCGCTCTTCTCTGCTCACGTCGCTCTCAGGCTCACCTTCTCCTCTCTCTCTGCCTCGCGTCGCTCTCTCTCTGCTCACGTCTCTCTCCTCTCGTGCACAACGTCTCTCTCTGCTCACGTCTCTCTCTCCTCTCTGCTCACCGTCTCGCTCTGCTCGCGTCTCTCTCTCTCTGCTCACGGTCTCTCCTCTGCTCTCTCTCTCGGCTCACGCTCTTCCAATGCTCGCGTCTCTCTTCTCTGCTCACTTGCTCTCTCTGCCTCTCGCTCATCTGCTCCACCGGACTCTCCTCTCTGCTCACAACGTGTCTCTCTCTGCTCCCTCCTCTGCCTCACGTCCTCTCTCCTCTGCGCACGTCTCTCTCTCTCTGGCTCACCCGGCTCCTCTCTCTCTGCTCACGCTCTCGCACCTGTTTCTTCTTAAACTAGAAAACCCAACCGAAATTGGCCCCTGTTTTGAGAACAGGGACTAACTGCTAGGTTGGGGCTGCTAACATTTGCATGTATTATGTTGCCAAAGGTAGGTAAATTGACTTATAACACAGGGGGCTGGGTGGGCTCTTGTTTATCGTGTGGGGGAGGGAGACTGCAAAGCAAAGAGATGCCAGGCAGTGCTTGTACCCTGAAATCGCGGTATATATTTTGTAATCAGTGTTTTTCTCTCAGTGTCTTTTGGTGGCATTTTTCATTCACATAATTCTTCCACAGTTTAACAACAGTTAGTGCATTTCTCAGAACAATGATTCAAACTACTGCAAAACCTCAATGGATAACCTGCTAAAAAGTCACTTGTTTCCTCAAAATGAAACTTAATTCCTCAAAAAAAGTCGTCATGTCAATGGAAAAGGTCTGTGTCTGTGTCCCTGACATCAGTGTTTATGAACAACAGTCAAATGATTGAGTTCCATGGTTTTCATTGTGCTGATTTAGTATACATAGGTATGTACTGTATGTTCACGAGATTTACTGCTTAGGCACTTTGCAATTCTAACAGCATTCTGCAACAAATATAGTAACAGTACAGGTATTTTTACGTAGAAAAACCATACAAAAAATCATTACGGTAGAACCTCCACAACATTGGTCTTGTGTGACATCATCGCGGCAAGTTTCCTCCTTTGAAACACCTTTAACAAATCTTTTGGACATTATCATTTACTTTCATACAGTTCCTGCTGTTTTAAAACATTACATTTGCATCTATCCTGTCAATCAGAAGAAACATACTTTCACACTGACTATTTTTCTGTAAAACCATATCCTCATTTCATCGCTTTGGTCATCACATACAAAACTTAAGGTGAAACAATTTTGAGTTGTTCGATTTTTTACAGTTCAACACGAGCTCCTCTCGCTCTCTCACCTGCTCACAGCCTCTCTCTCTCCTGCTCGCAGTCTCTCACTTTCTCTCTCTTTCTGCACCACGTCCTCTCTCCTCTCTGCTCGCGTCTCGCTCGCTCACAGTCTTCTCTTTCTGCTCACGGCGCTCGGCTCTCTGCCAACCCGTCCTCTCTCTGCTCAACGCCTCGCTCTCTCTCTCTCTGCGGCACACGCTCACTCTCTCTCTCTCTCTGCCACCCGCCTCTCGCTCTCTGCTCGCGTCTCTCTCTTTCAGCTCACGTCTCACTCCTCTCGGCTCCGCGTCCTCGCATGCTCCGTCTCTCTCTGGCTCACGTCCCTCTCTCGTCTGCTCACGTCCGCTCTCTCTCGCTCATGTATCTCTCTCTCTGCTCAAACGTCCTCTCGCTGCTTGCGCTCTCTCGCTCTCTGCTCTCTCTCTCTGCTCGCTCTCGCTCTCTCTGCTCACGTCCCCTGCTCTCTCATCTCGCGTCGCGTCTCTCCGCCTCTCTGGCTCGCGGTCTCTCCTCCTCTGCCTCACTCCTCTCTGCTCACCCTCTCCTCTCTCTCTCTCTGCTCACTCTCTCTCGCTCGCTGCCACGTCCTCGCTCTGCTCACCTCTCTCGTCTCTCTCTCGCGTCTTCTCTCCACTCTCTGCTCACCTCACTCTCTCTCCTCTCAGCTCGCGACATTCAATCTGAACTTAAAAAAGGTATGTTTTATACATGACTTGAAATTTCCAGTAACTTGAATTTAAACACTTAGTTGGCGAACTTGAAAACTTAACTGACAACTTAATAAGTGTAAGTTTGCTCAAAACTTGAAGAATTAAGTTAATGCCTTCAATTCAAATCCGTCGCAAGCTGGTTCGTTGAAATTTTGAGTTGAAGTTAACTTTATCTTGTTTACAGTGTCATGGACCAAAGTCTCCAATTATAATAATGGGACAATTGCTCCTGCACCCTGAAACAGACATGCAGGTGCGGCGGTCCGGAAGCCCGAAACCCGCATTCACCCGCGGGTTCCCGCGGTTTTCGGGCGGGTTGGGATGCCTCAAAAATAATGAGTCATGTCAGGTGCGGGTGGGTCGGGTCAGAAAGAGCTCCTGATCCCTATTAATATAATAGATGGTGAGCCACGTATGGGAGTCCCGTGAGTACATTTGCAATCGCGCCAGAAGGAGGGCTGTTAACAAAAAAATCATGCTGACAACCAGGTTCGCTCCTTCCTGACCTCCCCCGCTTAAAGCCCTCAAACACTCCAGACACCTCAGCGCCCGAGGACAGACGTTGAATCTATATAACAGAGGCAAAAACGAACTGATGACGTGTGGAGGCCTCACAGCAGAAGGCCTAAAGCAGGGCCTCATTACTTTAATCTTACAGTCTGTGGATAAATACAACGGGCTACATTGGTACACTGCTTAGACTATATTAATATTGTAATGGTGTACATGCAAAATAGATTGATGAATATTCCTTTTCCTCATTTAAGTGATTTGCGGAGAGAGGAAGGAGGCAGCGAGAGAAGTTTTGTGGCAGTTGAAAATAAATGACTTACAGCTTGCTAAATTTTTGAAAGCATCTTCATTTAAGATTGGTATATATTTATGTATTTTTATAAATGTTAGAGATGCCCAGAGAAAAGGCGTCCTAGCCTGTTTCTGATTGGGAGGGAGACACCAGCGGAGCCAATAGTTTCTTTCTTCCTCTTCCATAACGATATGCTCTCTTTTTGGAAAGAGCACCAACGTGATGCAAAAGTTACGGTTATAGGCAGTAGTTTTAAGTCTGGCCGAGTTTTCCAGAGACTGGCCTGCTACACGGAGTTGCCCGTTTAAACCGATTGTCGATGTGCGCGGAGGCAGAAACTCGCCAATGTAACCCTCTCACTAGTGCCAAACCTGGTGGTTGTTTTGGTCCATTGCAACGGTCACTAACTGGGAGGGGGGCAAAAATAAAAGACGGCGTGTAATCACACGTGATTCCGTGTATTCACGCGTGAAAGGCAACAAAAACGGAATGGGACCTACTGTACCACTAAAAACAAGTTCAACTAAGCGCCTGAATTGAGTGTTTTGTTGGGGGTTTTTCCATGCACCCAGTGTGTTCGGCTTTTTGCTCCGTCATCATCCCGCGATGTGGAGAGAATGGAAAAAAATCGGAACATTGTAAATATCTCGCAAGTAAATTCAAAAACACAATACATTCCCCAGGAAGTATAATGTTGGGGCCTAGTGACGCACAACGTGGACAGGCGGACGCCATCTAGTTAATGTTACTCCCCAAATCCAATATAACCAAAATGACGGAAAAAAACACTCTCACAAAGCAAGCTGTTCCAACAAGCTGGTAAACCCCACCTTTTTACATGGCTCATTTATCGTTACGCACCGATTTGAAGCGGAGCAATAGGCTTCTTATGAAAGTGTATTATTCCTGAACAGGACTGGGAGCAGGAACTGAGCGCAACATGCCTCAGTGTAATTGTGTCAGGCTGGAGTAATGGAAGCATTTAAAACTGGTTTCATTTGTGTTTCCCAGCAGGTGATTGTAGATGTTGTTTTTTTCTTTTTTTCCGCATTAGAACAGAACAAAGTGACACACTGAAGTATTGTATTAAAAGGGACCATTACAGTCTCTAACATTTTTCCTTGCTAAATTATTTGCATCTTGGTGTGTGTCCCCAGGTAACAGGTCATATTGTACTAATCAAGTTTGCATGAGTTTTCTGAATTAGAAATACAAACGATGTCCAAATTATTTATTTTCTTTAATTGCAGGCCAGTTCTATAAGTAGTTTTATCCAACCAAAAAACAGAATCACCATGTAAATTTCCAATGTATTTGGACGCAAATGGCAAATAAACAGACAAAGAGAGGGAGAACATGCAAACTCCTCTCAAAAGGACCTGTTCCCGACTGGGAGATTCAAGCCCAGACCTTCCTTGCGAGAGAAGCGAGATATGCTATCCACCCTGCCGCCCATCGGAAGGTTTTGTTCACGTAACCCTCCCCAGCAGGTGGCTGCATTCTGAAATCTGAGGAGCTACAAAGGCACAGTAGGAATTTTCTGAAACAAAAAATGGATTTGGAAATGTTATGACTAATTCGAACCACTAGGACTTGGACACTTCATTTATTCCCGACAAACACACAATAAATGAACATTCATGTACAAGTTGATTACTCATACGTAAATGTGCAAAATTGTCAGCACTATTTCTTTTTAAACCAATATTTGGTATTTATTTATATTTTTCTAAAACGTAGTCAAATTAAATAAATACAAATATTGGTTCAAAGAAACGTTGCTACAATGTTGCACATTTACGTAGTGTAAACAACTTGTACATGAATGTTATTATTGTGTGTTGTCGTGAATAAATGATGTGTCCTAGTCCGAGTGGCCGAATTAAGTCATCTACATGTACAATCCATTTTTTGTTTCCAGAAAATTCCCATCTGTGCCACTTGTAGCCCTAAGATTTCAGATGCAGAGCCACCTGCTGGTGTACTGACAAACGCCGAGGGGCGGGCAGGGTGGATAGCATGCTCGGCTCTCTGCATGAAGGTACCTGGGCTTGAATCTCAGTCGGAACAGGTCCCATTCTGGAAGGAGTTTGCATTTTCTCCCTCTCTTTGTCAGTTTAATTGCCCATTTGCCGTCCAAATACATTGAATCATGTGATTCTGTTTTTTGGTTGGATAATCTACTTAAAACCTGACCTGCAATTAAAGAAATAAATAATTTGGACACGTTTGTATATCTAATCCAGAAAAACTCATGCAAAAATATGATTTACACATGACCTGTTACCTGGGGACACAACACAAAATATATAAATTTTTTTATTTAAAGGAAAATGTTAGATACTGTAAGGTCCCTTTAATACAATACTTAGTGTGTCCACTTGGTTCTGAATTCTAATGCGGAAAAACAACATCTACATCACCTGCGGGAACAAAATGAACCCAGTTTTTAAATCTGCCATTACTCCAGCCTAAAGTACCTAGCATGTTGCGCTCATTTCCGTGCTCCCAGCTCCTGTTCAGAATAATACACCTTGCAAAGACTCCTAGGCTCCTTCAAATCTGTGAAGTAACGATAAATGACCTGTAAAAAGCGGTGGGTTTACATCTGTGGAACAGCTTGCTTCTGGTGAGTGTTTTTTTCGTTTCATTTGGTTATACTTGTTTTGGGGAGTAACATGTCTAGATGGCGGTCCTGTCAACGTGGTGCTCACTAGCCCAACATTATACTTTCTGTGAATGTATTGTGTGTTTGACATACTTGCCGAGATATTTAACAATGTTCCGATTTTTTTCCATTTCTCTCCACACGCGTGAAGACGAAGCAAAACCCGAACACACGGTGCATGAAAACCCCCAACCACCCTCACAATCAGGCCTATTGAACAGTTTTAAGTGGTACAGTAGGTCCCATTCCCCGTTTTTTGTTGCCTTTCAAACACAACACACGCGTGAAGCACACAGAAGCCAACGTGGTGATTCACCGCTCTATTTATTTTCCCCCCTCCCAGTGACGTTGCAATGACCAAAAACAACCACCAGTGCACTTGTGTAGCAGGTTACATTGGCGATTTCCTGCCCCGCGCACATCGACAATCGGGTTTAAACGGGCAACTCCGTGTAGCAGGACCAGTCTCTGGAAAACCCGCAGACATAAAACGACTGCATATAACAAACTGTTGCATCACGTTGGGGATCTTTCAAAAAAGAGAGAATATCGTTATGAAAGAGAAACTATTGGCTCCGCTGGTGTCTCCTCCTCTCAGAAAAAAACAGACGCCTTGTTCTCTGGCATCTCTAACATTATAATAAATACATAAATATAACAATCATAATGAAAGATGCAGTTTCAAAGTACTGTTAGCAAGCTGTAATTCATTTATTTCACCTGCCCAAACTTTCTCTCGCTGCTACCTCTCCTCTCCTCCCAAATACTACATGAGGAAAAGGGAATCTTCACTCAATCTATTTTGAATGTTACACTACATATTAATATAGTCTAAGCACGTGTACCACATGTACCCCGTGTGATTTACCACAGACTGTAAGTATTAAAGTAATGAGAGCCCTGCTTTATAGGCTCTGCTGGGAGACCCACACCGCCTCATCCGTCCTCGGGTGCCTCTGTAATAAGATCACACGTCTGTCCTCGGGCTGGAGTGTTTCTGAGGCTTTTACGCGGGAGCAGGAAGGAGCGATCCGTTGTCAGCATGATTTTTTGTTAACAGCCTCCCTGCGCGATTGCAAATTTACACTAGGACTCCCCCTACCGGTGGCTCACATATAGTATATTCTATAGGGAGCAGGACCTTTCTACCCGACCCACGCCCGCACCTGACATGACTCATATTTTTGAGGCAGCCAACCCGCCCGAAACCGCGGGACCCGCGGTTGACTGCGGGTTCGGCGACCCCGCACCTCGCATGTCCTGTTCCAGGGCGCATGAGCAATAGTCCATTAGTTTAAATGGACTTTGGTCCCATGACATGTAAAAAAAGATAAAGTTAAATTCAACTCAAAATTTCAAAGCAACCAGCTGCGAAGGATTTTTGGAATTGAAAGCATTAACATTAAATCTTCAAGTTTTAAAAACTACACTTATTAAGTTGGTCAGTTAAGTTTTCAAAGGTCTGGCCTACTAAGTGTTTAAATTCAAGTTACTGAAATTTCAAGTCTGTAAAAACTTACTTTTTTAAGTTCAGATTTACGGGCGCGAGCAGAGAGAGAGAGAGAGAGGTGAGCAGAAGAAGAGAGACGCGAGCCCCAGAGAGAGAGAGAGGAGAGGCAGAGAAGAGAGACGTGAGCAGAGAGAGAGAACGTGAGCAGAGAAGAGAGAAGCGGTGAGCAGAGAGAGCGTGAGCAAGAGTGAGAGACCGTCAGAGCAGAGAGAGAGAGACGCCGAGCAAGGAGAGAAGAGAGAGACGTGAGGCAGAGAGAGCAGAACGCGAGCAGAGAAGAGTGAGCAAGAGGAGAGACGCAGCAGAGAGAGACTGAGAGCAAGAGAGAGAGACATAGAGCAGAGAAGAGAGAACGTTGGATCAGAGAAGAGAGAGACGTGAGCAGAGAGAGACTGAGCAGAGAGAGACCGCGAGCCAGAGAGAGAGGAAGACGTGAGCTGAAAAGAGAGACGCACAGAGAGAGAGAGCGAGCAGAAGAGAAGAGAGGGGAGCAGAGAGAGAGAGAGAGAGGTGAGCAGAGAGAGACGTGAGCAAAGAGAGAGAGACGTGAGCAAAAGAGAGAGAACGTGAGCAGAGAGAGACGCGAGCAAGGATAGAAGACGTGGAGCAGAAAGAAGAGACGCGAGCAGAGAGAGAGAGCCGTGAGCAAGAGAGAGAGAAGAGCTCGGTGAACTGTAAAAACGACAACTCAAAATTGTCACCTTACAGTTTGAAATGGATGACCAAATCGCGATGAAATGGAGGACTACTGGTTTTACAGAAACTATTCAGTTCGTGAAAAAGTATGGTTTTCATTCTGGTGACAGGACAGAAGCTAATGTTAATCGTTAAAAAACAGCAGAGAACTGTAATGAAAGTAACTTATACATTCCAAAACATATGTAAAGAGTTTCAAGAGTTGAGAAACTGCCGCGATGATGTCACACACACTCAATTTGTGGAGGTTCTACCGTAATGATTTTTTGTAGTTTTTCTACTAAATACTGTATGTGTGACTATTATCTTGTTGCAGAATGCTGTAGAATTGCAAAGAGCCCTAAGCAGTAAATATTGAACCATACAGTACATACAGATGTATCACTAAATACAGTCACAATGATATCATGACTCAAATCAGTTGACAGTTGTTCATAAACACTGATGTCAGACACAACACAGACCGTTTTCATTGACATGAAGGCTTTCTCTTTGAGAATTATGTTCATTTGTGAGAAAGTGACTTTTTAGCAGGTTTATCCATGAGGTTTTGCAGTTTGCCACTCATGTTCTGAGAAATGCACTAACTGTTGTTAAATGTGAAGAAATAATTGAAAAATGCTCCAAAGACACTGAGAAAAACTGATGTACAAAATATATACAGCGCATTCGTCAGGGTACTCACACTGCCATGGCATCTCTTCAGCTTTGCAGCTCGCCCTTCCCCCACTCAATAAAGACAAAGCCCACCCCAGCCCCCCTGCTGATATAAGTCTTTACCTACATTTGCAAATCAATACATGCAAATGTAGCAAGCCAAACCTAGCAAGGTAGCTTCCCTGTTCTCATAACAGGGGCCAATTTTCAGGTTGGTTTTTCTAGTGTTTAAGAAGAACCAGGTAGCGAGAGACGTGAGCAAGAGAGAGAGCACTTGGAGCAGAGCGAGAGAGACGTGAGCAGAGAGAGAGTGACGTGAGCAAGAGAGAGAGCAGAGAGAGACGTGAGCAGAGAGGCGAGAAGTGACAAGAGAAGAAGCAAGAGAGACGGAGCCAAGAGAGAGAGACGCGACAGAGAGAGACGTGAGCAGAGAGGAGGAGCAGAGAGAGACGTGAGCAGAGAGAGACCGCGCTGAGAGAAGACGTGAGCAAGAGAGAGAAGAACGTGAGCAGAGAGAGACGTGAGCAAGAGAGAGAGACTGACAGAGAGAGAGAGACGCGAGCAGAGAAGAAGAGAGAGGTGCGCAGAGAGAGTCTGAGCCAGAGAGAGAGGAGACTGAGAGCAGAGAGAGAAGAGAGAGGTGAGCAGAGAGAGAAGTGAGCAAGAGAGAGAGACGCGAGCAGAGAGAGAGAGACGCGAGCAAGAGAGAGAGAGACGTGACAGAGAGTGAGAGAACCGAGCAAGAGAGAGAGAGGAAGTAGCAGAGCGAGACGTGAGCAGAGCGAGAGAGACCACGACAAGAGAGCAGAGAAGAAGGAGAGGCGAGCAGCAGAGAGAGAGACGTGAGCAGAGAAGAGAGACGTGAGCAAGAGAGAGAGACGCGAGCAGAGAGAGAGAGAGAGGTGGACAGAGAGAGAGAGACGGAGCAGAGAGAGACGTGACAGAGAGAGGAGACGGGAGCAAGAGAGAGAGGTTGAGCATAGAGAAAAAATAAGGAAAAAACGCGACAGAGAGATGAGACGCGAGCAAGAGAGAGAGAGAGGACGAGAGGGCAAGAGAGAGAGACGCGAGCGGAGAGAGAGACGCGAGCAGTGAGAGAGACAGAGAGAGAGGAGCGAGAGAGAGACGCTGACGCCGCATTTGTGGCTCAGTGCGGCTAGTGTGCTAATCAATGGAATACATCAAAATACTCATCAAACACAAGATCCATTTAATTTTATCATTGGAGAAATGTTTATTAAATTAGCCAATTGGCAAACCTTGACCAAACACTGGAATTTAGAAATCCTAACATAGTAGGCTAATATAGGCGAGAACGTGGGACATCCCTTGCCCGTGGGAATACACCATGCCAGTTGCCCTCTTCCCTTCAAGGCTATGACCTGGTCGATGAACTTTGTCCAGTGGTCTATATAGTTTATTGCAGACCTGTGTTGTGAGTTATTGTTTTTAAGCCTAAAAACTCTATTTGCGGAGATCAGAGCTGCGACCTTGCTCATCGGCTTGGGGCCTCACACAGCCGAATGGGACTTTTCATGGACGCCCACACAAACTCAATGGGGGTCAGAGCCGGCGAACCGTATAAACAAAAACACTTGGACAGGTCAGTCACTGTTACCTATTTTGCCGATACAGCATGTATTACATCCAAATATATTTATATATATAAAAATAACTACGGTAACTGTAACTCTCACCTGGTGCCCGGTGGTCGTACCTCCAGTTGATTCCCACTCACTTATCTTTCAATGCATAGGTTTGACACTTTTTTTGCTGTGTGTTTTTGGATCGTTGTCCCTTAAAAATCAAACAGGACAAATTAGGAGGACAACTTAAGCATTAAACAAACCTTAGTAGCCTAAGCATCACGACGTTGCTTTTGTCATAATCAATGCGGAATTTGGAATACAGATTGTTAGCCTACCTTGGAAGAATCTATGTGAAGACCTACGGAAATGCCTCCTTAAGTATAATGGGCACCACAGCTTTTGTTTGCTGATTTCTTCCGCGGAGAAGTGGTGATATCCATTATACCGCGGTTTAAATATATGTTAGCATATTGTAACAATTTAGTTAGCAGACCCTACTTGCATGCATTTCTTATCAAAACCTTCATCAACTCACCGTCACAAATGACACGGACCCAGGTCCCCATCGAGAAATTCCACCCCAACATTGCATTTTGACCGGTGCTTCAACTCTGGTTATTGCAATCCCCTGAAGGTGGTCTTATCTTCTCCCGCACTTCAAAGGCTAAACGTACCAGTGGCCACAGTTGACCTCGTCAGTGAGAGAACATCAGCAAACATTTTGCACACTGCAGCCTTCCATTCTTAGCCATATACCTTAAAGATTGTGAGATGTTTTTGATAAACCGTGACGTTTACGTTACACATCCTCCGCCTCAAGAGAACGCACTGGGCCGCTGGGCTCCGAGCGCGGACCATAGACAACCGGACTCCGCGCTCTCTCTCTCTGCTCGGGTGTCCCCTCCTCGCTCTCACGTCTCTCTCCTCTCTGCTCGCTCTCTCTCTCTCTGCCACCTCTGCTCTCTCGCCCTCTCTCTAGCCACGTCTCCTCTCTCTGCTCACAGTCCGCACTGCTCGCGTCGCTCTCTCTGCTCACCACTCTCTCTCTCTCATGCTCGTCAAACTCTCTCTCGCTCTCCTTCGCTGCGCACAGACCCCTCTCTCTCTGCTGCTCCGCGTCCTCTCTACTCCTTTCAGTTCAGCTCACTCTCTCTCTCGCTCTCGCCGTCTCTTCTCTGCTCACCGGGCTCTCTCTGCTCACACGTCTTCTCTCCTGCTCTCGGTCTCCTCCCGCTCTCTGCTCACGTCTCTCGCCGCTGCTCTGCTCACAGTCGCCTCAGCTCTGCTTACGTCGCGCTCTGGCGCGCTCTCTCTCTCTCTGCTCCTCAATCTCTCTGCTCGCGTCTCTCTCTCTGCCGCGCTCTCTCTCGCTCTGGCTCACGTCTCGCTCGCTCTCTCTCGCCCTCTCTCTCTCTCTTGCTCGCGTCTCTCTCTGCTCACCTCCTCACTCTCAGAGCTCACGTCTCCTCCTCTCTGCGCACGTCTCTCTCTGCTCGCGTCTCTGCTCCTCTCTGCTCCACCTCTCTCTCTCTCTCTGCTCTCGCGTCCGCTCTCTCTGGCGCAGTCTCTCTCTCTCTGCTCACGTCTTCTCTCTCTCTGCTTCGCGTCCCTCTCTCTCTCTGCTCTCGCTCCCTGCGTGGTCTCTCGCCTCCTCTGCTCCAACGTCGACTCCGCATCACCTCTCGCTCTCTCTCTCTGCTCGCACTCTCTCTCTCTGGCTGCACGTCTCTCTCTCTCTCTGCTCGCGTCTCTCTCTCTCTGCTCGCAGTCTCTCTCCTCTGCGCAACGTCACTCCGCTCACCGCCTCTCTCTCTCTCATCTGCTCACCGTCTCGCTCTCTCTTGCTCACTGGCTCTCCGCTCTCTGCTCACCTCCTCTCTCTTCTCCTCTCTGCGCGCGTCTCTCTCTCTCTGCTCACGTCTCTCTCTCTCTCTCACGTCCTCTCCTTGCTCACGTCTCGCTCTCTCTGCTCACGTCTCTCTCTGCTCGCGGCGCTCCTCTCTCCCTGCTCACGTCGCTCTCTGCTCTCCTCTCTCTCGGCTCACGGCTCTCTCTAGCCTCGCGGCGCTCTCTCCCTGCTCAACGGCTCTCTCCCTGCTCTCCTCTCTGCCTCCACAGTCTCTCTCTCTCAGCTCCAACGTCTCTCTCTGCTCTACTCCTTCTGCTCACAGCTCTCTCGCTCTGCCTCACTCCTCTCTCTCCTTGCTCACGTCTCTCTCTCTCTGCACACGTCTCCTCGCACCTGTTCATCTTAACACTAGAAAACCCACCGAAATTGGCCCCTGTTTTGAAACAGGGAGCTAACTTGCTAGGTTGGGGCTGCTACATTTGCATGTATTATTTTGCAAATGTAGTAATACTTATAACAGGCAGGGGGCTGGGGTGGGCTGTGTATTATTCGTCGTGGGGGAGGGAGAGCTGCAAAGCAGAAGAGATGCCCCAGGGCAGTGCTGTGTACCTGAGAAATGCCTGTATATATTTTTGAATCATTTTTCTCAGTGTCCTGTGGGTGCATTTTTCACATAATTCTTTTTCACATTTTAACACAGGTAGTGCATTTCTTTTCTTTTTCTCTTGAACAATGAGTGCAAACCTAAACTGCAAAACCATGGATAACCTGCTAAAAAGTCACTATTCCCTCAAAATGAACTTAAATTCCCTAAAAGAAAGTCTTCATGTCAATGAAACGGTCTGTGTCTGGGTCCTGACATCATGTTTAAGCGAACACAGACTAATGTTTTAGTCATGTTTTCATTGTGGCACTGTATGTTATGATACATATTGATGTACTGTATGTTCCACATATTTACTGCTCTAGGCTCTTGCAATTCCTACAGCATTCTGCCAACATTAATAGTACACATACAGTAATTTTATCGTAGAAAAACAGACAAAAAAATCATTACGGGTAGAACCTCCACAACATTGAGTCGTGTGGTGACATCATCGGGGGCGGGGCAGGGTTCTCCTTTGAACACTTTACAAATGCTTTTGGACATGTATCAGTTACTCTTCATACAGTCTTCTATGCTAGTTTTATAACTTTAACAGCTTGCTTCTGCCGGTCAATCAGAATGAAACATACTTTTCACGACTGAATTGTGCTTGTAAAACCAGAATCACCCTCATGTCATCGCTTGGTCATCACATACAAAACGGGTAAGGTAACAATTTTGAGTTGTCGTTTTACAGGTCACCGATCTCTCTCTCTCTCTCTCGGCTCACGGGCCTCTCCTCTCTGCTCGCGGCTCTCTCCTTTCTGCTCACCGGTCTCTCTCGCTCTGCTCGCGGTCTCTCTCAGCTCACGTCGTCCTCGCTTTCTGCTCACTCCTCTCTCTCTGCCACAGTCTCTCTCTCTCACACTCTCTCCTCTCTCGTCTCTGCCTCAAACGCTCTCCTCGCTCTCTCTGCTCACTAGTCCTCGCTCGCTCGGCTTCGCGGTCGCTCTCTTTCAGCTCACGTCTCGCGTCTCTCTCTCGCGTCGCATCTCTCCGCTCATCGGTCTCTCTTCTGCGCACTCTCTCTCATCTCTGCTCACGTCGCCTCTCTCTCTGCTCATGTCTGCCTCTCTCGCGGCTCACGTCTCTCTCTGGCCGCGCGTCTCGCTCTCTTCTGCTCCTCCTCTCTCTGCTCGCCGACGCTCTCTCTCTCTCACGGGTCTCTCCTCGCCTCTCTGCCTGCGCGTCTCTCTCTACTCTGCTCGCCTCTCTCTCTCTGCTCACGTACTCTCTCGGCTCACCTCTCTCTCTCTTCTCTGCTCACGTCTCTCTCTCTCGCTCACTCTCTCTCTCTGCTCACCTCTACTCATCGCCTGCTCGCGTCTCTCTCTCTCGCTCACCTCTCTCTCTCTCTCTCTGCTCCTTCGCACAGGAATCTGAACTTCATAAAAATAAGTTTTTACAGACTGAATTCCAGGAACTTGAATTTAAACAGCTTAGTTAGCAGAACTGGGGAAAACTTAACTGACAACTATTCATAAGTGTAGTTCTTCAAAACTTGAAGAATTAAGTAATGCCTTCAATTCAAAAATCCTTCCGCAGCTTGGTATCGCTTGAAATTTTTGAGTGGAATTAACTTTATCTTTTTTTACAAGTGGGCATGTCAAAGTCCAATAAAATAATGACAATTGGTGCTTCCTGCAGGCCCTGAACGAACCATGCGAGGTGGCGGCGGGTCGGCCCTAAAACCCCAGTCTACCCGCGGGTCCCGGCGGTTTCGGGCGGGTTGGATGCCTCAAAAATCTGAGTCATAATGTCAGGTGCGGGTTGGGTCGGGTCAAAAGCCTCCTGATACCCTCTTTAAGATAATATATGTGAGCCACGGTATGGGAGTCCCTTGAGGACATTTGCAATCGGCGCGAGGGAGGCTGTTAACAAAAAAATCATGCTGACAAGAACAGGATCGCTCCCGTTCCTGACTCCCCCTAAACCGCAGAACACTCCAGCCCAGAGGACAGAAGACCGTGTTGATCTAAACAGAGGCAAACCGAGACTGAGAGGGACGGTGTGGGCCCACAGCAGAGGCCTAAACAGGGGCTCAGTACTTTACTATTCTTACAGGGCTGGTAAATACACGGCTTACATGTGGTACACGTGCTGTAGACTATTAATATTGAGTATGGTGTAACATCAAAATAGATTGAGTGAATATTCCCTTTTCCCTCACTTAGTGATTTGCGGAGGAGAGGAAGAGGAAGCACGAGAGAAGTTTTGGCAGTTGAAAATAAATGAATTACAGCTTGCCTAAATTATTTGAAAGCATCTTCATTAAAGATTGTTATATTTAATGTTATTTATTATAAATGATAGAGATGCCAGAGTAAAAGGCGTCTGCTTTTTTCCTGAGTGGAGGAGACCCCAATCGGAGCCAATAGTTCTCTGTCCAGAATCGATATTCTCGTCTTGTTTTGGAAAGATCACCAACGTGATGCAAAAGGTTTACGTTATAGGCAGTAGTTTTAAATGTTCGCGGGTTTCCAGACCTGGCCTGCCTACACAAGGAGGTGCCCGTTTAAACCATATTGTCGATGTGCGCAGGGACAGAAAACTCGCCAATTAACCCTGGCTCACAATGACACCTGGTGGTTGTTTTGGGTCATTGGGCAAAACGTCACTGGAGGGGGGAAAATAAAAGACGGCGTGAATCACACGTGATTCTCGTGTGATTCACGCGTGAAAGGCAACAAATACGGAATGGGGACCTACTGGTACCCACTAAAAACATGTTCATTAGGCCGGAATGTGAGTGTTGGTTGGGGGTTTTTCACTCCCATGTTTCAGGTTTTTGCTTATGCCGTCATCACCCATGCGCCGTGTGGAGAGAATGGAAATAAAATCGGAACATTGTAAATATCCTCGGCAAGTATGGTCAAAAACACAATACATTCACAGTAAGTAGAATGTTGGGCCTAGTGACGCACACGTTGACAGGACGCCATCTATAATGTTTACTCCCCCAACCAATATAACCAAAAATGAACGGAAAAATCAACACTCACAGAAGCAAGCAGTTCCACAGATCGTAAAACCCACTCTTTTTAAACAGGCGCATGTAATCGTTACTCCCAGATTTGAAGGGAAGCACATAGGCAGTCTTATGAATGTGTATTATTCTAGATCAGTAGCTGGGAAGCCAGGAACTGAGCGCTACATGCCTCAGTGTAATTAGGCTGGAGTAATGGAAGCATTTAACACTGGTTCATTTTGTTCCCCGCAGTGATGTAGATGTTGTTTGTTTCTTTTTTCCGCATAGAACAGAACAAAGTGGACACACTGATAGTATTTATTAAAGGGACCTGACAGTATCTAACATTTTCCCTTCTAAATTATTTTATTTTGTGTGTGGTCCCCAGGTAACAGGTCACTGGGTACTAATCATCATTTTTTGCATGAGTTTTTTCTGAATTAGAAAATCTCAAACGATGTCCAAATGATTTTATTTCTTTAAATTGCAGGTCCAGGTTCCTTAGTAGATTACCAATCCAAAAAACAGAAATCCACATGTATTCCCAATGTATTTGGACGGCAATTGCAAATAAACTGGACAAAGAGAGGGAGAACTGCAAACTCCTCAGCAGTAAAAGACCTTTCCGACTGAATTACAAGCCCAGGACCTTCTTGCAGAGAAGGCGAGAATGCATCCACACGCCCGCCCTGCCGCCCATCCTGAGTTTGTCACGTTACCCAGCAAGTGGTCTGCATCTGAAATCTTAGGAGCTACAAGTGGCACAGAGTGGGAATTTTCTGGAAACAAAAAATGGATTGTAAATGTAATGACTTAATTCGACCATTAGGACTAGGACACTTCATTATCACGACAACACACAAATAATAACATTCAGTACAAGTTGTTTACACATACTAAATGTGCAAAATTGAAGCAACTATTTCTTTTAAACCAATATTTGTATTTATTTATATTTGTCCTAAAACTTAGACAAATAGAAATAAATACAAATATTGTTTAAAAAAATAGTTGCTACACTTTTGCACATTTACGTATGTGTAAACAACGGGTACATGAATGTTCATTATTGTGTGTTGTCCGGGAATAAATGAAGTGTCCAAGTCCTATGGCTCGAAAATTAAGTCATTACATTTACAATCCATTTTGTTTTTCCAGAAAATTCCCATCTGTGCCACTTGTAGCTCCTAAATTTCAGATCAGACCACCTGCTGGGTTACGTGACAAACCTCAGAGGGCGGCAGGTGGATAGCATTTCCTCGCTTCTCTGCAAGAAGGTCCTGGGCTTGAACTCAGTCGGAACAGGTCTTCTGAGAGGAGTTTGCATGTTCCTCCCTCTCTTTTCATTTATTTGCCTTGTGCCGTCCAATACATTGGAATACATGTGATGCCTGTTTTTGGGTTGATAAACTACTTAAGAACCTGGACCTGCATTAAAGAAATAAAGAATTGGGGACATCGTATGATTTCTAATTCCGAAAACGCATGCAAAATATGATTAGTACACATTGACCTGTTACCTGGGACACAAAAACACCCAAAATAAATAATTTAGAAGAAAATGTTAGATAACTGTATGGTCCCTTTAATACAATACTTCCGTGTGTCCACTTTGTTTCTGTTCTAATGCGAAAAACAACTTCTACATCACCTGCGGAACAAATGAAACATTTAAATGCTTCCATTACTCCAGCCTAAAATTCACTGGCATGTTCGCTCATTCCTCTCCCACTCCTGTTCAGATAATACACTTTCATAAAATGCCTAGGTTGCTCCCTTCAAATCTGTGAGTAACGATAAATAGAGCCTGGAAAAAGAGTGGGTTTAACATCCTTAGTGGAACAGTTGCTTCTGTGAGTGTTTTTTTTCCCGTTCATTTTGGTTAGATTGGTTTGGGAGTAAACATTATTTAGATGGGCGTCCAGGCAACGTATGGCGTCACTAGGCCCAACATATATACTTACTGTTAATGGTATGTGTTTTGTGACATACTTGCCGAGATATTTACAATGTTCCGATTTTTTTCCCATCTCTCCACACGCGTGATGACGGAAGCAAGACCGAACACCCTGGTGCATGAAAAACCCCCAACCAACACTCACATTCAGGCCTATTGAACATGTTTTTAGTGGTACTGTAAGGTCCCATTCCGTTTGTTGCCTTTCACGGGCGTGAATCACACGAGAATCACGTGTGAGTGCACGCGCTTTTATTTTCCCCCCCGTCCCAGTGACGTCAATGACCAAAACAACCACCAGGATGGCACTTTGTGAGCAGGTACATTGGCGAGTTTTCCTGCCCCGCGCACATCGACAATCTGGTGTAAACTGGCAACTCCTTGGTAGCAGCCAGTCTTCTGGAAAACCCCCCCCCCCCCCCCCCCCCCCACCCACCCCCGACCATAAAACTACTGCATATAACGGAAACTGTTGCATCACGTTCTTGTGATCTTTCCAAAAAGAGAGATATCGTTATGGAACGAGAAACTAATTGGCCTCCGCTTGTGTCCCTCCTCCCACTCAAAAAAAAGCAGACGCCTTTTCTCTGGCATCTCTACATTTATAATAAATACATAAAATATAACACTCATTAATGAAGATCTTTTCAAATACTTAGCAAGCTGTAATTCCATTTAATTCAACTGCCAAACTTCTCCGCTGGCTCCTCTCCTCTCCTCCCAAATCACTACATGAGGAAAAGGGAATAATTGCACTCAATTCTATTTTGAATTTACCCTTAACAATAGTAATATAGTCCTAAGAACGTAGTACCACATGTAGCCCGTGTATTATACCACAGACTGTAAGTATTAAAGTAAATGAGGCCCCTGCTTTAGGGCCCTCCTGCTGGAGGCCCACACCGGCATCAGTCTCGGTGCCTCTGTATAGATCACACTCTGTCCCTCGGCTGGAGTTTTCTGAGCTTTTAAGCGGGGATCAGAAGGAGCGATCCTGTTTGTCAGCATGATTTTTGTTAACACCTCCCTGCGCGATGCAAATGTACTCAAGGGACTCCCATAGGCCGTGGCTCAAACATATAGTATATTATATAGGGATCAGAGCTTTCTGACCGACCCACCCGCACCTGACATGACTCATATTTTTGGAGGCATCCAACCCCCCGAAACCGCGGGACCCGCGGGTTGACTGCGGGTTTCGGCGACCTCGCACCTCGCAGTCCTGTTCAGGCGCAGGAGCAATTGTCCCATTATGTTAAATTGGAACTTCTGGTTCCCCATGCACACTGTAAAAAAAGATAAAGTTAATTCAACTCAAAATTTTCAAAGCAACCAGCTGCAAGGATTGTTGAATTTGACGGCATTAAACTTAATTCTTCAAGTTTTGAAGAACTACACTTATTAATTTGTCAGTTTTAAGTTTTTCCAAGTTCTGCCAACTAAGTGGTATAAATTCAAGTTTCTGAAATTTCATTGTCTGTAAAAACTTACTTTTTTAAGTTCAGATTCTGTCGCGAGCAGAGAGAGAGAGAGAGAGTGAGCAAGAGAGAGAGACGCAAGCAGAGAGAAGAGAGTGAGCAGAGAGAGAGACTGAGCAAGAGAGAGAACGTGAGCAGAGAGAGAGAGAGAGAGGTGAGCAGAGAGAGACGTGAGCAGAGAGGAGAGATGACGCAGCATAGAGGAGAGAGACGCCGAGCAGAGAGAAGAGAGACGTGAGCAAGAGAGAGGAACGCAGCAGAGAGAGAGACAGAGAGAGAGAGACGCGAGCAGAGAGAGACGTGAGCAAGAGAGAGAGACTGAGGCAGAGAGTGAAGAGAGACGTGTGCAAGAGAGAGAGACCGTGAGCAGAGAGAGACGTGAGCATAGAGAGAAGACGAGCAGAGAAGAGAGACGTGAGCTGAAAGAGAGAGACGCGAGCAAGGAAGAAGGCGTGAGCAGAGAGGAGAAGAGAGAGAGGTGCAATCAGAAAGGGAGAGAGAGAGAGAGGGTGAGCAGAGAGAGACGTGAGCAGAGAGAGAGAGACGTGAGCAGAAAGAGAGAGACGTGAGCACGAGAGACGCGACAGAGAGAGTGAGCCGTAGCAGAAAGAGAAGAGACGCAGCAGAGAGAGAGAGGCGTGAGCGAGAGAGAGAGAGAGAGCTCGGTGAACTGTAAAAACGACAACTCAAAATTGTTCACCTTACAGTTTTGTATGTGATGACCAAAGCGATGAAATAGGACTACTGGATTTACAAAACATTCAGTCTGCAAAGTATGTTTCATTCTGAATAGACAGGACAGAACAAATGTTAATGTTATAAAACAGCAAGTACTGTAGGAAAGTAACTGATACATGTCCAAAAGCATTGTAAAGTGGTTCAAAGAAAACGGCGCGAGATGTCACACAACACTCAATGTATGTGGAGTCTACCGTAATGAATTTTTTGTATGGTTTTTCTACGTCAATACTGTAGTGTACTATTTTTGTTGTCAGAATGCTGGAGAAATTGCAAAGAACCCTAAGGCAGTATAATATGTGACACATACATAATACATATGTAGTCACTAAATACATCACAATTGAAAACATGACTAAATCATTTGACCTGTAGTTCATAAACCACTGATGTCAGACACAGACACAGACCGTTTCAGTGAACATGAAGACTTTCTTTTGAGGAATTACGTTCATTTTGAGAAATGTGACTTTTAGCAGGTTAGCCAGGAGGTTTTGCAGTTTGCACTCATTGTTCTGAGAAATGCACTAACTGTTGGTAAAAATTGAAGAATAAGTGAAAAATGCACCAAAGCACTGAGAAAAACGATTACAAAATATATACATCGCGATTCTCAGGTACACAGCACTGCCAGCATCATCTTCTGCTTTGCAGCTCTCCCGCCCCCACACGAATAAACAAAGCCCACCTCCACCCCCTCTGTTATAAGTCTTTACCTCCATTGCAATCAATACATGCCAAATGGTAGCAGCCAACCTAGCAAGTGAGCTCCCTGTTTCTCAAAACAGGGGCCAATTTCGGTTGGGTTTTCTAGTGTTTAGATGAACCAGTGCGAGGACGTGAGCAGAGTGAGAGAGACGAGAGCAGAGAGAGAGAGACCGTGAGCATGAGAGAGGAGACGTGAGCCAAGAGAGAGCAAGAGAGACGGAGCAGAGAGAGAGAGACGTGAGCAGAGAGAGAGAGCCCAGAGAGAGACGGGAGCGGAGGGGGGGGGGAGAGGAGAGACGACGAGCAGAGAGAACTGAGCAGAGAGAGAGATCAAAGAGACGTGAGCAGAGAAGAGAGACGCGCGCAGAGAGAGACGTGAGCAGAGAGACGCGAGACGTGAGGCAGAGAGAGACGTGAGCAGAGAGAGAGAGACTGACAGAGAGCGAGAGTCGCAGCAGAGAGAGAGAAGAGAGGGAGCAAGGAGAGACGTGAGCAAAGAGAGAGAGACGTGAGCAGAGAAGAGAGAGGAGAGAGGTGAGCGAGAGAGACGGGAGCAGAAGAGAGAGACGCAGCAGAGAAGAGAGACGCAGCAGAGAGAGAGAGAGACGTGAGCAGAGAGAGAGAGAACGTAGCAGAGAGAGAGAGAGAGAGGCGAGCAGAGAGGAGACTGACAAGAGAGAGAGACACAGCAGAGAGAGCAGAGAGAGAGAGACGCGAGCAAAGAGAGAGAGACGGAGCAGAGAGAGAGAGACGTTAGCAGAGAGAGAGAGACCGCGAGCAGAGAGAGAGAGAGAGGTGAGCAGAGAGAGAGAGACGCGAGCAGAGAGAGACGTGAGCAGAGAGAGAGGACGTAGCAGAGAGAGATGTGGTGAAGCAGAGAGAGACGCGAGCAGAGAGAGAGATACGCGAGCAGAGAGAGAGAGAGGACTGAGCAAGAGAGAGAGACGCGAGCAGAGTGAGAGACGCAGCCAGAGAGAGAGAGCAGAGAGAAGAGAGAGCGATAGAAGACGCTGACGCATTTTGGCTCAGTTGCCTAGTGAGCAATTCAATGGAATACATCACAATACTCATCAACAAATCCATTTCAGTGTTATATCCTAGGAGAGGTACATGTTTATTAAATTAGCAAATTGGCAGCCGTGACAAAACACTGATATAGAATCCTAACAATAATAGGCTTAAGATAGGCTAGACGTGGACAGACATATACCCTTGCCCGAGGGGATATCACATGCCAGTTGCAATCTCCTTCAAGGCTATGAACCTGTCGTGACTTTTCGGCCAGTGGGTCTATATAGTTATTGCAGCACCTTGGTTGTGAGTTTGATAGCAAAAAAAAACTCTATTGCGGAGATCAGTGCGGTCCTTGGCTCATACCGGCTTGGCCTCACAGCGAATGTAATCTTTTTCAATGGACGCCCACACTAACGTCTATGGGGGTATCAATTCCCGGCGACCTTAAACAAAAAGACTGGACATTTCAGCAACTGTTAGCCGATTTTCCGATACAAGCCATGTATTCCACCCAGAATAATATATAATATAGATAAATAACAACGGGGTACACTCACTCCTTGCCGTGTCGGTACCTAACAAGTTGACCCTCACTTTCAAATGCATCAGGCTTTGACGACACTTTTTTGCTGTGGCGTTTTGGATCGTTGTCTTAAAAAAATCAAACAGGACAAATAGGAGGACAACTTAATCATTAAACAAACAGTAGTAGCCTAATCAACACACCGTTTGCTTTTGGTCATAAACATGCTGAAGATTATGGAATACAAAGTAGACTACCTTGAAGAACTAATGATGTAGAACATACGGAAATGCTCCCTTAAGTTATATGGACCAGCAAGCTTTTTTTGATGATTTCTTCCGCTTAAAGTGTTGATCCTTTAATACCTGCGGTTTATATAATATGTTAGCATATTGAAACAATTTATTTACATAGCCTACTGTTGCATCAATTTCTTTCAAACTTCATCACTCACACGGCAAAAATGACCAACGTACCAGGACCCCAGTCGGAGAAAATTCACCCCAAACAGCATTTGGACCGGGGTGCCTCACTCTTGGTTGTGCAATGGCCCCTGAAGTTGGGTCTTATCTCCACACTTCAAGGAGCAAAAACGTTCCAGTTGCCCCAGGTGACTCGTCAGTGAAGAAACATCCTCAAACTTTCACCTGCAAGCCTTCCCATTCTTGAGCCATAGACAGTAAATATTGTGATATGTTTGGGGATAAACCCGAACGTTACGTTACATGCCCTCCGCTCAGTGAACAGCACTGGCCGTCTGGCTCCGGCGCGACCCATAGATACGCGGACATCGGCGGCTCTCTCACTCTCTGCTTCGTGTCCCTCCTCTCTGCTCACGCTCTCTCTCTCTGCTCTCGCACTCTCTCTCTCTCTGCTCACCTCTCTCTCTCTCTCTCGGCGCACGTCTCTCTCTCCCTGCCTCACGGTCTCTCTCTGCTTCCGCCCCAGTCTTCCTCTCTGCTCACCTCTTCTCTCTCTCCTGCTCAACCTCTCTCTCTCTCTCTCTGCTCACGCCGGCTCTCTCTCTGCTCGCACCGTCTCTCCTTCAGCTCACCGTCTCTCTCTCTCTGCGCGCGTCTCCTCTCTGCTCACGTCTCTCTCTGCACACGTCTCCTCCTGCTCACGTCTCCCCTCTCCCTTCTCCACGACTCTCTCTCTGCTCACTAGTCCTCTCTCTCTCGCTTCGTCTCGCTCGGCTCCGCGTCTCTCGCGTCGCTGCTCTCGCTCTTTCTCCTCTCTCTGCTCGCACAGTCTCTCTCTCTCTGCTTCCGCGTCTCTCTCTCTCTGCTCACGGCGCTCTCTCTCTCTGGCTCGCTGTCTCTCTCCGTCTCGCTGCTCGCGTCTCTCTCTGCTCACGCTCTCTCTCGTCTCTCGCTCCAACTTCTTCTCCTCTCTGCTCACGTCTCTCTCTGCTCGCGTCGCTCTCCTCTCTGCTTCACACTCTCTCTCTCTCTGCTGCTCTGCTCGCGGTCTCGCTCTCTCTGCTCACGTCTCCTCTCTCTCGCGCACGTCCCTCTCGCGCTCCTCGGCTCGCGTCTCGCTCTCTCTCTCTGCTCTCTCTGCTCGAGTCTCTCTCTCTCTGCGCACGTCTCTCTCGCTCACACTCTCATCTCTCTCTCTCTGCTCGCGTCTCGCTCTCTCAGCTCACGTCTACGCTCATTCTCTGCGCGAAGTCTCTCTTCTCTCTTGCTTACGCTCTCCCTCTCCTCTGCCTCACGAATTCTCTCTGCCACCTCTCTCCCTCTCTCTCTGCTCACGTCTCTCTCCTCGCTCAACGGTCCGCTCCTGCTCAACTCTCTCCTCTCGCTCTCTGCTCTCGACCGTCTCTCGTCTCTCGGCTCACCTCTCGCTCTCTTCTGCTCTCACGTCTCTCTGCCACCGTCTCTCTCTCCTCTCTCTGCTCACGTCCTCTCTCTGCTCGCGGCTTCTCTCTCTTGCTCCTTCACTCCTGCCTCCTCTCTGCTCACGTCTCTCTCTGCTCTCGCGTCTCTCTCATCGCTCTCTCCTTCACGGCTCTCCCTGCTCTCTCTCTCCTGGCTCACAGTCTCTCCTCTTCCTGCTCACGCTCCTCTCTGCTCTCTCTCTCTGATCACGTCTCGCTCTCTCTGCTCCGTCACTCTCTCTCTGCTCACGTCTCTCTCTCTCTGCACACGTCTCTCGCACCTGTTCTTCTTAACACACTAAAAACCCAACCGAAATTGACGCAGACCCCCTGTTTGTGAGTACAGGGAGCTAACTTGCTAGTTGGCTGCTAACATATGCATGTATTGAGTTTGCAAATGTTGGTAATATGACTTATAACAGCAGGGGGCTGGGGGGCTTTGTATATTCCGTGTGGAGGAGAGCTGCAAAGCAAAGAGATGCCATGGCGATGGCGTGTACCCTGAAAATATGCGCTGTATAGATTTTGTAAGCAGTGTTTCTCATGTCCTTGGTGCATTTTTCCACATAATTCTTCACCATGTTTAACAACAGTTTTTAGTGCATTCTCAGAACAATGAGTGCAAACTAACTGGCAAAAACCTCATGATAGAACCTCTAAAAAGTCACTTTCCAAAAATGAACTTAATCCTCAAAGAAAGTCTTTCATGTCCAATGAATCGTCGGGTGTCCCTGTGTCCTGACATCAGTGTTTTATGAACACAGGCAAATGATTTAGTCATAGTTTATCATTGTGTACTGTATTGAGTGAGACATATGTATGTAACTGTATGTTCAAAATATTTTCTGCGTAGGCTCATTTGCAATTCAACAGCAGTCTGCAACAAAAATAGGACACATACAGTATTTCGGTAAAAAACATACAAATAAATCTTACGGGAAGAACCTCCACAACATTGAGTCGTGTGTGACAGAATCGCGGCAGTTTTCTCCTTTGAACACTTACAAATGCTTTGGACAAGGTACAGTTTACTTTCATACAGCTTCTCTGCTGTTTATAACATTGAACTTTGCTTCTGCCCCGGTTCAATCAGAATGAAACATACTTTTCACGATTGAAAGTTCTGTAAAACCAGTAGTCCACATTTCATCGCTTTGGGGGTCATCACATACAAAACGTGTAAGGTGAACAATTTGAGTTGTCGTTTTTATACAGTTCACCGACTCTCCTCGCTCTCCTCTGCTCACGCCTCTCTCTCCTGCTCCGCGTTCTCTCTCTTCTGCTCACGTCCTCTCTCCTCGCTGCGCGCGGTCTCTCTCTGCTCACGCTCTCTCGGTTCTGCACACAGGCCCCTCTCTCTCTCTGCTCACGTCTCTTCTCTCTGCTCACGCTCTCTCTCATCTCTCTTCTGCTTCACTCTCCTCTCCTCTCTCCTTCTCTGCTCCCCCAAGCCTCTCTCTCCCTCTGCTCGCGTCTCTCCGCTTTCAGGCTCTCGTCTCTCTCTCTCTGCTCAGCGTCTCTCTCTGCTCACGCTCTCTCCTGCTCACGCTCTCTCTCATCTGCTCACGTCTCTCTCTCGCTCCTGCTCAAGGTCTCTCACTCATCTGCTCACGTCTCTCTCGGCTCGCGTCTCGCGCTCGCTGCTCCTTCCTCTCGGCTCGCGATCTCTCTCTCTCTGCTCACGTCTCTCTCTCTTCTCTGCTCGCAGTCACTCTCTCTCGCGCGCGGCTCTCTCGCTCTGCTCACGTCTCTCTCAGCTCTCCTCTTCACTCTCCTCCTCTGCTTCACTCTCTCTCCTCTCTGCTCACGTCTCTCTCTCTGCTCACCTCCTTCTCTCGTCTCGGCTGCTCGCGTCTCTCTCTGCCTCTGCTCACCTCTTCTCTCTCTCTCTCGCTAGGCACGTAATCTGAAACTTAAAAAAGTAAGTTTTTAACAGACTGAAATTTTCCATAACTTGATTTTAAACCCTTATTGGCAAACTTGAAAACTTAACTGACAACTTAATAAGTGTAGTTCTTCAAAACTTGAAGAAATTAAGTTAATGCCTTCAATTCAAACAAGCCTTCGCAAAGCTGGTTGCTTTGGAAATTATTGAAGAATGTAATTAACTGTTACTTTTTTACAGGGTGCATGGACCAGAAGTCCAATTAAATAAATAAGGGACAATTGCTCCTGCAGCCCTGAACAAGGACATGCGAGTGCGCGGGTCGTCCCCGAAACCCGCAGTCAACCACGCGGTCCCTGCGGTTTCGGGCGGGTTGGGATGCCTACAAAAATATGAGTCATGTCAGGGTGCCGGGGGGTCGGAGTCAGAAAGCTCCTGATCCCATATAATATAATATATGTGAGCCACCGTATGGAGTCCCTTAGTACATTTGCAAATCGCGCAGGAGCTGTTAACAAAAAAAGCATGCCTGACAAACAGGATCCGCTCCTTCCTGACCCCCGCTTAAAAAGCCTCTGAACACTCCAGCCCGAGGAAGAACTGTAGCTATACAGAGCACCGGAACTGATGACGTGTGGGCCGCACAGCAGAGGCCTCAAGCAGGGCCTCATTACCTTATGAAACTACTGACAGTCTGTGGTAAATACACGGGCTACTAGTGGTACACGTGCTTATACTATATAATCTTGTATTTGTAACATTCAAAATAGATTGAGTGAATAATCCCTTTTCGCTCCATTTAGTGAATTGCGGAGGCGAGGAGAGGACAGCGAGAGAAGTTTGGCATGTTGAAATAATGAATTACAGCCTGCTAAATTATTGAAAGCATCTTCATTAAGATTGTTATATTTATTATTAGTATAAATGTTAGAGATGCCAGAGAAACAGGCGTCTGCTTTTTTTCTGAGTGGGAGGAGACACCAGCGAGCCATAGTTTTTCTCTTTCCAGAACGATTTCTCTCTTTTGGAAAGATCACCAACGGATGCAAAGTTTACGGGTAAATTGCAGTAGGTTTAATGTCCGCGGTTTTCCAGAGACGGGCCTGCTACAAGGATTGCCCGTTTAAACCAATAGTCGATGTGCGCGGGGCAGGAAACTCGCCAATGAAACCCTTGCTCACAATGCCACCCTGGTGGGTGTTTTGTCATTGCCACGTCACTGGGAGGGGGACAATAAAAGACCCGTGAATCACACGTGATTCTCGAGTGATTCACGCGGAAAGGCTACAAAACGAAATGGGGACCTACTGTAGCCAACTAAAAACATGTTTCCAATAATCCTGAATGTGAGGTTGGTTGGAGGGTTTTCATCCATGCACCAGTGTGATTCGGGTTTTTAGCTTCCGTCATGCACCGCGTGTGGAGAGAA
Organism: Knipowitschia caucasica; assembly: GCA_964034765.1. Taxonomy (NCBI): domain Eukaryota; kingdom Metazoa; phylum Chordata; class Actinopteri; order Gobiiformes; family Gobiidae; genus Knipowitschia; species Knipowitschia caucasica. The sequence continues at coordinate 42,360,555 of OZ035823.1, read as the reverse complement.
TGGAAAAAAAACGGAACGCTTGTTAATTATCTCTCGGCAAGTATTCAAAAACACAATACAATCACAGTATTATAATTGGTTCCTAGTGACGCACACGTGTGACAGGCCGCCATCTATATGTTACTCTACCCCAAACCTATAAACCAAAATGCACGGAACAAAAACACTCACAGAAAGCAAGCCGTTTTTTTTCCACAAGATGTAAACCCACTCTATTTACAGGCTCATTTATCCGGGTACTCACAGATTTGAAGGGAGCACATAGGCACTTATGAAAGTGATTATTCTGGAAACAGGAGCTGGGAGTCAGGAACTGACGCAACATCCTCAGGGTAATTAGGCTGGGTACGGAACATTTTAAACTGGGTTCATATGTGGTCCCAGCAGTGATGTAGATGTGTTTTGTTTTTTTTCCGGCATTAGAACAGAACCAAGTGGACACACGAAGTATTGTATTAATGGACCATACAGTACTAACATTTTCCTTCTAAATTATTTATTTTAGTGTGTGTCCCCAGGTAAAGGTTCAATGTGTACTAATCATATTTTATGCATGAGTTTTTCTTAATTAAGAAATACAAACGATGTCCCCCATTATTTATTCTTTAATTGCAGTCCAGTTTCTTAAGTAGATTATCCAACCAAAAAACAGACATCACATGGATTTCCAATGTAATTTGGACGGCAAATGCAAGAAACTGACACAGAGAGGAGAAACATGCAAACTCCTCTCAGAAAGGACCTTTCCCGACTGGAGATTCAAGCACATAGGACCTTCTTCGCAGAGAACAGAAATGCTATCCAAGCCTGCCGCCCATACTGAGTTTGTCAACGTAACCCCACAGGTTGGCTGCCATCTGAAATCATAGGAGCTACAAGTTGCACAGATGGGAATTGTCTGGAAACAAAAATGGATTGTAAATGTAATGAACGTAAGTCCGACCACTAGGACTAGACACTTCATTTTATTCAAAACAGACAACACACAATAATGAACATTCATGACAAGTTGTTTTACACCATACGTAAATGTGCAGAATTGTAGCAACTATTTCTTTTAAAAACCAATCATTTGTATATATTATATTGTCTAAAACTTAGCCCCAAAAAATAAATACAAATATTGGTTTAAAAGAAAATAGTTGCTACTTTTTAGCACATTTACGAATGTGTAAACACTTGTACATGAATGTTCATTATTGTGTGTTGTCCGTGAAATAAAAGAAGTGTCCTATTCCTAGTGGTCGATTAAGTCATAACATTTTACAATCCATTGTTGTTTCCAACAAATTCCCATCTGTGCCACTTGTAGCTCCTAAGATATTCAGATGCAGACCACCTGCTGGGGTTTACGTGACAAACTCAGATGGGCGGCAGGTGGATAGCATTCTCGCTTCTCTGCAAGAAGGTCCGGGGCATGAAATCCTCATCGGAACAGGTCCTTTCGAGAGAGTTTGCATGGTTCTCCCTCTCTTGTCCAGTTTATTTCCATTTGCCGTCCAAATACATTGGGAATACATTGGAGTCTGTTTTTTGTTGGATAATCTACTTAAGAACCTGGACCTGCAATTAAAGAATCAATATTTTGGACATCGTTTGTATTTCTATTTCAGAAAAACCTCATCAAAATAATGATTAGTACACATTGACCTGTTACCTGGGGACACCACAAAAGAAATAATAAGAAGAAAATGTTATATACTGTATGGTCCCTTTAAATACAATACTTCATGTGTCCACTTGTTCTGTTCTAATGCGGAAAAACAACAGCTACATCAAACTGCGGAACAAAATGAACCCAGTTTAAATCTTCCATTACTCCACCAAATTACACTGAGGCATGTTGCGCTCAGTTCCTGCTCCCAGCTCCGTTTTCAAATAATACACTTTCATGAAGACTGAGCCTATGTGCGCCCTTCAAATCTGGGAGTAACGATAATGAGCCTGTAAAAAGAGTGGTTTACATCTTGTGGAACAGCGTGCTTCTGTGAGTGTTTTTTTTCCGTTCATTTTGGTTAGATTGGTTTGGGATAACAGTAGAGATGGCGTCCTGTCAACGGTTGCGTCACTAGCCCACATTATACTTACTGTGAAATGTATTGTGTTTTTGACATACTTGCCGGATATTTACAATGTTCCGATTTTTTTCCATTCTCTCCACACCGTGATGACGAACAAAAACTGAACACCGGTGCATGAACAACCCCCAACCAACACTCACATCATCCGATTGAACATGTTTATTAGTGGTACATAGGTCCCAATCCGGTTTGTTGCCTTTCACCCGCCGTGAATCACCACGGAATCACGTGTGATTCACCGCGTCTTTTATTTTTCCCCCCCTACCCAGTGACTTGCAATGACCAACACAACCACCAGGTGGCTTCTTGTGAGCAGGGTTACCTTGAGAGATTTCAGCCCCGCGCACATCGACAATCTGTTTAAACGGGCAACTCCTTGTAGCAGGCAGTCCTCTGGAAAACCCGCAGTACTTTAATACATACTGCATATAACGTAAACTCTTTGCATCACGTTGGTGATCTTTCCAAAAAGAGAGAATTCGGTATGGAAAGAGAAACTTTGCTCCGCTGGTGTCCTCCTCCCACTCAGAACAAAAGCAGACGCCTTTGTCCTGGCATCTCTAACATTTATAATAAATACATAAATATAACAATCATAATGAAAATGCTTTCAAATAAATTAGCAAGCTGTAATTCATCATTATTTCATGCCATACTTCTCTCCGCCTGCTCCTCTCCTCTCCTCCGCAAATCACTAAATGAGGAAAAGGGAATAAGCACTAATCTATTTGAATGTTAACATACAATATTAATATAGTCTTAAAGCACGGGACCACATGTCGCCCGTGTATATTACCACCGACGGTAAGTATTAAAGTTCATGAGGCCCCTGCTTTAGGCCTCTGCTGTGAGGTCCCACACCGTCATCATCCCTCGGTGCCTCTGTATAGATCACACGTCGGTCCTCGCTGGAGTGTTCTGAGCTTTTAAGCGGGAGTCCGTGAAGAGCGATTCCTGTTTTGTCAGCATGATTTTTTTTGTTAACAGCCTCCCTGCGCGATTGCAAATGTACTCAGGGACTCGCCATACCGTGGCTCACATAGATTATATTATAAGGGATCAGGAGCTTTCTGAACCCCGACCCAACCCCTCACCTGACATGACTCATACTATTTTGAGGCATCCAACCCGCCCGAAATAATCGCGCGGGACCCGCGGGTTGACTGCGTTCGGCCGACCCGCGCACACTCGCATGTCTCTGTTCAGGATGCAGGAGGCAATTGTCCATTATTTAATTGGACTTGATGGTCCATGCACAACTGTAAAAAAGATAAAGTTAATTCACCTCAAAATTTCAAAGCAACCAGCGCGAAGGATTTTTGAATTGAAGGCATTAACTTAATTCTTCAAGTTTGAAGAACTACACTTATTAAGTTGTCAGTTAAGTTTGTCCCAAGTTCTGCCACCTAAGTTGTTTAAATACAAGTTACTGGAAATTTTAAGTCCTGTAAAAACTTTACTTTTTTAAGTTCAGATTACTGTCGCGAGCAGAGAGAGAGAGAGAGAGGTGAGCATAGAGTGAGAGACGCGAGCAGAGAGAGAGAGAGTTAGCAGAGAGAGCAGACGTGAGCAGAGAGAGAGAGACGTGACAGAGAGAGAGAGAGAGAGGTGAGTCAGAGAGGAGAGACTGAGCAGAGAGATAGAGACCGGCAGAGAGAGAGAGACGCAGCAGAGAGAGAGAGAGACGTGAGCAGAGAGAGAGAGACGCGAGCAAGAGAGAGAGCCGAGAGAGAGAGACCGCAGCAAGAGAGACGTGAGCAAGAGAGAGAACCATGAGCAGAAGAAGGAGAGAGAGACCGTGACAGAGAGAGAGAACGTGACAGAGAGAGACCGTGAGCTGAGCAGCGACGCGAGCAGAAGAGAGAGACGTGAGCTGAAAGAGAAGACTGCGAGAGAGAGAGAAGGCGTGAGCAGAGAGAGAGAGAGAGAGGTGAGCAGAGAGAGAGAAGAGAGAGGTGAGAAGAGAGAGACGGAGCAGCGAGAGAGAGCGTGAAGCAGAAAGAGAGAGACGGGAGCAGAAGAGACGCGAGCAGAGAGAGAGAAGACGTGAGCAAGAAAGAGACGACGCGAGCAAGAGAGAGAGGCGTGAGCAGAGAGAGAAGAGAGAGAGCCTCGGTGAACTGTAAAAACGACACTCACAAAATTGTTCCACTCTTACAGTTTTTTATCGTGAGGACCAAAGCGATGAAATGAACTACTGGTTTTACCGAGAACTATGTCAGTCGTGAAAAGTATTTTCATTTCTGAATGACAGGTCAGAAGCATATGTTCGTGTTATAAAACAGCAGAGAAATGTATGAAAGTAACTGATACATGTACCAAAAGCATTTGTAAAGTGTTCAAAAGGAGAAACGTGCCGCGATATGTTCCACACCCGACTCAATGATGTGTCGAGGTTCTACCGGAATGAATTTTTTGTATTTTTTTCTACGTAAATACTGTAGTTACATTTTGTGTTGCAGAATGCTGTAGAATTCGCAAAGACCTAAGCAGTAAATAGTGAACATACATACATACATATGTATCCAACTAAAACAGTCACAATGAAAAAATGACTAAATCATTTGACTGTTGTTCATAAACACTGATGTCAGACACAGACACAGACCGTTTTTCATTGACATAAGACTTTCTTTTGAGGAATAATGTTTCATTTTAGAAAGTGACCTTTTTAGCACGGTTATCCATGAGGTTTTGCAGTTTGCACTCATTGTTCTGAGAAATGCACCTAACTGTTTGTTAAACATGGTGAGAATTATGTGAAACATGCACCAAAGACACGAAAAATCTGATTACAAAATATATACAGCGCATTCCTCAGGTACACAGCACTGCCATGGTGCATCTCTTCTGCTTGGCAGCTCTCCCTCCCCCACACCGCAAAAACAAGAGCCCACCCCAGCCCCCATTCTGTTATAAGTCATTTACCTACATTTGCAAATCAAAGACATGCAAATGTTAGCAGCCAACTAGCAAGTTAGCTACCCTGTTTTCTCAAAACAGGGGCCATTTCGGTTGGGTTTTCTAGTGTTAAGAAGAACAGGTTGCAGACGTGAGCAGAGAGAGAAGACTGAGCAGAGAGAGAGAGACGTGAGCAAAGAGAGAGAGACGAGAGCAGAGAGAAGAGACAGAGAGAGAACTGTGAGCAGAGAGAGAGAGACGTGAGCAGAGAAGAGGAGCACGAGTGAGACGTGAGCAAGAGAGAGAGACCCCCCAGCAGAAGAGAGAGACGTGAGCATAGAGAGAGAGCAGAGAGAGACGTGAGCAAGAGAGAGAGACGCGAGCAGAGAGAGACGGTGAGCAGAGAGAGAGAGACGATGAGCCGAGAGAGACGTGAGCAGAGAGAGAGAGCGTGACAGAGAGAGAGAGAGACCGACTAGAGAGAGAGAGAGAGAGGTGAGCAGAGAGGAGACGTGAGCAGAGAGAGAGAGACGTGAGCAGAGAGAGAGAAGAGAGGTGAGCCAGAGAAGAGACGTGAGCAGAGAGAGAGAGACGCGAGCAGAGAGAGAGAGACGCGAAAGCAGAGAGAAGAGATAGACAGGAAGCAAGAGAGAGAGACGCGAGCAGAGAGAAGGGAGAGAGAGGTGTAGCAAGAGAGAGACGTGAGCAGAGAGAGAGAGACACGAGCAGAGAAGCAAGAGAGAGAGACGCGAGCAGAGAGAGAGAGAGCCGTGAGCAGAAGAGAGAGAGACGTAGCAAGAGAGAGGAGACCGAGCAGCAGAGTAGAGAGAGAGGTGAGGCAGAGAAGAGAGACGCGGCAGAGAGAGACTGAGCAGAGAGAGAGAGACGAGAGCAGAGAGAGAGAGTGACATGAGAGAGACGCGAGCAAGAGCGAGAGACGCGAGCAGAGAGAGAGAGAGACGTGAGCAAGAAGAGGAGAGACGCGAGCAAGAGAGAGACGCGAGCAGAGAGAGAAGCAGAGAGAAGAGAGCGAAGAGAGACCAGGACCATTATTGGCTCAGTGCCTAGTGTGCAATCAATGGGACATACAGTCACAATACTCCATCCAAACAAGATCCATTCAGGTTTTTACAGTGGAGAATGTTTATTAAAGTAGCAAAATAATTGGCACCTTGACAAAACACTGGATATAGAAATCCTAACAATAGTAGGCTAATGAGGCTAACGTGGACATCCCTTGGCCCGTGGGTATATCACATCCCATTGCCTCTCACCCTTATCAAGGCTAATACATGGGCGATGACTTTTGTCCAGGTGGTCCTATATATTTATTGCAGACCTGGGTGTGAGTTTGTTTTAGAGAGCCAAAAAAACTCTATTGCGAGATTCAGTGCGTCCTTGCTCATCGGCTTGGGCCCTCACAGCGAATGTATCTTTCAATGGGATGCCCACACAAACTCAATGGGGTTCAGATCCGGCGACCTTAAACAAAAACACATGGGACAGGTCAGCCACTGTTACCTATTTTCCGATACAGTGCATGTATTCAACCAAGATATATAAGATATATATAAAATAACTACGTAACGCCCGCTGGCCATGTTCGGTCCCAGATGATTTCCCCTCACAAGTCACACTGCAGCGTTGACGACTTTTAGCTGTGAGTTTTGGTTTCTTTGTCATAAAAAAATCAAACAGGACAAATAGGAGGACAACTCATCATTAAACAAACATTACTAGCCTAATCATCACGACGTTGCTTTTGTCATAATCATAGCTGACGATTTTGGAATACCGATTGATTAGCCTAACTTGGAAGAAACCTGTGTAGACATACGGAAATGCTGCTCCCCTTCAAGGAATGGACCGAGCAGCTTTTTTGAGGATTTCTTCCGCGTAGAAGGGGTGATCCATAGAACCTGCGGGTTTAAAATAATTGTATAGCATGATGGTTACAATTTATTTAAGCATGCCAACATTGCATGCATGTCTTTCAAAACTACTTAACTTCAATCACTCACCGTCAAAAATGAACAACGGACCAGGTCCCCCCATCGGAGAAATTCCACCCCACCATGCATTTTGACCGGGTGCTTCACTCTTGGTTTTGCAATGCCCCTGAAGTTGGTCTTTCCCCAAGCACTTCCAAGGCAAAAAACGTTCCAGTGCCACAGTTGTCATCGTCAGTGAAGAGAACATCATCAAAAACAGTTCACCTGCAGCCTTCCATTCTTGAGCCAGATAAAATTAAATATAAGTGATATGTTATGATAAACCGAACGTTACGTTACATCCTCCGCTCAGTGAACGCACTGCCGTCTGTGTCTTCCGACGCGTCACCATAGACACGCGGACGCGCGTCTCTCTCTCATCTTTGCTCGGTCCCTCTCTCTCTGCTCACCGTCCCTCCTCTCTGGCTGCGCATCTCTCTCTCGCTGCTCTCCACCGACCTCGTAGCCTCTCCTCGCTCTCTGCTCACGCGCTCGCGCTGCTCACAGTCTCTCTCTAGCGAGTCGTCTCTCTGCCACCTCGCCTCGCTCTCTGCTGTCCTGCTCACCAGCTCGCTCGCTGCGCATCTGCCTGCACGCCGTCTCGCCTCCTGCGCGCGGCTCTCTCAGTTCACTCACGTCTCGCCTCGCCGCTGCTCAGCGGTCGCTCTCTGCTCACGTCTCGCTCTGCTCACCCGGTCTTTCTATGCTCACGCGTCGCTCTCTCCCGCTGCTCACGTCTCCTCTCCTGCTCAAATCGTCTCTCCTCTCTCTGCTTACGTCTCTCTGCTGCTCGCGTCTCTCTCTCTCTGCTCTCTCCGCTTCTGCCGTAGTCTCTCTCTCTGCTCGCGTCTCTCTCTCTCTGCTCACTCTCTCTCTCTCTCTCTCCGTCTACTCTCGCTCGGCTGCGCGTCCTCTTCTCCTTCTCACCTCTCCGCTCCTCTGCTCAAGTCTCTCTCTCTCTCTGCTCTCGGCTCTCTCTGCGCGCGTCTCTCTCTCTCTGCTTGTTGTACCCTCTCTCTATCTCGCTCTGCTGCTCGCGTCTCTCGCGCTCTGCTCACGTCTCCTCTCTCACTCTGCTCCACGTCGTCTCTCTCTCTGCTGCTTCGGCGTCTCTCTCTCTCTGCTCTCTCTGCTCGTTCTCCTCTCTCAGCTCAACAGGTCTCGCTCGCTCACCTCTCTCTCTCTCTCTCTGCTCGCGTCCTCTCTCTCTGCTCACGCCCTCTCTCGTCTCTCTGCTTGCGCGTCTCTCTCTCTCTGCTCGCGTCTCACTCGTCTCTGCTCACGTCATCTCTCTGCTCACCCCTCGCTCTCTCGTCCTCTGCTCACGGTCTCTCTCTCTCTGGCGTCTCAGCTCTCTCTGCTCACCTCTCTCTCTCTCTCCTCTGCTTCAGCGTCTCGCTCTCTCTGCTCACAGTCTCGCTCTCCTCTCTCACGTCTCTCTCTGCTCACGTCTCGCTCTCTCTCGCTCTGCTCACGTCACTCTCCTGCTCCGGCGGCTCTCCTCTCCTCTGCTCACGCTCTCTCTCCCTGCTCTCTCTCTCTGCTCACCACACGCTCTCTCTGCTTCGCCGTCTCTCTCCTCTCGCTGCGCACGTCTCTCTCTGCTCTCTCTCGCTGCTCACGTACTCTCTCTCTCTGCTCAACGTCTCTCCTTGCTCTCTCTCTCTCTCTCTGCTCACGCTCTCTCTCTCTGGCTCACCGCCCTCTGCTACTCTCGGCTCACGTCTCTCTCGCCTGCCACGTCTTCTCGCCCTGTTTCTTCTTAACACTAGAAAACCCAACCGAAATTGGCCCCTGTTTTGGAACAGGAGCTAACTTGCTAGGTTGGGGCTATGCTAACATTTGCATGAATAGATTTGGCAAATTTAGGTAATGACTGACTATAACAGCAGTGGGGCTGGGTGGGGCTTTGTTTATTCGTGTGGGGGAGGGAAGAGCGGCAAACCAGAAGAGATGCCAATTGCAGTGGCTGGTGTACCCTGAGAATGCGCTGTATATATTTTGTAATCAGTTTTTTCCCCTCAGTGGTCTTGGTGCAATTTTTCACAGAATCGTCACTATTTTAACAACAGTTAGTGCATTTCTCGAACAATGATGCAAAACTCAAAACACTCATGGATAACCGGCTTAAAAGTCACTTGGTCCTCAAATGAACGTAATTTCCTCAAAAAGAAAGTCCTTCCATACAAAGAAACGGTCTGTGTCTGTGTCCTGACATCATGTTTATGAAGCAACAGTCAAATGATTGTAGTCATGTTTTCATGTGAACTGTATGTATGATACATATGTATTACTGATAGTCACATATTTACTGCTTAGGCTCTTTGCAATTCTACTGCATTCTGCAACAAAAATAGAACACCTACAGTATTTACTAGAAACAACATACAAAAAATCATACACGGTAGAACCGCCCACAACATTGAGTCGTGAGTGTCACATCGCGGCAATAGTTTCTCCTTTGAAACTTTACAATGCTTTTGGGACATGTATCAGTTACATTCATACAGTTCTCTGCTGTTTCTATAACATTAACATTTTGCTTGCTGTTCCTGTCACTCAGAATGAAACATACTTTTCTCACACTGAATAGTTTCTGTAAAACCAGTATCCGCATTTCATTTCACATACGCGTTGGTCATCACATACAAAAACTGTAAGGTGAACAATTTTGAGTTGTTCGTTTGTTACAGTTCACCGAGCTCTCTCTCTCTCGCTCTCTGCTCACGCCTCTCTCTCGCTCTGCGCGCGTCTCTCTCTTTCTGCTCACGTACTCTCTCTCTCTGCTCGCCGTCTCTCCTCTGCTGCACGTCGCTCTCTTTCTGCTCACAGTCTCTCTCTCTCTGCTCACGGCTCCTCTGCCCCGCTCTCTCTCTCTCTCTGCTCACCTCTCTCTCTCCTCTCGCTCTCACACGCCTCTCTCTCTCTGCTCGCGCTCTCTCTTGTCAGCTCACGTCTCTCCTCTCTCTGCTCGCAGTCGCTCGTCCTGCTCACGGCTCTCCTGCTCACAGGCTCTCTCTCTCTGGCTCAACGTCACTCTCTCGCCCGTCTCTGCTCCATGGTCTCTCTCTCGCTGTGCTCCACGTCTCGCTCTGCTTCGCGTCCTCTCCTCTCCTGCTCTCTCTCTCTGCTCGCGTCTCTCTCTCTCTGCTCCACGTCCTCTCTCTCTCGCTGCTCCGCGTCTCTTCTCTCTGCTCGGTCTCGCTCTCTCCTGCTCACGTCTCTCTCTGCGCACCTCTCTCTCTCTGCGCTCTAGCTCCACAGACTCTCTCTCTCGCTGCTCACGTCTCTCTCTCCTGCTCACCCCTCTCTCTCTCTGCTCGCGTCTCTCTCTCTCTGCTCACCTCTCTCTCTCTCTCTCTCTGCCTCGCACAGTGAATCTGGAAACTTAAAAAAGTAAGTTTTTAAGACTTGAAATTTCCAGTAACTTGAAGTTTAAACACTAGTTGGCCAGAAACTTGGAAAACTAAACTGACAACATTAATAAGTGTAGCTTCTTCAAAACTTGAAGAATTAAAGTTAATGCCTGCATTCAAATAATCTTCCGCAGGCTGGGTTGCTTTGAAATTTTGAGTTGGAATTAACTTTATCTTTTTTGTTACAGTGTGCATGGACCCAGAAGCCAATTAAAATAATGGACAATGGCTCCTGCAGGCCCTGAAAGGAACATGCGGAGGTGCGCGGGTCGGCCCGAAACCCGCAGGCAAACCCGCGGGACCCCGCGGTTTCGGGCGGGTTGAAGCGCAAAATATGAGTCATGTCAGGTGCGGTGGGTCGGTCAGAAAGCTTCCTATCCCTAAAAATTTAATATATGGGAGCCACGGTATGGGAGTCCCTTGAGTACATTTTGCAATCGCGCCGGGAGGCTGTTAACAAAAAAAAAAATCATCGGACTAAACAGATCGCTCCATCCTGACTCCCCGCCTTAAAAAGCCTCAGAACACTCCAGCCCGAACAGCCGTGTGATCTATACAGAAGGCACCGAGACGGATATGACAGGTGTGGGCCTCACGCAAGAGGGCCTAAAGCAGGGCCGCATTACTTTACTACCTGACAGTCTGTGGTAAAGACAACGCTACATGTGGTATCACGTGCTTCTAGACATATTAATATTGTATGTGTAAAAATCAAAATAGATTGAAGTGAAATATCCCTTTTCCCATGTAGTGATTTGCGGAGGAGAGGAGAGGAGCAGCGCGGAGAAGTTTGGCAGTTGAAATAAATGGAATTACAGCTTGCTAAATTGATTTGAAAGCATCTTATCATCCATTAGATTTGTTATATGTATGTAGTTATTATAAATGTTAGAGATGCCTGAGGGAAAAGGGCTCTGCTTTGTTTCTGATGGAGAGACACCAGCGGAGCCAATAGATTTGTTCTCTCTTTCCATAACGATATTCTCCTCTTTTGGGGCAAGATCACCAACGTGACAAAAGTTTAAACGTGATATGCAGTAGTTTTCATGTCTCGGGTTTTTCCAGAGACTGGCCTGCTATACAAGGAGTTTGGCCCGTTTAAAACCAATTGTCGATGTCGCGGTGGCAGAAACTCCGCCAAAGTAACCCTGCTCACAAGTGCCACCTGGTGGTTTTTTGTCATTGCCACGTCATCAGGGAGGGGGAAAATAAAAGACGTCGTGAATCAACACGTGATTCTCTGTGATTCACGCGAGAAAGCGCACAAACGAATGGGACCTACTGTACACTAAAAAACAGTTCAATAGCCTGGAATGTGAGTGGTTGGTTGGGGGTTTCATGCACCCAGTGGTGTGTTCGTTTTTGCTTCCCCGTGCATCACCCCGCGTGTGGAGAGAATGGAAAAAAAAAAATCGACTGTGTAAATATCCTCGGCAAGGAAGTCAAAAACACAATACATTCACATAAGTATAATTTGGCCGAAGTGACACACGTTGACAGGACGCCATCCTAAAATGTTACTTCCCCAAACCAATATAAAACCAAAATGAAGCGGAAAAAAAAACACTCACGAGAAGCAAGCTGTTTCCCACAAGATGGAAACCCACTCTTTTTAACAGGCTCATTGATCGTTACTCACTAGATTGAAGGGATCACATAGGCATAAATATATATATAAATATAATATAATTTATTAAAAAATAAATAAAATATATATTTAAAAATTAAAAATATTTAATTAATATATAATAAAATTATATTAATATTATCTATATTTATATTAAAAATATAAATTTTAATATAATATATTTTATTATAAAATATTTATTATAAATAATTTTGTTTTTTTATAATTTAATATTTTAATAAATTATTAAATTATAATAAAATCTAATTATTTTTATATTTAAATATTTAATTAATTTAATTATTTATTTATATAATTATTTAATATTATATAAATATATTATTAATATTATATAAATTATAAAATTAAATTTAAATTTAATTATTATTTTTATATTTAAATTTTAAATATTATAATAAATATTTTATATAAAAAAAATATAAAAAATATAAATAATTAAAATTATTTTAATTTTAAAATTAATATTAAATAAAATTAAAATAAAAAATTTAATATTTTAATTAAAAATAAAATTAATAAATTAAATATTTAAAAAATTTTAAAATAAATTTTATTTAAAAATTTATTTAATATTAAATATTTTAAAATAAAAATATTAAAAAAAAATATAATTATAATTTTAAATTATAATAATAATTAAAAAAAAATATATATAAAAAAAAAAAATAAAATTTTATAAAATATTTATAAATTATTAATATTTATTTATTTTATATTATTAATTTATTAAATTTAATTAATAAAAAAAAAATTAAAAAAATAAATAAATTTTATTTTTTATAAATTTTTATAAAAAATAAAAAAATATAAAAATTAAAATATATAATATTATTTATAAAATAATTAATATAATTTTATAATATTTAATTTAAATTAAAAATAAAATTATATTCAATTAAATTTAAAATAATTAAATATTTAAAATTTAATAAAAATATTAAAAAAAATTTAATATTTTAATTTAAAATATAAAAAAATTATAAATTTAAATTATTTTTTATAATAAAAATATATAATTTTATATATAAAAAATTATTAATTTAAAAAAAAAAAAATAAATAATAATAAATTTATTAAAATATTTAAATAATAATAATATAAAATTTTTATAATATTATATTATATAATTTTATAATATTAATATAAAATATAATTAAATATAATTTATTAATAAATTAAAAAAAATAAAAAAAATATATTATAAATATTTATTAAAATAATTAATTATAATTTTAAAAATAATATTTAATTAATTTAATAAATTTTTATTTAATATATAATATAAATTAATATTAATTTTTAATTTTATTTAAAATATTTTATTAAAAAAATATTAATTAAGAAATATATAATTAATTTTAAAATTAATTATTAAAATATAAAAAATTTAATTTATAATTATAATTTTATTAAAAAAATAATTTAAATATTATATTAATAAATTTTATAATTTTTTAAATTTAATATTAAATTTTAATTTAAAATTAATTAAAAATATTAAATTTATATAAAATTATATTTTTATAATTATATAAAATAAAAATAAAATAATATATTTTATTAAATTTATAAAAAATAAATAAAATAATTAATAATATAATATAATTTAATTTATAATTTAAATTATTAAAAAATATAAATTTATATTATAAATTTAATATTATAATATTATTTATTTAAATTTAAAAATATAAAATAATATATAAATTTAAATATTTTTTAAAAATAATATTATTATTAATATATAAATTAATATTTATAATTAATTATTTATTTTAATTTAAATTTATAAATAAAAAAATTAATAATTTTTTAATATTATTAAATTATATAAAATATATAATTTTTTAAAAAAATTTTAATATTATATAAAATTAAAATTTAAAATTTAAAAAATAATTTATAATAATAAATATTATTATATAAATTATTTAAATTTTAAAAATTAAATATTAAAATTATAAAAAAATTTAAATTTAAAAAAAAATAAAAAAATAATAATAATATAATTAATAATTAATAAATATAAATATTAAAATAAAATAAATTATTAAAAAAATAATTTATAAATAAAATTTAATAAATTAATATTAAAAAATAAAAAATAATAAATAATATTTATTATAAAAATATAAATAAATAAAATTTAAAAAAAAATAATTAAATAAATAAAATTAAATAATATTAAAAAAAATAAATTTTTAAAATTAGTAATTTAAATAAATAAAATTAATAAAAAAAAAAATAAAATATATTAATATTAAAATTAAAAAATTAATTAATATAATAATAAAATAATAAATTATAATTAAAAAAAATATAAATTATAATAAAAATTAAAAAATAAAAAATAATATTATATTTAAAAAATTATATAAATAATATAAAATAATTAAAATTTAAAATATATTTATATTAAAAAAATATATTAAATAAAATATAAATTTAATTTATTTATAATAAATATATTAATATTTATTAAATAAAAATTTAATATAAATATATTATATAATATATATTAATTAATATTATAATTTATATATTATTTTAATAAAATATTTTTTAAATAAAATAAATAATTAATAAATAAAAATTATATAAATATAAAATATAAAAATATATTATTAAAATATATATTATATATATAATATTTAAAAAATTATTTATTATAATAAATTATAAATATTATAATAAAATTATTAAATATATATTAAAATTAAAAAAAATTAATTAAAATAATAATAATATATTTTAATAAAATATATTATTTTATAAAATAAAAATATAAAATTTAAAATATATATAAATAAATTTATTATATTTTTAAATATTAATTAAATATATTAAATAAATAAATAAAAAAATTTTATAAATATATTATAATAAATAATAAAAAATATTTTATTATATAAATTTTTTAATAATATAAAAAAAAAAAAATAAATTAAATATTATAAAAAAATAATATAAATAATATATAAAAAATAAATTTATTTATTAATAATAATATAATTTTTATTAATAAATTAAATATTATTAAAAAAATTTTAAATATAATTAATATATTAAAATTTTAATAAAATAAAAAAAAAATAATTATTTTAAAATTAATATTTAAATTTTAAATAATTAAATATTAAATAATTATTATAAATTATATATATTATAATATTTAATTTTTTAATAATATAAAAAATATTAATTTAAATAAAAAAAAAATTAATATAAAAAAATATATAAAATTTTAATTTATATTTAAAAATAATTTTAAATAATTATATTTTATATAAATAATTAAATAAAAAATTATTTTATAAATTAATTATAAAATTATAAATAAAAAATAAATATTAAAATATATATAATTTAATATAATTTATTTAAAAAATAAAAAAATAAAAATAATAAATTATATAATATAAAAATATAATATATTTATATAAATAAAAAAAATTTAAAAAAATAAAAATAAATAAAAATAATTATTAAAAAAATTTTTTAAAATAATAAAATTAAATTAAAATTTATTAATAAAATATTAAAAAAATATATTTAATAAATTATAAAATAATATTAATTAATTTTATATTATTAAATATAAAAAAATAAAAAAATAATAAAATTATATATTTATAAAAAAAAAAAAATAAAAATTAAAATTAAATTAAAAATAATAAAAAATTAAAAATATATATAATATATAAATATAAATTTTAAAAATTAATTTAAAAATAAATTAATTATTTAAATAAAAATAAAATAAATATATAATTAAATTTAAAAATAAAATTAATATTAAAAATAAATATATAATTATAATTTTAAAAAAAAAAAAAAAAAAAATATAAAAAAATAAAAAATATAAAATTATAATTAATTCAAAAAATTAAAGGTAAAAATTTTAACATAAATTTTAATAAATTAAAAAATTTTAAAAAAAAAAATAAAAATAAAAATTTAATAAAATTTTAATCGTAATAATATAATAACAAAAATATAAAATGCAATATAAATAAAAATTGTTTAAAAATAATTATTAAAATATATATATAAATAAAAAAAATATAATTTATTATAATTATAAAAAATAAAATTAAGTAAATCAAAATATATAAATAAAAATAGTAAATAAATACATTAAAAAAGTAAAAAAAAAAAAATATTTATATAAAGCGTTAAAAAGAAAAAATAAAATAATATAAAAATATATAATAAAAAATAACTATAGCTGTATGTGTACTATTTTTGTTGCAGATATGCTGTAGAATTGCAAAGAGCATAAGCAGTAAATATGTGAACATACAGTACATGCATATGTATCACTAAATACAGTCACAATGAAAACATGACTAAATCATTTGACTGTTGTTCATAAACACTGGTGTCAGGACTTATTCTTTTGAGATACAGACAGTTTCATTGACATGAAGACTTTCTTTTGAGGAATTAAGTTCATTTTGAGAAAGTGACTTTTTAGCAGGTTATCCATGAGGTTTTGCAGTTTGCACTCATTGTTCTGAGAAATGCACAAACTGTTGTTAAAATGTGAAGAATTATGTGAAAAATGCACCAAAGACACTGAGAAAAACTGATTACAAAATATATACAGCGCATTCTCAGGGTACACAGCACATGTGTATCTGTGGTCTCACAGACTACTGTAGTACTCTCTTGCAGCTCTCCCTCCCCCGCACGAATAAACAAAGCCCACCCCAGCCCCCTGCTGTTATAAGTCATTACCTACATTTGCAAATCAATACATGCAAATGTTAGCAGCCAACCTAGCAAGTTAGCTCCCTCTTCTCAAAACAGGGGCCAATTTCGGTTGGGTTTTCTAGTGTTAAAGGGCCCTAATCTGTCATCATTAAAGGGCCCTAATCTGTCATCATTAAAGGCCCCGAATCTGTCATCAAAGGGCCCTAATCTGTCATCATTAAAGGCCCCGAATCTGTCATCATTAAAGGGCCCTAATCTGTCATCATTAAAGGGCCCTAATCTGTCATCATTAAAGGGCCCTAATCTATCATCATTAAAGGGCCCTAATCTGTCATCATTAAAGGGCCCTAATCTGTCATCATTAAAGGGCCCTAATCCGTCCCCATTAAAGGGCCCTAATCTGTCATCATTAAAGGGCCCTAATCTGTCATAATAATAGACTGCTTTTTTCCAATACTGATAACAGTAGTTCAGAGATATTTGAATTTCTAAATTATTTTTCACCAATCAGAAAGTCTGATCTGGGCACCAGAACTCACCGCGTGGAGCTAATCTCACTGGTAAAGTACCATGTGACACAGAACTAAAAAAGGTCTCGTTATGATTCTAAAATCCTTAACAACAAAACAAGGAATAAAACCAGGATTTCTATCTTTGTGAAAAAGGTGTTGGTTATAGATTTGTTGTTGACAAAACTCTTGTCTATTCAGCTCCAGATTCAGATCCAGTCCCAGCTGGATTTGTCTGCATATCTGGCAACCTGAGTCAGGGAGAGTGGGAGAGGCTGCAGTACCACTTTTGGCCACATTTTTACATATCGCTCGTTTAAATAATAGACTAAATGATTTTTAAGTCTGAGTCTTGCTTCCTTCTTTCTCTGCTGTAATGTTTAATTCTGACATTTCCTGCAGTGAGCCTTATAAAATAACATTATCTTATATAAACTGTGCCATATAAATAACCTGGTGTCACTGAAGGCGTCTGTACTATAAACAGTCTATGGTCTGTACCAGGTGTGAGTAGGAGCCGCTCGTCTTTGTCCTTGTTCACCGGAGCGTACATGGTCCTTGCCGCGGGGGAGTTGGCGTAAGGCAGCCGCGGCAGGTGAGGCGCGGCGCGGGCACCGGCAGGACGCTGGAACGTGGTGCCCTCTCCGGTGCGTTTCCACGGTGACGTCAGATGCACGCCGCGGGAGGAGGCAGTGGAGCGTGAGGCCGCAGTCTGTCGCACCGGCCCTGGATCCGACAGACGGGATCGGTCTAACAGACACGTCCTTTGTTCAACAACTACAGAGAGAGGGACTAGTGCGAGACCAGAGGGACCAGTGCGAGGCCAGGGAGGACTAGTGCGAGACCAGGGAGAGACCAAAGAGACTAGTGTGAGACCAGGAAGGACAAGTGCGAGACCGGGGAGAGACTAGTGAAAGACCAGGGAGAGACAAGTGAGAGACCAGTGAGAGACCAGGGAGAGACCAGTGAGAGACCAGGGAGAGACCAGTGAGAGACCAGGGAGAGACTAGTGCGAGACCAAGGAGAGAACAGAGAGAGACTAGTGCAAGACCAGAGAGAGAGAGAGAGAGAGAGACCAGCGGGAGAGAGACCAGGGAGAGAGAGAGAGAGAGAGATCAGAGAGAGACTAGTGCGAGACAGGGAGAGACCAGAGAGAGACCAGAAAGACCAGAGAGAGAGAGAATAGAGAGAGAAAGACTAGTGAGAGAGAGACCAGAGGGAGCCACAAAGAGCCTCATACACTGCATGTGTAGTTGTAGTCGTGTGAATAAGTTTTCTCTTTTCTCCACTTTAGGAATAATTCTCACTGTCCATCCATCCATCCATCCATTTTCTTCCGCTTCATCCGTTGCCGGGTCGCGGGGGCAGCAGTCTAAGCAGAGACGCCCAGACTTCCCTATCCACACACACCTCCTCCAGCTCGTCCGGGGGGACTCCAAGGCGTTCCCAGGCCAGCTGAGAGACATAGTCCCTCCAAGGTGTCCTGGGTCTTCCCCGGGGCCTCCTCCCGGTGGGACATGCCCGGAACACCTCCCCAGGGAGGCGTCCAGGAGGCATCCGGAACAGATGCCCGAGCCACCTCAACTGGTTCCTCTCGACGTGGAGTAGCAGCGGTTCTACTCCGAGCTCCTCCCGTGTGACTGAGCTCCTCACCCTATCTCTAAGGGAGCGCCCAGCCACTCTGCGGAGGAAGCTCATTTTGACCGCTTGTATCCGCGATCTTGTTCTTTCGGTCATTACCCAAAGCTCATGACCATAGGTGAGGGAGGGGACGAACATTGACCGGTAAATTGAGAGCTTTGCCTTTCGGCTCAGCTCCCTCTTTACCACAACGGTCCGATACAGCGACCGCATCACTGCGCACGCTGCACCGATCCGCCTGTCAATCTCACGCTCCATCCTTCCCTCACTCGTGAACAAGACCCCGAGATACTTGAACTCCTCCACTTGAGGAAGGGCCTCTCCACCCACCCGGAGAGGGCAAGGCACCGGACCCCGTACTCACGGAGGACCCCCCAAAGGACACCCCGGGGAACACGGTCGAACGCCTTCTCCAAATCCACAAAGCACATGTGGACAGGTTGGGCGAACTCCCATGAACCCTCGAGTATCCGATGGAGAGTGTAGAGCTGGTCCAGTGTTCCACGGCCGGGACGAAAACCACACTGTTCCTCCTGAATCCGAGATTCGACCATCGGCCGTAACCTCCTCTCCAGTACCTTGGAGTAAACCTTACCAGGGAGGCTGAGGAGTGTGATCCCACGATAATTGGAACACACCCTCCGGTCCCCCTTCTTGTAGAGAGGGACCACCACCCCGGTCTGCCACTCCATTGGCACCGCCCCCGATCGCCACGCGATGTTGCAGAGACGTGTCAGCCAAGACAGTCCTACAACATCCAGAGACTTTAGATAGTCAGGACGGATCTCATCCACTCCCGGCGCCTTGCCACCAAGGAGGCTGCCAACCACCTTGGTGACCTCTGCCAGGGTGACAGAAGTATCCGCCCCAACATCCTCAGCCTCTGCCTCCGGAGCGGAGGACGTGACGGGGGGATTGAGGAGAACCTCAAAGTATTCCTTCCACCGTCCGACAATATCCCCGGTCGAGGTCAGCAGCTCACCCCCCGCACCGTACACGGTGTTGGCAAAGAACTGCTTCCCCCTCCTGAGGCGCCGGACAGTTTGCCAGAATCTCTTTGAGGCCAACCGATAGTCATGCTCCATGGACTCTCCGAATTCCTCCCAGTCCCGGGTTTTTGCCTCTGCAACTGCCCGGGCCGCGGCACGCTTGGCCTGCCGGTACTGGACAGCTGCCTCAGGAGTCCCCCGAACCATCATGGCTCGATAGGACTCCTTCTTCAGCCTGACGGCATCCCTTACTGCCGGTGTCCACCACCGGGTTCGGGGGTGGCCGCCGGGACCAGCACCAGAGACCTTGCGACCACAGCTACGAGCCGCCGCATCGGCGATAGAGGAAGAGAACATGGTCCACTCAGACTCAATATCCCCCTCCTCCGCCGGGACCTGGGAGAAGCTCTCCCGGAGGTGTGAGTTGAAAGTCTGTCTGACAGGGGTCTCAGCGAGACGTTCCCAGCAGACCCTCACTACACGCTTGGGTCTGCCAGGTCTGACCGGCTTCTTCCCCTGCCAGCGGATCCAACTCACGACCAGGTGGTGATCGGTTGACAGCTCCGCCCCTCTCTTTACCCGAGTGTCCGAAACACGCGGCCGAAGGTCAGATGATACGACAACAAAGTCGATCATCAACCTCCGGCCTAGGGTGTCCTGGTGCCACGTGCACTGGTGGACACCCTTGTGCTCAAACATGGTGTTCGTGATGGACAAACCGTGACTAGCACAGAAGTCCAACAACTGAACACCACTCGGGTTCAGATCAGGGGGGCCATTCTTCCCGATCACCCCTCTCCAAGTGTCACTGGCGCTTCCCACATGGGCGTTAAAGTCCCCCAGGAGAATGACGGAGTCCCCGGGCGGTGCACCGTCCAGTACCCCTCCCAAGGATTCCAAGAAGGCCGAGTACTCTGCACTGCTGTTAGGCCCGTAGGCCGTCACAACAGTGAGAGACTTGTCCCCCACCCGAAGGCAGAGGGACGCGACCCTCTCATTCACCGGGGAGAACTCCAACACGTGGCGGCTGAGATGGGGGGCAATGAGTATGGCCACCCCAGCTCGCCGCCTCTCCCCGCGAGAAACACCAGAAAAGTGGAGCGTCCAAACCCCTCTCAAGGAGTTGGGTTCCAGAGCCCAAGCTGTGTGTGGAGGTGAGGCCGACTATCTCTAGTCGGTACCTCTCGACCTCCCCCACAAGCTCGGGCTCCTTCCCCCCCAGTGAGGTGACGTTCCACGTCCCAAGAGCCAGATGTTGGGTGTGCGGACTGGGTCGCCGAGGTCTCCGCCTTCGACTGCTGCCCAGTCCTCTCTGCGCCGAGCCTCCACGGACCCCTCTGCGGGTGGTGGGCCCACAGGAGGGACTGCCCACGTCGTCCTTTCGGGCTGAGCCCGGCCGGGCCCCGTGGGCTAAGGCCCGGCCACCAGGCGCTCGCATTCGAGCCCCGACCCCAGGCCTGGCTCCAGGGTGGGGCCCCGGCTGCGCCATGCCGGGCGACGTCACGGTTCTTCTTTTCGTGCTGTCCATGTTGGCTTCTGACTGCTCTTCGTCTGACTCGTCACCTGAGACCTGTCTGCCATGGGAGGCCCTACCAGGGGCATGAAGCCCCAGACAGCATAGCTCCCAGGATCATCCGAGTACTCAAACTCCCCCACCACGTTAAGGTGGCAGTCCAGGGGGGGCTCCAGGGGGGGCTCACTGTTCAATTCTCACTGTTGGTTGTAAAATAGTAAAAGGATTTCCCCAAACGTCCAAACGGCAGGTGACACAGACCTCCCTCTGAGCTGAGATTAAACACACCCAGGTACACCAGGAAAATTACTTCAATCAATCAATACTACATGTTATGAGAACCAGGAAGAACATTCTAATAAAAATGGGAAGATTCCGGAACATTGGAAACATTCATTATGTCGCGAGAGAAATGGTTCCAGGACATTTACTGATGTTAATGTTTGAAAGACCAGAGAGACTAGAGAGAGACCAGAGAGACCAGAGAGAGACCAGAGAGAGACCAGAGACCAGAGCGAGACCAGAGAGAGACCAGAGACAGACCAGAGAAAGGCCAGAGAGAGACCAGAGAGAGACCAGAGAGAGACCAGAGACAGACCAGAGACAGACCAGAGAGAGACCAGAGACAGACCAGAGACAGACCAGAGACAGACTAGAGAGGCCAGAGAGAGACCAGAGAGAGACCAGAGACAGACCAGAGAGAGACCAGAGAGAGAGACCAGAGAGAGACCAGAGAGAGGCCAGAGAGAGACCAGAGAGAGACCAGAGACAGACCAGAGAGAGACCAGAGAGAGAGAGACCAGAGAGAGACCAGAGACAGACCAGAGAGAGGCCAGAGAGAGACCAGAGAGAGACCAGAGAGAGACCAGAGACAGACCAGAGAGAGAGAGAGACCAGAGAGAGAGACCAGAGAGAGACCAGAGAGAGAGACCAGAGAGAGACCAGAGAGAGGCCAGAGAGAGACCAGAGAGAGACCAGAGAGAGACCAGAGACAGATCAGAGAGAGGCCAGAGAGAGACCAGAGAGAGACCAGAGAGAGACCAAAAAGAGGCCAGAGAGAGCAGAAAGAGACCAGAGAGAGGCCAGAGGGAGACCAGAGAGAGACAGGAGAGAGACCAGAGAGAGACCAGAGAGAGACCAAAGACTACCTACTCAAGTCTCCCTGAGTCTTCCTGGTCTCTCTCTGAGTCTGAGCACAGACGTTTCCAGGCTATGAACAGAAACGACCAAGCTCCTAAAGCACATTTCACAGCCTTCATACGAGGATTAAAAACGAAGTAGTTCTAGCGCCCGGACAGTAGGGGGCAGGGGAACTTTACAACACGACACACACGATCCCCTGTGTGCCGCTCGAACCACACATAGCTAGTTAGTTTACCCGCCGCCATTGTTGTTTACGTTTGTTCTCGGCTACTGCGCATGTCCAAATGTACGAGCAGGGGGCAGCGGGAGGACAGTTAAGATACGCTGCTCAGCGGGGGCTCTCTTTCACACCCGCGTGTGGGAAAAAGGTGTGAATTCCCCGCTTGCTCTGACCCCCACCGTCGCGCTGCTCCCCGCACGTACATTTGGACATGCGCAGTAGCGGAGAACAAACAAAAACAACAATGGCGGCGCTCACACTAACTAGCTTCGTGGGCTTCCAGCGCTGCACAGAGGATAATTCTACTCCTTCGTTTGTCCAAACGAGACCACGCGAAGCTCTGGGTTCAGTTCCCATTTTCACAGCTGCTGTTAAAATGCAGAATGATGTTGGTGCGTTCTGAGGGTCTGGTACAGGAAGTGAGTACACTGCCGAGGGGGGGGGGGGGGGGGGGGGGGGCTGGGCACGGGCTGGGGGTCGTGTGTCGTGTTGTAAAGTTTCTCTGCCCACTACTGGCCGGGCGCTAGAACTGCATCGTTTTTCAACCTCATGTGAACGCAGAGAAATTTGCATTAGGAGCCAGGTCGTTTCTGTTAATAGCCTGGAAACGTCTGCGCAGCGTCTCAGTATAAACAGGGCCTCTGAGGCTGGATCATAACTTATGCTGCGTTCAGACCAAACGCGATTTGGGCGGCGAAATCGCCCGTGCCGCGCGTGCCGCGCGTGCCGCGCGTGCCGCAATGCTTGTGCTTTTTGACTCCAGACGCTGGACCAAACACTCTGCCGCGCGGCACGCACGGCCGATCAGAAAACAGCGCGCTTTGGGGAGGGGCTTCTCTATTGCCATAGTTCAACATGGACGACATAGAGCAGGTAGCTTTGCTTTGCCTTTTGAACCGTGCTAGACAACGTCGTCAAAGGGCGCAACGGCGACGTGTGTGGATTCATCCGATTGTCCGCGGGCGTAGGGAGTTTGGTGAGTTTCACCATTTGCTACAAGAGCTGCGCTCGGATGAGAGTCGCTTTCAGCGATACTTCCGTCTCTCCCTGGCCCAGTTTGACGACCTGTTGACCCGCATCGGTGCTCGCATCACCTACCAGGACACCAACTACAGGCGCTCAATTCCACCTGAAGAGCGCCTGTCCATCTGCCTACGGTAGTTTTACCCCATTCTCAATTATTAAATACTTCCAAAGTGTGCAATTTTTCTACCTATTCACATTTGAATAGCTCAGAAATTACTATATTTAACAATATGGCGTCTGCTTGTTACTAATTTTATATTGAATATCAAGACTAGTCACATACATTATCTTATTTTTAATTGTTATGTACATTGGGCCTCATTCACGAATAACTTCGTAAGAAACTACTCAACTTTCTTCTCAAGTTGTCCTTAAGTAGATTTCTAAGAAGTCCCCACGTGGGATTCATCAACGCACTCGTAAGGCGCTGAATTGTTCGCAGCTGTTCTCTCAGATTGATGAATCCCATTTCCTCGTAAGTACAGCGCGCGTGCCAGGTGCTTCATTAGCATAGGTACTTAGCATAAGTAAACGCCCATTAATGCCCATATAAGGGACTGCAGGGCCGTGTGCAGACGCCAGAGGAAACAGCAACAGGCCTAAAGCAGGCTTTTGCCAGACTGAGAATAAAGTTATAAAATGTTGACTTAAAAGTCAAAATATTATGATAATAAAGTTGAACTAGCAAAATTATGAGATTAATCTAAGAATATGATGAGATTAATCTCAAAATGTTATGAGCTTAATTTAAAAATATATTATGTATTATTTTAAAGATTAATCTCAAAATATTTTGGACCCTGGGAGGAGATCCAGCGCGGACCAGCGCTGAGACCAATGCAGACCCGAGGAGAGACTGGAGTGACCAGCACACAGAAACCAGCGCGGACCTATAGGAGAGACCGCATAGACTGGAGTGACCTGACTGGAGAGACCGGTGCACAGAGACCAGCGCGGACCGAAGAGAGACCGCATAGACCAGACTTGAGAGACCAGCGCGGACCCGTCCCGTATGGATCCAGGAGCATGCAGCACGGACCCGTATGGAGAGAGACCAGTGCAGACCCGTATAGATCCATGGGAGAGACCAGTGCAGACCCGTATAGATCCATGGGAGAGACCAGCGCAGACCCGTATAGATCCATGGGAGAGACCAGTGCAGACCCGTATATGGGAGAGACCAGTGCAGACCCGTATAGATCCATAGGAGAGACCAGCGCAGAGACTCAGCGCGGACCCAGTAACCTCCTGCAGCAGCAGTATATATGCCGTTGTTCTGTGGCCCGTGGATAAAGAAATGCCCCCTATAAATAGGAAGGGGTCACTAATACACGGCAAGATTTCCAATGTATTTCATAAAGCGTTGGCACATTTCATTTCAAAATGAATTAAAAAGTAGGCCAGATCTGCAGTGAAAAAGGCGGTATATAAATAAAGATTACTAATAAAGATTACTACAAATAAATAAATACATACATCGATATGACGGACATATCACTGGAATGTTGTATTTTTATTCAACTTCACCAAAGAGGACAACCCCGGCGTGTGAACATGTCGGCACTGAATGCGTACGAGTGCTCCTGAGGACTCGTAGGATTTGTACTTGCCCAAGAGAAATTCTGGTTACGAGAAATATTCGTGAATGCCACTTTCTTCGTAAAAACCGCGTAAGTAGGATTTACGTACAAATCTGTTCCTAAGAACCGTTCGTGAATGAGGCCCAATATTATTTGCAGATTTCTTGCCACTGGGGACTCCTACAGGAGCATCGCAGGGAGCTTCAGGGTGGGCATTTCCACTGTCTCCGGGCTCATCCCAGATGTGGTGGCAGCCATCTGGGACTGCCTCGTGGGAGAGTTCATGGCTGTGCCTGGAGCAGAGGAGTGGAGGTCGATAGCGGAGGAGTTCGAGGCCAGGTGGAACTTCCCTCTGTGCTGTGGTGCCATTGATGGGAAACATGTGGCCCTGAAGGCACCCCCCAACTCTGGGTCCTTGTTTTTTAATTACAAGGGGCACCATTCGTTGGTTCTCCTTGCTGTAGTGGATGCCCAGTACAGGTTTCGGGTCATCGATGTGGGAGGGTACGGCAGAACCAGCGATGGAGGCATCATGGCCAACTCTGCCTTCGGTCAGGCTCTGCGTGAGGGCACACTCGGCCTGCCTCCTGACCAGCTCATAACTGGAGCTGACCACAGAGGACCCCAGCCCCATGTCTTTGTGGCGGATGAGGCCTTTCCCCTGCAAAGGAATTTAATGCGCCCCTTCCCAGGACGTGGTGGCCTCACCCCAGAGCAGCGCATATTTAATTACCGCCTCTCCCGGGCCCGGCTGGTGGTGGAGGATGCGTTCGGCATATGGTCAGCGCAGTGGAGAATGTTTCGGCGTCAGCTGGAAATTGTCCCTGAAGTTGTGGAGAAGTGCGTGAAGGCCACTTGTGTCCTTCACAACTTCATGAGGATGGCTGGAGATGGGCAGGTGCCTGCACAGAGGGGAGCTGCAGCTCATGGAGAAGCACCACTTCCAGGTGTGCTGCGGATGGGAGCCAACAACGCGACCAGAGAAGCAGTGGGCACAAGAGAAGTTTTCATGGCCCACTTCAGTGAGGAGGGAGCAGTGCCATGGCAGTAATCATGTCCACCACAGGACTGACCCACAACGGCTCTTTTAAGAGCCACCCACAAAAAATTAAGAGTCACTTCATTTCAAACATGTAATATACTGAGCCTCTTGATTATTAAAATGTCGACATGTTTCCTGGTCATAGTCCAAACTGTTCACCTGTATTCCTTCTGTTTGTAGGTAAGGGCTGCCAGACCGCACTGCTCCATCTGACTTCGGATGAGTCAACAACTTTGTCGCTCTTGCCTATGTTTTTGTAAGTTATTTTTTCTTTTATAAACCCAGTCTGCTCTTGCTAAATACATATAATTAATGGAAATAGCCTTTTGTCAGTATTTTATGACTTTGTAATAATGGGCTTGAAGTAGAACAATTTAGTGTTTTGAAAAATGTTTTAATAATACAAATATAAAAAATAAATAAAATGTACATACAAACAAATAAAATGTACATCAAAACAAATAAATAAAATGTACATATAAACAAATAAAAAGGACCTTGCTTGGAGGAGGAGCAGTGGAAGAGGGAAGGACACAAGTCTGTTTCCTCCCCTGCAAAAGATGTCGCCTTCAGTCAAAAAACTACGACTCTGTGCTGTCCAATGGTTCCAAATTAAGCAGAACGGTGCTGCTTCTATATAGCAATTTGTGTATTTCTAATTTCACATAGTCTTTTGACTGAGGTGGCACCTTTTGCAGGAGAGGAAGGAGAGAGAGCAGGAAGTGCTGGTCGTCAGAGTAGGGCTGGGGTGGTGCGGCTGCTGATCTGGCCCGAAGAGTCGACAGGATCTCCCGCTCCCACTCCGCCGGCTCTGAGGTCGTGGGCCTCTGCCGAGCTCTCTTCCTTTGTGGGCCTTCAAAGAACACAGGGACATGAGAATGTTGACAAGTCAAACATAGTTCGCCACAAAATATAAAGATAGCATCAAACACTATAGCGGTCATCTTGTGGCAACCATTGCATGTATTTGTTCAGTACATTTTTGTATGTCGTATTTTAGTGTTATGTTTTTATCGAGTAAAGATACATTGGATCAGGTCAAAGCACAAATGCTCATCATCTGTAGTGCCTTGACATCTTGTGGTTTCACTGTACATTTGTCTATGGTCTATAGTGATATAATAGCCTTTGGGACAATGTTGGTGTATTATGCAGTAACACTGTTAAGAATTTAAAAAATACCTGTGGGTGCAGAAGCAGGGGAAGCGTCAGCCCTCACAGAAGAAGCAGCAGCAGCAGCAGCAGCAGCAGCAGGAGGCTCAGGCAAAGGGTTATCTGAGCCTTGAGTGGTGTTGTCTGTCAGGCAAGAACAAAACAAACAGTTATTTCATAGCATGTGTATGTTGAGGTTTATACATTACATTAGTTCATTTGAAAGGGAACAGTGAAGTTTCACATCACACATGATCAAAAATTGTTTAAAAATAACAGGCAAAGCCTAGTTTCACCTGGCTGTCATTTAAAAACAAACTGTCAAATAAGTTAATTAATAGAAATCAATATATAAGTAAAAGCCAGCAAAATGGAGGTAAAAACACGATATAATTGGTGTTTGAGGTCTGCTGCATGACACAGACCTTCACCTCCTGACAGTCCTGCTGCTGCTGCTGCTTCTCCTGGGTGGTCGTCCCCTACGACCGGCTCCTCCTCGGCCCCTCGCCTCGCCATGTTGCCCGAGCTTTCACGGGGAGACAAGAAGGGCTCGAGGAAGGACATGACCGTTAGGAACTTCCACTGCTGCGCTGTCCCTGCTCCTGCACCACTCTTTCTCCTGTCCTTCTCCTTCCTGCACTCCTTTGCATAGGTGTCCCTCAGACTCTTCCACCGCCTTTTGCATACATCCACTGAATCAAAACATGAGCGGGAAAGTAAGCGGGAAGCTAGTAGTTGCTCGAACATTACAGAATTCTAGCGGGGAAACATACTGTTGTAAAAGTTAGAGAAAACTTACCCGGGACACCAATATCCTCACTAACCCTCCTCCAAGCAAGGTCCTTTTTTGGCCTGTCACGGTAGCTGTACTCCGCGGGGTTGTACAGCTCGGAGTGAGCGGCGACAGCAACAACCAGCTTCTCCTCCATGTTGTAGAATGTTTGTCTTCTCCTATCGTGACGTCACTTGGTCTCTGTTGGAGAAAGCTCCTGATTGGTCGACGCTCGCGATCTGAGCGAAAAAGTTCAACAATGTTCAACTCCAGCGTCGGCCGCTCACATCGCGTCCACCGCTCACATCGCTCAAAACGCTTGAAGACTCGCCGCGCGTGCCGGTCGTGCCGCGCCGCTTGATCGCTCGCCGCTCCCTGAAGCGCGTCCCCCATGTATTGTCAATGTAATCCTGACGCTCTCGCCGCCCAAATCGCGTTTGGTCTGAACGCGGCATTATGTTTTCACCTGAAACACAGTCTCTGTATGAACGGGAGGTAGCAACCGACACCAACTATAGCGTTTTACTGCTGTATTGTCTCCCTGTAAACTGGGCCTCAGACAGGTCTCTTCCACAGGTCTCTTCACAGATGATCAATACCGACGCCGGCTCCGTGTTCTTAATCACACTGTGTATTTGCTCGTGGATCTCGGCGGAGGATCTCGGCGGAGGCCTTTGAGCCACTTCCCCGGAGAGCTGATAATCAACTTCTTTGTTTCGACATTTAAAGACGGCTTCATAACTCAAAGGTCGTTCTCCGGCTGCAGATCCAGGGAAATGTCACCAACGCTGCGGAGATTTACTGAGGAAGAGCAGACACCATACTCACAGCTGATTGCTACACGCTCTGGAGGAGAGAGAGACCACAACAACACCGAGAGGGCACTACAAAGAGGGTTCATCAGAAAGAGAGAGAGACCAGAGAGAGAGAGAGAGAGCGGGGGAGAGAGGGGAAGGAGAGAGGGGAAGGAGAGAGGGGAGAGAGAGAGAGTGTAGTTATACAAGGTAATGATGCTTAGACTATACAGATGGACTCTCTCCCTGGTCCATCCCTGGTTTCTCCCTGGTCTCTCTCTCTGGCCTTTCTCTGGTCTCTCTCTGGTCTTTCCCTGGTCTCTCTCACTGGTCTCTCTCTCTTGTCTCTCCCTGGTCTCTCTCTGGTCTCTCTCTGGTCTCTCCCTGGTCTCTCTCTGGTCTCTCTCTAGTCTCTCTCTGGTCTCTCTCTCATCTCTCCCCTGGTCTCTCCCTGATCTCTCTCCCTGGTCTCTCCCTGATCTCTCTCCCTGGTTTCTCCCTGGTCTCTCCCTGATCTCTCTCTCTGGTCTCTCTCTCCCTGGTCTCTCCCTGGTCTCTCTCTCTGGTCTCTCTCTCCCTGGTCTCTCCCTGGTCTCTCTCTCTGGTCTCTCTCTCCCTGGTCTCTCCCTGGTCTCTCTCTCTGGTCTCTGTCAGACCCAGCCGCTCTGACACCACTTCATTCTGTGGCCTCATTACTCGCACCATTACAGATGCCCATTTAACATGCAATAATTAGATCAGTCAGTTTGGAGGAGATGGGGGAGGGAGGGGAGGGGTGAGGCAGGAGACGGGGGTGGGAGGGGGGGAGCCAAGACGTGGGTGTCTTTAAATAGAGTCCCTGGCCATAACATTAGCGCCCCCCCACAGGGTCACTTGTCAAAACAGTTTGAGATTAATTCATTGCGGAGGAAAATGTACAGGGTTAGTTCTTTGTTCTTGGGTTTCCAGTTAAATGAACGGCTGAGAGCGGTGCATTGTGGGTCGGAGGCTGAGAGCAGTGCATTGTGGGTCGGTGACTGACAGGATAATGATCACCGTGGGTTCACTTCGTACACAAAGGAAAAGCTTCTCCTCAAATGGATGTTGTTCCATATTAACCACTGACACTTTCCTTCGGCTCCATTTATCTGTGTGTCGCTAAAATCAAAGCAGAACATGTCTTTACAAAGAAGGAGAGTGAGAGAGAAGGAGGGGGGGGAGAGAGAGGGAGGAAGAGAGAGAGAGAGATGGAGACCAGAGAGAGAGAGAGCGAGAGAGAGAGATAGAGAAAGAGAGACCGAGAGAGAGTGGAAGAGAGAGAAATGTGTAAATGGATGTACAGCCTCGGTCCAATCGAAAAAAAAAATGTTAAAAGTTTTACTCCTGCATTTTAGGGTTGTGCCACACGGGGGCGGTGTAGCGAGTGCGATGTCAGCATTGTCCATCTGTATCAAGCCCCGGCGATCCAAGATGGCGCCCTATTCAAATGAATGGTTGTGCTCAGTGGCGCTTTGTGACGGCATGGGGGCTGAAAGATTAGCGGAAGTTGCCTGAAACTCGCAAAGATCTATGGGAAACTCGCATGTATTTGGGCATCGTCTGGTCCTCCCGGTTCTGCGCAGTGGATGATCTCCCTTAATGCGTTGCGCCAAACACGCGTGTGTGGGTCTCACACCGGGTCTCACGCACGTGCACAAAGGGGCTCGGCCGCGCTCTGACCAATCAGAGCAGTTCATCAGAGCGGGAGTTAGAGCGAGAGCCAGAGGAGCAGAGTTTGTGGCATTAAAGTGTGGATTTAAACAAAACCGAAGGATTTAAGAAGAAAAAAAGTTCAGGATGACAAGGGACACTAAAATCCCCACAAAATCCGACCTTTATTAAAGCTGTAGGTTCTCTGTCAGGTTCTCTGTCAGCTGAGGTCGAGCTGTTTTAATATGCATTGAGTTCTATGGGGAAAATTTCTGTGTAGCCCACGTGAATTTAGTCTGGTTCAGTCTGCAGTACCGCGAGAATCCCCCGAGCACATGAGTTATTCAGCTACAAGCTAGTAATACCCTATCCAGTTATTATAATAGATCCATGATCTGTATACAGTCTGTGTTAGCATTGTCCATTTGCAAGCATCTCCAAACTCAGGCCCACGGGCCAATTGCGGTCCTCTGTGCCATCGTATGTGGCCCTCTGCTGCTAACACAATTTCGCCCTAGAGGCACTTTGACAGTGTCTAACTCTAAATCCCAGACTCTCTGGAATCCAGTCGTTGATTGTAATATTTACATTACATTTAACATATGACTTGGATTGTTCGCGCGCTCTGATTGGCTGATTTGCGGTCTGATATTTTCCCATCTCGGACCGTTACCATGACAATCGGCCCGCAGCGCGTATCAGATTTGATATCTTTCCTCATTAAAAAAGAAACAATGAGCGACGACTGGGAGCATTCTCAGTGAATTCTAACTTCCGGACGACTTCGAAGAGCCAGATGAAGTAATAACAGCAAATAACCACAAAAACACAACTCCAACAGTCAAGAAGAGATTGACAACTTCGTTACGGACCAGAAAGGTAAAAACAGGATTAGGAAAACCAAGTGGGACATGAACATACTTCACAAATATCTAAAAAGCATCGGACTGACTGAGACTAAGACAAGACTGAGAACTGACAGCGGGCGACTCAACCCTCTGATCAGTTCTTCATGTCACAGTTTGACAGTTTGGTCAAATGTGTTTTTGCTAGCTGAAACCGATCGACATTTGCATAAATTAAAAATAGTCTTATAATAAAACATTTATTAACCTCGCTTGCTCGGTCTGTACAGAGAAATATCAGACCGTGGCCTTTTTGTACAGACCTCGCCACGGCTCGGTCTGTACAAAAAGGCAGCGGTCTGATATTTCTCTGTACAGACCTCGCGCTCGTTTAATAAGCCGTTAATATTTAATGATTGGGACACAACATTCCACATAAATACAGCTGTGAATCAAACAGGACGTATCATAACCCATTTTTAATTCCGGAATCCAGCTCGAGTCCAGGTTTTAAATCCGGGTCAAGTCCGATGAACTAAAGCGGCCTCTAACTAAAAAGTTTGGACACCCCTATTATAACGTCTTTCACTCTTTGACTTGTTTGAATGAGAATCTGCTGCAGTGTGTTTGGGAGGATAACAGAAACATGTGAAGTCTCAGTTTGACTCCTGAGAAAATGAGGAGAAAGTGAAAGCCTGGGGCCACTCCTGACACCGCTCCTGTGATCCATCAAAGTTCAGAGAGAGCTGTTTGGGTTGGAATCAAAGAGGAACCAAACGGACCAAAATATCTCTGAGGCAAAGGCATGCTCCAGTCGAGATTAGAACCCACTATAAAAGCATTTATTCAACAGGCTTTGAACTGCTTTTCTGCTTCTCTCCTAGTCACAATTCAATGTCATATTAGTCTGTTTTTATCACAGACAATTCACAGACAGACAATGCTAACACAGACTGTATACAGATGCTAATGCTAACACAGACTGTATACAGATGCTAATGCTAACACAGACTGTATACAGATGCTAATGCTAACACAGACTGTATACAGATGCTAATGCTAACACAGACTGTATACAGATGGACAATGCTAACACAGACTGTATACAGATGCTAATGCTAACACAGACTGTATACAGATGGTCAATGCTAACACAGACTGTATACAGATGGACAATGCTAACACAGACTGTATACAGATGGACAATGCTAACACAGACTGTATACAGATGGACAATGCTAACACAGACTGTATACAGATGGACAATGCTAACACAGACTGTATACAGATGGACAATGCTAACACAGACTGTATACAGATGGACAATGCTAACACAGACTGTATACAGATGCTAATGCTAACATAGACTGTATACAGAGGTTTGAATGTTTAGCCCCGCCCCCAACTCGCTCACAGGCTTCTCGTTTCCCAGACACTCTCATTCCACAGAGCCATCTAGTTTTATTTGTGATCTGATACGTGTGCTAACATTAGCATTAGCACAACTAAAGATGTACAACAATCACTGATGAAATGGTACAAAAGCAACGCACTGCTAACAAAATATATAACTAGTCCGAGCGCAGATAGTTCGAGCACAGATAGTCCGTGTGTAGATAGTCCGAGCGTAGTCCGAGCGTAGTCCGAGCGTAGAGGCGGTCCCGCAGGTCTCTCCCATAGACAAGTCTCTCTACGTTTGCGCACTAACACCCATAGACTTCTCTCCCGGTCACTTCAATAGAAGCAGCGTGAGCGGGAGATAAGTCTTTAGAAGTTAGTGCACAGACGTAGTGCTCCTCGTATTACAACGCCTCACAATATAGTACCTCTTTTTATCCGCTGAGAAAATCGACATGTTACATTTCTGTGTTACTATACTTTGTAGAGTAACACGTCACGTAACTGTATTTAAATAGGGAACACATGGAAGAGTTTGGTAGCTTCTAACGGGAGCTGATTTGGAACTATACAGTCTGTGGAAGAGGCTGCTGTGCTCCGTTTGCAAGACAGAGCACACGGACAAAGACCAGACAGGTACATATCAACTAGTCTAAGCTAAGAACATGTGTCAGTATGAAAAAACGGTGGCCTATTCCTTTAAGTGAACCGCGGCACCTGGAGGGTTCACACTAACACACCACAACAATTGGAAGTGTTGGACATGGAAGACTGAGAGAGTGATTAGTATATTTTTTGCTCAACAAAAGTAAAGTTTGAGAATGCGTGAAACTGTGAATAAATCTGTAACAACTACATTTAGTCTCAACATTTAAAAATAAATGTTGAGACCAATGTTTTTATCGTGGGCATGTGGTGATGTCATTGTCTACTCTTTTAGATTCACATTTTCGAGCTGCATAAAGAGACAGGCCATTGATGCGAGAGAAGAGTTAGCAACACACACACACAACAGACACACACACACACAGACACACACACGCACACACACACACACTCACACGCAGACACACACGCACACAGACACACACACAGACACACCTATACACACACACACACAGACACACACACATACACAGAGACACACACACACACAGACACACACAGACACACAGAGACACACACACACACAGACACACACAGACACAGACACACACGCACACACATATAGACACAGACACACACACACAGACACACACACACATATAGACACACACACACACACAGACACACACATACACACACACACACAGACACACACACACACAGACACACACACATACACAGAGACACACACACACACAGACACACACACAGACACACACACTCCTGGTCTCTCTTAAGTGTTAAGAAATCAAACCATATTTTCCTCCAATTTCCTCCTTATCGTTCAGGCGTCTCTAAAACAACATGTCAGGGAGTCAGAGGAGGATCCGGAGCCAAAGTGGCCCCGGACCCGAGGCTGCTATTACTTAAATGAGCACCATTAGAGACCAGTGGGAGGGAGAGTCTCCGCGGACCATGTGGACGGGTGCTCTCTCGCTCTCTCGCTGCCTTTGTGATGCCCCGCAGTCCTGCTCTGATTTACATACTAATGGATGTTGAGGTAAATCAGATGTCATGGTTCTGAGGGACACAGAGACCACGCTGAGATAATGAAGAGGGAGACCAGGAGGAGAGGGAGGGAGACCAGGGAGAGAGGGAGGGAGACCGGGGAGAGAGGGAGGGAGACCAGGGAGAGAGAGAGGGAGACCGGGGAGAGAGAGAGGGAGACCGGGGAGAGAGGGAGGGAGACCGGGGAGAGAGGGAGGGAGACCGGGGAGAGAGGGAGGGAGACCGGGGAGAGAGAGAGGGAGACTGGGAAGAGAGGGAGGGAGACCGGGGAGAGAGAAAGGGTGACCAGGGAGCGAGGGAGACCAGCGAGAGAGGGAGGGAGACCAGGAAGAGAGGGAGACCAGGTAGAGAGGGAGACCAGGGAGAGAGGGAGACCAGGAAGAGAGGGAGGGAGACAGGGGAGAGAGAGAGGGAGACCGGGGAGAGAGGGAGGGAGACCAGGGAGAGAGGGAGACCAGGGAGAGAGGGAGACCAGCGAGAGAGGCAGGGAGACCAGGAAGAGAGGGAGACCAGGGAGAGAGGGAGACCAGGAAGAGAGGAAGGACAGGGGAGAGAGGGAGGGAGACCAGGGAGAGAGGGAGGGAGACCAGGAGGAGAGGGAGGGAAACCAGCGAGAGAGGGAGGGAGACCAGGGAGAGAGGGAGGGAGACTGGGGAGAGAGGGAGGGAGACCGGGGAGAGAGAGAGGGAGACCGGGGAGAGAGGGAGAGAGACCAGGGAGAGAGGGAGACCAGCGAGAGAGGGAGACCAGGGAGAGAGGAAGGACAGGGGAGAGAGGGAGGGAAACCAGGGAGAGAGGGAGGGAGACAGGGAGGGAAACCAGGGAGAGAGGGAGGGAGACCAGGAGGAGAGGGAGGGAGAAAGGGGAGAGAGGGAGGGAGACCAGGGAGAGAGAGAGGGAGACCAGGGAGAGAGGGAGGGAGAGAGGGAGGGAGACCAGGGAGAGAGAGAGGGAGACCAGCGAGAGAGGGAGGGAGACCAGGGAGAGAGGGAGACCAGGAAGAGAGGGAGGGAGACAGGGGAGAGAGGGAGGGAGACCAGGGAGAGAGAGAGGGAGACCAGGGAGAGAGGGAGGGAGACCAGGAGGAGAGGGAGGGAAACCAGGGAGGGAGACCGGAAAGAGAGGGAGAGAGACCAGGGAGAGAGAGAGGGACCAGGGAGAGAGGGAGACCAGCGAGAGAGGGAGAGAGACCAGGAAGAGAGGGAGACCAGGTAGAGAGGGAGACCAGGAAGAGAGGGAGGGAGACCAGGGAGAGAGGGAGACCAGGAAGAGAGGGAGACCAGCGAGAGAGGGAGGGAGACCAGCGAGAGAGGGAGGGAGACCAGGGAGAGAGGGAGGGAGACTGGGGAGAGAGGGAGGGAGACCGGGGAGAGAGAGAGGGAGACCGGAGAGAGGGGGGGAGGGAGACCAGGGAGAGAGGGAGACCAGGGAGAGAGAGAGGGAGACCGGGGAGAGAGGGAGGGAGACCGGGGAGAGAGAGAGGGAGACCGGGGAGAGAGGGAGGGAGACCGGGGAGAGAGGGAGGGAGACCAGGGAGAGAGGGAGACCAGCGAGAGAGGGAGGGAGACCCGGAAGAGAGGGAGACCAGGTAGAGAGGGAGACCAGGGAGAGAGGGAGACCAGGAAGAGAGGAAGGACAGGGGAGAGAGGGAGGGAGCCAGGGAGAGAGGGAGGGAGACCAGGAGGAGAGGGAGGGAAACCAGGGAGGGAGACCAGGGAGAGAGGGAGGGAGAAAGGGGAGAGAGGGAGGGAGACCAGGGAGAGAGAGAGGGAGACCAGGGAGAGAGGGAGGGAGACCAGGGAGAGAGGGAGGGAGACCAGGGAGAGAGGGAGGGAGACCGGGGAGAGAGGGAGGGAGACCAGGGAGAGAGAGAGGGAGACCAGCGAGAGAGGGAGGGAGAGAGGGAGACCAGGAAGAGAGGGAGGGAGACAGGGGAGAGAGGGAGGGAGACCAGGGAGAGAGAGAGGGAGACCAGGGAGAGAGGGAGGGAGACCAGGAGGAGAGGGAGGGAAACCAGGGAGGGAGACCGGAAAGAGAGGGAGAGAGACCAGGGAGAGAGACCAGGGAGAGAGACCAGGGAGAGAGACCGGGGAGAGAGAGAGAGGGACCAGGGAGAGAGAGAGGGAGACCAAGGAGAGAGGGAGGGAGACCGGGGAGAGAGAGAGGGAGACCAGGGAGAGCTCAGAAAAGGAGACGAGAGAGAGACCAGAGGGAGAGAGAGAGACTCTCTGAGAGAAAGAGAGACCAGAGAGGGAGAATTAATGCATCCTTTTGTTTTTCAGTGTCTGTGATTTACACAAATGGATGTTGAGGTGAGTCCGATGTCATGTGTCTGAGGAGCACAGAGAGAACATGCAAAGATAATGAACGATGGTCCCCTGAGTGCACCTGGTACGGGTTCAACTCACTCTACATGGTTCCTTATTTTACACATGACGGAGCGCTACAAGGTGATCTACTGCGGTCATTCTTTTGTCTGCACTCATGGTTCACCAGAGAGAGAGAGAGACAAGTGAGAGAGAGAGAGACAAGTGAGAGAGAGAGAGACCAGTGAGAGAGAGAGAGACAAGTGAGAGAGAGAGAGACAAGTGAGAGAGAGAGAGACCAGTGAGAGAGAGAGAGACCAGAGAGAGAGAGAGACACCAGAGAGAGAGACCAGTGAGCGAGAGAGAGAGACCAGAGAGAGAGACAAGTGAGAGAGAGAGACACCAGAGAGAGAGACCAGAGAGAGAGAGAGACCAGTGAAAGAGAGAGAGACCAGAGAGAGATAGAGAGACCAGTGACAGAGAGAGAGAGAGAGAGAGAGAGAGAAAGACCAGAGAAACACCAGAGAGAGAGAGAGAGAACAAACAGACACCAGAGAGGGAGAGAGAACAGAGAGACACCAGAGAGGGACAGGCAAGAGAGAGAGAGTTTCATTTATCTCTCATGTAACTGTTTGTTATTGTACTTTTTTACTTTCACTTTAGATCCCAATTTACAAAATGGCCGCCGTCACCTCCAGAAGCGATTAGTATCGACGTATCCATCATCTGCTCCGATCGATTTAGCTCAAAGCTATTCATCAGAATCTGAATATGTTTGTCTCCAGAGACAAGACCGGGGTTAGTCCAGAAGGACAAGGACCAGAGAGAGACCAGAGAGAGACCAGATGGCCAGAGAGAGAGACCAGAGAGAGGCCAGAGAGAGACCAGAGAGAGACCAGAAAGAGAGACCTAAGAAGCAGAAGAAAAAGCAGATGTGAGTGAACGTCGAGGAGTGCACGGTGTAATTCCTCCACTTCAAATCATAAATACAAAGCAAAAAGCAGACGGAGGATGATGCACGGCCCAGAAGTCATCAGTCAGAGTGACAGGTCTGAAATGGAACAATAGTGTCTTCCCTCCTCCCCCTCCTCCCCCCTGACTGTCTGTTAAATAACTGCCGTGATGAGGAAGAGGCTCAGAGTCTGTGGCATCAAAGAAACACTCTCAGTTCATTTCAATGTTTTTATGTCTCGACCTCAATCCCTGAGGCTGTAGACCCAGGACTGAGGCTGTAGACCCAGGACTGAGGCTGTAGACCCAGGACTGAGGCTGTAGACCCAGGACTGAGGTTGTAGACCCAGGACTGAGGCTGTAGACCCAGGACTGAGGTTGTAGACCCAGGACTGAGGCTGTAGACCCAGGACTGAGGTTGTAGACCCAGGACTGAGGCTGTAGACCCAGGACTGAGGCTGTAGACCCAGGACTGAGGCTATATATGAGACTGTAGATCCAGGACTTTTCCCGTCCTCAGTTCACGTTTCTCTCCAGATATTCTAATATTTGACAGATTCTCCGCAGAATTAAAATACTAACGTCTCATTATGATAAAAACCCCTTTAACCATCTTTAAGCACCGCTCCCACCTCTGGCCCCGTCTAATGATGTCATCAGTCTGCGTTTATTGCTCCATATTCCGGGGCCAGCTCGGTCTCTCCGGACTCTCTCTCTCTCACTCTGGAGCAAATAAATCAATGAAAAACTAACACAAAAATGAGTTGGAGATCACAGTGAGACCGAGAGGTGATCGCTGCGAGGCCTGACGAGCTCTGGGCCAATCACGGTGCGGCGCGGACATAATAAATTGAACACAAATTGCCGCTTTTAATTGGGTTCGCGATCCGTGGTCCGGAGAGTCAGAGAGCCGCCAGTGAGAGAGAGGCCCAGACGAAAGGGAGCGAGAGAGCGGCACTTTAATGATGGTATAAAGACCAAGGAAATATGTCAGAGACAAGAGGGAGATCGGAGAGAGAGAGGGACCAGAG
The DNA here is from genome assembly GCA_964034765.1 of Knipowitschia caucasica. Classification (NCBI taxonomy): domain Eukaryota; kingdom Metazoa; phylum Chordata; class Actinopteri; order Gobiiformes; family Gobiidae; genus Knipowitschia; species Knipowitschia caucasica. The sequence goes on along the minus strand of OZ035823.1, from coordinate 42,321,548 downwards.
TGAGACCGGGGAGAGAGAGAGGGACCAGAGTGAGACCGGGGAGAGAGAGAGGGGCCGGAGAGAGACCAGAGTGAGACCGGAGAGAGGGACCAGAGAGAGAGCGGCACTTTAATGATGGTATAAAGTTGGAGGAAATATGTCAGAGACAAGAGAGAGACCGGAGAGAGAGAGGGACCAGAGTGAGACCGAAGAGAGAAAGAGACCAGAGTGAGACCGGAGAGAGAGAGAGACCAAAGTGAGACCGGAGAGAGAGACCAAAGAGAGAGAGGGACCAAAGAGAGAGACCAGAGAGAGTCCGGAGAGAGAGAGGGACCAGAGTGAGACCGAAGAGAGAAAGAGACCAGAGTGAGACCAGAGAGAGAGAGAGACCAGAGTGAGACCGGAGAGAGAGACCAAAGTGAGACCGGAGAGAGAGAGGGACCAAAGAGAGAGACCAGAGAGAGTCCGGAGAGAGAGAGGGACCAGAGTGAGACCGAAGAGAGAAAGAGACCAGAGTGAGACCAGAGAGAGAGAGAGACCAAAGTGAGACCGGAGAGAGAGACCAAAGTGAGACCGGAGAGACAGACCAGAGTGCGACCAGAGAGAGTGACCAGAGTGAGACCGGAGAGAGACAAGAGAGAGATCAGAGAGAGAGAGAGACCAGAGTGAGACCGGAGAGAGAGAGGGACCAAAGAGAGAGACCTGAGTGAGAGAGAGAGACCAGAGAGTCTCTATGAGTGTATTTTTCTCTGTGTGTCTGTGTATATTTGTGTACCTTTGTGTGTGTCTGACAGACTTCAGGCGATGACAAAGCGATCAAACTCCACGTCTCGTATAAATTGCTTTGACCTTTTTCCTCGACTCGACGGCGACGAGGGACGTTTTAAACCTGAAGACTGCTCCGGTCGCCACAAAACACACACACAGACACAGAGACACACACACACACACACATATACATATACACACAGAAACACACACACACACAGACACAGAGACACACACACACACACGCACACACACACACACAGACACACACACACTAATGCACACACAGTGGAAATGAACAGCTCTAAGTGTGTGTCCTCCACAGGGTCAGCGTCTGTTCGTTCCTGTTTTTGCCAATTCCCAAAAGACTTTTAAAAAACCTTGAACGTTTATTGCAACATTCTGCTCCTGACGATCATTGAACTCTCTCTCTCTGGTCTCTCTCTCTGGTCTCTCTGTGCTCTCTCTCTCTCTCTCTCTCTGGTCTCCTCTCCCTTTCTGACCTCCTCTCTCTCTGGTCTCCTCCTCTCTCTCTAGTCTCCTTCTCTCCCTCCGGTCTCTTCCTGGTCTCCTCCTCTCTCTCTCTAGTCTCCTCCTCTCTCTCCCTCTAGTCTCCTCCTCTCTCTCTCTAGTCTCCTCCTCTCTCTCTGGTCTCCTCTCTCTCTCTCTGGTCTCCTCCTCTCTCTCTCTAGTCTCCTCTCTCTCTGGCCTCCTCTCTCTCTCTAGTCTCCTCCTCTCTCTAGTCTCCTCCTCTCCCTCTGGTCTCCTCCTCTCTCTCTCTAGTCTCCTCCTCTCTCTCCCTCTAGTCTCCTCCTCTCTCTCTCTAGTCTCCTCCTCTCTCTCTAGTCTCCTCCTCTATCTCTCTAGTCTCCTCCTCTCTCTCTCTCTAGTCTCCTCCTCTCTCTCTCTAGTCTCCTCCTCTCTCTCTGGCCTCCTCTCTCTCTCTGGTCTCCTCTCTGTCTCTGGTCTCCTCCTCTCTCGCTCTGGTCTCCTCTCTCTCTCTCTGGTCTCCTCCTCTCTCTCTCTAGTCTCCTCTCTCTCTGGCCTCCTCTCTCTCTGGCCTCCTCTCTCTCTCTGGCCTCCTCTCTCTCTCTAGTCTCCTCCTCTCCCTCTCTGGCCTCCTCTCTCTCTCTGGCCTCCTCTCTCTCTCTAGCCTCCTCCTCTCTCTCTCTGGTCTCCTCCTCTCTCGCTCTGGTCTCCTCTCTCTCTCTCTGGTCTCCTCCTCTCTCTCTCTAGTCTCCTCTCTCTCTGGCCTCCTCTCTCTCTCTAGTCTCCTCCTCTCTCTCTAGTCTCCTCCTCTCCCTCTAGTCTCCTCCTCTCCCTCTCTGGCCTCCTCTCTCTCTCTAGTCTCCTCCTCTCTCTCTAGTCTCCTCCTCTCTCTCTAGTCTCCTCCTCTCTCTCTCTAGTCTCCTCCTCTCTCTCTGTAGTCTCCTCCTCTCTCTCTCTAGTCTCCTCCTCTCTCTCTCTAGCCTCCTCCTCTCTCTCTCTAGTCTCCTCCTCTCTCTCCGGCCTCTTCCCGGTCTCGTTTCTCCTGCAGCCGTTTTGTAATTGAAATTTGTGAAGTGCGACTGGTTTAATGATGGAGTTAATTTCCCGAGCAGAGCGTGATTGGCCGAGCACCGGGACCAGTATGAGACCGAGCACCGGGACCAGGATCCGTGAGTTTACTCTGAGACCGAGACGATTTATCACTTTAATTGCATTGATTGTTTTACAGAAACAGCAGCGGCGGAAAAACACGACTCTCACTCACGGAGCAGAAAAAGCAAAGTTAAATGGTGGCAGAGTGGTTATCGTTTCTGCCCCAGAGAAGATAGACTCAGAGAGGGTTTTGTCTTTCTGGTCTCTCTCTATAGTCTCTCTGGTTTCTCTCTGGTCTCTCTCTGGTCTCTCTGGTATCTCTCTGGTCTCTCTCTCTCTGGTCTCTCTCTGGGGTCTTTCTGTCTCTCTCTGGTATCTCTCTGGTCTCTCTCTGGTTTCTCTCTGGTCTCTCTCTGGTCTCTCTGGTATCTCTCTGGTCTCTCTCTCTCTGGTCTCTCTCTGGGGTCTTTCTGTCTCTCTCTGGTATCTCTCTGGTCTCTCTCTGGTTTCTCTCTGGTCTCTCTCTGGTTTCTCTCTGGTCTCTCTCTGGTCTCTCTCTCTGGTCTCTCTCTCTGGTCTCTCTCTGGTCTCTCTCTCTGGTCTCTCTCTGGTCTCTCTCTGGTCTCTCCCTGGTCTCTCTCTCTGGTTTCTCTCTGGTCTCTCTCTCTGGTCTCTTTCTGGTCTCTCTCTCTGGTCTCTCTCTGGTCTCTCCCTGGTCTCTCTCTGGTCTCTCTCTCTGGTCTCTTTCTGGTCTCCCTCTGGTCTCTCTCTGGTCTCTCTCTGGTCTCTCTCTGGTCTCTCCCTGGTATCTCTCTGGTCTCTCTCTGGTCTCTCTCTCTGGTCTCTCTCTGGGGTCTCTCTCTGGTCTCTCTCTGGTCTCTCTCTGGTCTCTCTGGTATCTCTCTGGTCTCTCTCTGGTTTCTCTCTGGTCTCTCTCTGGTCTCTCTCTCTGGTCCCTCTCTCTGGTCTCTCTCTGGTCTCTCTCTCTGGTCTCTCTCTGGTCTCTCCCTGGTCTCTCTCTCTGGTTTCTCTCTGGTCTCTCACTCTGGTCTCTTTCTGGTCTCTCTCTGGTCTCTCCCTGGTCTCTCCCTGGTCTCTCTCTGGTCTCTCTCTCTGGTCTCTTTCTGGTCTCCCTCTGGTCTCCCTCTGGTCTCTCTCTGGTCTCTCCCTGGTCTCTCTCTGGTCTCTCTCTGGTCTCTCCCTGGTCTCTCTCTGGTCTCTCTCTGGTCTCTCTCCCTGGACTCTCTCTGGTCACTAACAGTCGCAGCACTTTCACAGCTCAGGCCTCTCTTATGATTTCATTTACGCCAAAAGCTCGGGACAAACACAATTAATTTACTGTTGACAGTGAGGGCCGCAGAGGGAGGGGCCCCGGGCAGGAGGGGAGGAGCTATGAGGAGGAGGGGCAGGGCCATGAGGAAGGGGTCTGAAAGCCTGGTCTCAGCACAATCACAGCAGCAGGAGCCAAGATGTTGTACTTTAGACTAATGAAATGTTCACAGGCTGTAATTGTTGTAACGACACCAGTGAAGCTGGACACAGACAGGACTGAGGCTAGGTCTACAGCCTCAGTCCTGGGTCTACAGCCTCAGTCCTGGGTCTACAGCCTCAGACCTGGATCTACAGCCTCAGACCTGGATCTACAGCCTCAGTCCTGGGTCTACAGCCTCAGACCTGGATCTACAGCCTCAGTCCTGGTCTACAGCCTCAGTCCTGGGTCTACAGCCTCAGTCCTGGGTCTATAGCCTCAGTCCTGGGTCTACAGCCTCAGTCCTGGGTCTACAGCCTCAGTCCTGGGTCTACAGCCTCAGTCCTGGTCTACAGCCTCAGTCCTGGGTCTACAGCCTCAGTCCTGGATCTACAGCCTCAGTCCTGGGTCTATTATTCCAGGCAGGATCACAAAAATACAATCCCAAATGAATAAAACAAATCTTCCCACTCACTCGGACTGAAGCTGCGTAGTTTGAGAGAAAATACTTAGATTATAAAAGCGTTTAAAGGAAAAGGAGCAGATTGAGAGAAGATGTGGAGGCGGCGCTGAACCAGAGACAGAGGTTCAGTAAAGTCAGAGAGAGACGGGACTTTGGGAGAAGTGGAGTCAGAACGCAGAGATCACGTTTCCTCTGACGGAAAATACAGTTATTATAGGTTAAAGAGGTCTGGTCTGGTCCTGATCTGGTCCTGGTCTGGTCCTGGTCTGGTTCTGGTCTGATCCTGATCTTGTCCTGGTCCAGTCTCACTGAGAGAGATTCTGAAATCACAATCAGAGACCAGCGAGAGAGACCAGAGAGGGACTAGAGAGAGACCAGAGAGAGACCAGAGAGAGACAAGCGAGAGACCAGAGAGAGACTAGAGAGAGACTAGAGAGAGACCAGAGAGAGACCAGAGAGAGACCAGAGAGAGACCTGAGAGAGACCTGAGAGAGACTGGAGAGAGACCAGAGAGAGACCAGAGAGAGACCTGAGAGAGACCTGAGAGAGACCAGAGAGAGACTAGAGAGAGACTAGAGAGAGACCAGAGAGAGACCAGAGAGAGACCAGAGAGAGACCTGAGAGAGACCTGAGAGAGACTGGAGAGAGACCAGAGAGAGACTAGAGAGAGACCAGAGAGAGACCTGAGAGAGACCAGAGAGAGACCAGAGAGAGACCTGGTTTGTACCTTTGTGAGAGACCCTGGGTATTGCCTTTGTGAGAGACCCTGGTCATTGCCTTTGTGAGAAACCCTGGTGTGTGCCTTTGTGAGAGACCCTGGTGTGTGCCTTTGGTAGAGACCCTGGCTGTCTGAAGTGACGTCTGCGGCCGTAAACAGTGTGACTTTTATGGAGTATGAGATGACACTCGTCGCAGTGGCCTTTTCCTCTGCTTCGTTCTGTGTAATGAGTTCACTGATTCAGACGGGAGCGCGGTAATGAAACGGTAAAGAGGAGCAGGAGCCGGGACATAAATAAGTCTGAGCGAGAGAAACAACGACAGCAGCTTAATGTCCAATTAGATTAAAAGCTCCGACACAAAAGCAGGACGCTGAGTGCACGCCTCAAACAGACATTGATAAACGATAAACACATCCATTACTTTGGTCTGAATGATGCACCGAGCTGCGCCTCGTTCACACCGGGAGAGAGAGAGACCCCACCTGTGGAATCTGCACAGAGAGGGTGAGAGAGAGACCCCCAACTGTGGATTCTACACAGAGAGAGAGAGAGACCCCCACCTGTGGATTCTGCACAGAGAGGGAGAGAGAGAGAGACCCCCACCTGTGGATTCTGCACAGAGATGGAGAGAAGAGAGATAGAGAGGAGTGGGAGAGAGAGAGAGATAGCAGAAAGAAAGACCCCCACCTGTGGATTCTGCACAGAGAGAGAGCAGAGAGAGAGAGAGCAGAGAGGGAGACAGAGCATAGAGGGAGACAGAGAGACCCCCACCTGTGGATTCTGCAGAGAGAGGCTAGAGAGAGAGAGAGAATAGAGAGAGATCAAAGAGAGAGAGACAACAGAGAGACCAGAGAGAGAGACCAGAGAGTGACCAGAGAGAGGGAGCAGAGAGAGTGACCAGAGAGAGACCAGAGAGTGAGACCAGAGAGAGAGCAGAAAGAGAGGCTGTAGACCCAGGACTGAGGCTGTAGATCCAGGATTGAGGCTGTAGACCCAGGACTGAGCCTGTAGACCCAGGATTGAGGCGGCCATCTTGGAAAAACTTTTGGCAGATGCATTTTTCCACCAGGACATAGTTTTGTCTGTTTATTCTAGCCCAGTCCTTATCGATCCGTTAAGTATGGTCCAAACAAAACCAGATTGTGCGGAAGACATTAACATTCGTGTGAAATCCTCTCGGTGCGTGCGTATCGTTGGTTAATTACAGAATGCGAGTCACATAACGGTTTTGATTACGAGCCTACATCTGCCGCCGCCGCGCTATTAGAGCCGACAAACGCCCGGAGCCATAACTGCACCAAGCTGCTCCGAATCAAAATGTCACAGAAGCTCACGGCTCGGCCTCGATTACGACGAGGAAGAAAAGCGTTCGGAAATTTATACAACGGCCTGGTGGTCAGAGGAGAGCACCCAGAGGAGAGAGGACCCAGAGGAGAGCTCCACAGGAGAGGACCCACAGGAGAGGACAGGAGAGAGCACCCAGAGGAGAGCACCCCACAGGAGAGAGCACCCACAGGAGAAAGCACCCCGAAGGAGAGAGCACCCAGAGGAGAGGGCCCAGAGGAGAGCACCAACAGGAGAGGACCCACAGGAGAGGACAGGAGAGAGCACCCAGAGGAGCGCACCCCACAGGAGAGAGCACCCAGAGGAGAGAGCACCCAGAGGAGAGAGCACCCACAGGAGAGAGCACCCACAGGAGAGAAGACCCACAGGAGAGAGGAGCTACAGAAGAGAGCACCCACAGAAGAGCACAGGAGAGAGCACCCACAGGAGAGCACCCACATGAGAGAGCACCCACAGGAGAGCAACCACAGGAAAGCACCCACAGGAGAGAGCACCCACAGGAGAGCACCCACAGGAAGTGCTTTGTGATCCTTGTCTGTGAAAGGCGCTGTACAAATGAACTTTATTTACTAAGAGCCACGTCCAGGACCAGAGTCTGACCTCGGGATCGGTGAGTTGTGATTGGCCGAGGTAAACATAAATATTTGGACATGTTTGACGAGGCGTCGCCGTGGAGACGAACACAGAGGTCGGGATCTCATCAGGGTTTGGACTAAAGCAAAGGGACGTGGTTTTACAGCGGTGTGTGGTTCAGGACAGGGGTGATGTGCTCTAAAGACCCGTAAGAAGTCTGTGATGTTAAACTGGGTGTTTTTAGACTGAAAATAGACTGCTTTATACACTTTTGTCACAAGCTGAAGTGAGAGAAACCAGAGAGAGAGACCAGAGAGAGAGATAACAGAGAGAGACCAGAGAGAGAGAGGCCAAAGAGAGAGACTACAGAGAGAGAGGCCAAAGAGAGAGAGAGACCAGAGAGAGACTACAGAGAGAGAGAGGCCAAAGAGAGAGACTACAGAGAGAGAGAGACCAGAGAGAGAGAGGCCAAAGAGAGAGAGAGACCAGAGAGAGACTACAGAGAGAGAGAGGCCAAAGAGAGAGACTACAGAGAGAGAGAGACCAGAGAGAGAGAGACCAGAGAGAGACTACAGAGAGAGAGAGGCCAAAGAGAGAGACTACAGAGAGAGAGAGACCAGAAAGAGAGAGGCCAAAGAGAGAACAGAGAGAGACCAGAGAAACTAGAGAGAGACTAGAGAGAGACCAGAGAGAGACCAGAGAGAGAGACTACAGAGAGACTAGAGAGAGACTACAGAGAGACTTTAGAGAGACTACAGAGAGACTACAGAGAGACTAGAGAGAGACCAGAGAGAGAGAGGCCAAAGAGAGAGACTACAGAGATAGGCCAAAGAGAGAGAGAGACCAGAGAGAGACTACAGAGAGAGAGAGGCCAAAGAGAGAGACTACAGAGAGAGAGAGACCAGAACGAGAGAGGCCAAAGAGAGAGACTACAGAGAGAGAGAGACCAGAATGAGAGAGGCCAAAGAGAGAGCAGAGAGAGACCAGAGAAACTAGAGAGAGACCAGAGAGAGAAACTAGAGAGAGACCAGAGAGAGAAACTAGAGAGAGACTAGAGAGAGACCAGAGAGAGACCAGAGAGAGAGACTAGAGAGAGACTACAGAGAAACTAGAGAGAGACTATAGAGAGACTAGAGAGAGACCAGAGAGAGAGGCCAAAGAGAGAGCAGAGAGAGACCAGAGAAACTAGAGAGAGACCAGAGAGAGAGACTAGAGAGAGACTACAGAGAAACTAGAGAGAGACTATAGAGAGACCAGAGAGAGACCGAAGAGAGATAACAGAGAGACTAGAGAGAGACCAAAAAGAAACCAGAGAGAGACCAGAAAGAGCCTAACCATGTGTTCAGACCGGTGCACGTCCGGTCCTTCGTTTCTCTCACATAAGTTTAGAATTGTTGCAGAAGAAAGAATAAAGCTTAATTATAAACATACAGATCTCACCTGTTTTACCTCCTTCCTCTTCATCACTTCATCACTCCCACCGACGGCTCCCTCCTCTTCATCACTCCTACAGACTTCTATATCAGAGTGTGCTCCTCCTCCTCTTCATCACCACGACAACTCTTCTCTTCATCCAACTTTCTCCTACTTTCTTTACACCTTTTCTATTTCAATCCTAGTTCACATCGACGGATCCGTTCCAGCGCGAGGGACATTTACCGTGTGTGAGTCACGTTTCTATATATGTGCAGGTGATGATAGACAGAGAGAGAGACACCAGGTGATGATAGACAGAGAGAGAAAGACCACAGAGAGAGACCAGAGAGAGAGAGACCAGAGAGAGGCCAGAGAGAGAGAGACCAGAGAGAAAAACAAGAGAGAGAGAGACCAGAGAGAGAGACTAGAGAGAGAGACCAGAGAGAGGCCAGAGAGAGAGAGACCAGAGAGAAAAACAAGAGAGAGAGAGACCAGAGAGAGAGACTAGAGAGAGAGACCAGAGAAAGAGACTAGAGAGAGACCAGAGAGACTAGAGAGAGACCAGAGAGAGACTAGAGAGAGACCAGAGAGAGACTAGAGAGAGGCCAGAGAGAGAGACCAGAGAGAGAAACCAGAGAGAGAGAGACCAGAGACAGAGAGAGATGAGAGAGAGACCAGAGAGAGAGACACCAGGTGATGATAGACAGAGAGAGAAAGACCAGAGAGAGAGACTAGAGAGAGACACCAGGTGATGATAGACAGAGAGAGAGACCAGGTGATGATAGATAGAGAGAGACCAGGTGATGATAGACAGAGAGAGACCAGAGAGAGAGAGAGACCAGGTGATGATAGACAGAGAAAGAGACCAGAGAGAGGCCAGAGAGAGAGAGACCAGAGAGAGGCCAGAGAGAGAGAGACCAGAGAGAAAAACAAGAGAGAGAGAGACCAGAGAGAGAGACTAGAGAGAGAGACCAGAGAAAGAGACTAGAGAGAGACCAGAGAGACTAGAGAGAGACCAGAGAGAGACTAGAGAGAGACCAGAGAGAGACTAGAGAGAGACCAGAGAGAGAGAGACCAGAGAGAGAAACCAGAGAGAGAGAGACCAGAGACAGAGAGAGATGAGAGAGAGACCAGAGAGAGAGACACCAGGTGATGATAGACAGAGAGAGAAAGACCAGAGAGCGAGACCAGAGAGAGAGACCAGAGAGAGAAACCAGAGAGAGAGAGACCAGAGACAGAGAGAGATGAGAGAGAGACCAGAGAGAGAGACACCAGGTGATGATAGACAGAGAGAGAAAGACCAGAGAGCGAGACCAGAGAGAGAGACTAGAGAGAGACACCAGGTGATGATAGACAGAGAGAGAGACCAGGTGATGATAGATAGAGAGAGACCAGGTGATGATAGACAGAGAGAGACCAGAGAGAGAGAGAGACCAGGGGATGATAGACAGAGAGAGAGACCAGGTGATAACCTTCTCTGTATGTGGGTCTGGACCGAAGTCACAACAGATCAGATAATAATAGTCATAATACAGAGACCAGAGAGATGAGAGAGAGACCAGAGAGAGGAACAAGAAACAGAGAGACAAGAGAGAGACTAGAGAGAGATGAGAGAGACTAGAGAGAGGCCAGAAAAAGACCAGAGAGAAGCTCAAGAGAGAGAGAGAGACCAGAGAGAGGAACAAGAAAGAGAGAGACCAGAGAGAGGAACAAGAAAGAGAGAAACCAGAGAGAGGAACAAGAAAGAGAGAAACCAGAGAGAGGAACAAGAAAGAGGAACAAGAAAGAGAGAAACCAGAGAGAGGAACTAGAAAGAGAGAGACCAGAGAGAGGACCAAGAAAGAGAGAAACCAGAGAGAGGAACAAGAGAGACCAGAGAAAGGGATAGGGGTTGCATGATTTGATTTTTTTATTCAGCTGTCAATCATCTCTCGGAGGCGGGCTTCTGGACTGAGTCGTTTCGCTGCATCGTGAGAATGAAGGAGAAAGATCACTGTCTCACTAAAGCTCGCGGGAATCGATGAAACATTTCTGGTCTAACCTTCTTTCTGAGGGTGGCATTTGACGGACATAATAAACATATACAGTACAGTTAGCAACATGGCTGTGTATTATCCATCCATTTGTCTACTGTCGCCATTCAAATCAACAATTAAAAGACATTGGTTGAAGTCGGGGTAAAATCACCGGTATCGCTCTGATGGAAAGGAAAGTTAATTAAGTGGGGTAGCCTTGGGGGCCGTACAGAATGCCTCCCCCAGCAGAGCGGAGCAGGAATGACCCCCGGCTACAGACCTGCTTACGATACAGAAATATGATTGCTTTTTCATATCCCACAAAACTTCCTCCGTTTGCTATTCCACCTCAGGACACGCCGCCCGCATCGCACCGAGAGGCAGGAAGTGGGTCGTACCGGTGGGCGTTTGTTATTAGCTAAATTAATTTAAATAACTACTGCCGCAACACGATGAGACAAAAGGTGTGGGGAAGTGTGAGCCACGGATAATGGGATACAGGCGTTTAGGAAGCTGTAAATTTATATGAAAATCAAAGTTGATGCAGTGACCCGGGGGGGGGTCACTGCATCAACTTTGATTTTCATATAAATTACAGCTTCTGTAATTTTTTGATTTTTGATTTTTGATTTTCTCGAGTCTCCGAGCTTTTTAATAAACTGGATGTTGGCCTGAAGCTGAAACAGAATCTGCCAAAGAGTGTGGCATTGTCCATCTGTATACAGTCTGTGTTAGCATTGTTAGCACTGTATTCTTGGGTTTCATATGACGTCGGGGCAGTGGCGCGAATAACAAACGTGGGACAGGACGTGATGTGTCCTGGCGGTGCAGTCTGCCCGGTTTATACACGGAGATATAGTAGAAGAAGAAGCGCTGTCAGAATGCCATCTTTTTGTGCAGTGTACGATTGTAGCAACCGCGAGAACAGAGAGAAAGACAAGAGTTTGTTCATGTTCCAACTGTGGTCTCACATAAAGAAGGACACTTTGGAAAAATCACTGGAATGAGGCGGGCGAGGTGGATCAAGGCTTTCCCAGAGATGCGCCCCCTACAGGCCACTTCAATGAAACGCAGACATTCCTTCTGTTTTTCTTTACAAAAAGGCCCGAAATCCAGACTCTGTTGAGAAATATGTTAGTCCTCCCTTAGAATTGAGTGTCCCCGATTAAGACTGTTCCAACAACCGTACACCGCACAGGAGGAGAGCCTTGGACTCCAACAGACTTTACATGGTTTTACATGGGAGCAACACTGTCCCATCTCTGCTCATGCGCCCCCTACAGGCCAGGTTCAGGAAAGACAAGAATAGAGTCTGTGTTAGCATTGTCCATCTGTATACAGTCTGTGTTAGCATTGTCCATCTGTATACAGTCTGTGTTAGCATTGTCCATCTGTATACAGTCTATTGCTTCCACTATTATTAATTGAATCCACAAGAGAACACTACATTTTCCGCTTGGATGGATCGATGACAAAAACACCATGAGAGTCACCTTGCTCTCCTCTGGTGCGGGCGATTCGTCAGCTGGTCCTGCTTGTTAGACTGACAGCAGAGGATAATACTAGCATAACAAATGATCAGAGGCGTCCCGCTCAGTGAGTGTCCTCTGACCTCCTGTGTACAGTACACAAATCACCACACGCACAGCAACCGCGACCGGACCCACCACGGCAGAACTGCACCGAATACTCTCACCGTACGGGACAGGACCGAGGATCTCACTCTGATCTGTCACCGAGCTCCGGGAGGTGAGACGTCTGCGGATCATAATGAGGATGATGAAGATGGATCAGAGTGTGGTGTAGAACATGCTCTGAGTCCGGACACATTACTGTATCACTGAGAGAATATATCACAGTCATGTAGTAAGTGAGAGAGTAGGTAAGGTGAGAGAGTTGGTAAGGTGAGAGAGTAGGTAAGGTGAGAGAGTTGGTAAGGTGAGAGAATAGGTAAGGTGAGAGAGTAGGTAAGGTGAGAGAGTTGGTAAGGTGAGAGAGTTGGTAAGGTGAGAGAGTTGGTAAGGTGAGAGAATAGGTAAGGTGAGAGAGTAGGTAAGGTGAGAGAGTTGGTAAGGTGAGAGAGTTGGTAAGGTGAGAGAGTAGGTAAGGTGAGAGAGTTGGTAAGGTGAGAGAGTTGGTAAGGTGAGAGAGTAGGTAAGGTGAGAGAGTTGGTAAGGTGAGAGAGTTGGTAAGGTGAGAGAGTAGGTAAGGTGAGAGAGTAGGTAAGGTGAGAGAGTTGGTAAGGTGAGAGAGTTGGTAAGGTGAGAGAGTTGGTAAGGTGAGAGAGTTGGTAAGGTGAGAGAGTAGGTAAGGTGAGAGAGTTGGTAAGGGGAGAGAGTAGATGGGGGGGAGAGAGGAGAGTGCGGAGAGAGACCACAAGTGAGAGAGTAGGAAAGGGGGGAAAGAGACTGGAGAGAGACCAGAGAGAGTCACACAGTACAGTCACATAGTACAGATCGGTCAGAGAGAGATCTCCTGTGAAACTATTTTTATTCTGAAGGTTAAATATTGCCCTGTGACCTCTGACCTCTGGACTGTGATGTATGAAGAGAGGGATCATTACAGACCGAGGGGGGGTAGTGTGTGTGTGTGTGTGGGGCAGATGACCATCTGCTCTAAGTGCAGCTGTTAATGAAGACTGATGTGAGTCCCACCGAGGTCTGGATCTGCTGGAATGAAACCTCAGTGTTAGTCCTGGTCTCAGGAGGTCTCTGCACTGGTCTCAGGAGGTCTCTGCACTGGTCTCAGGTCTCTGCACTGGTCTCAGGAGGTCTCTGCACTGGTCTCAGGAGGTCTCTGCAATGGTCTCAGGAGGTCTCTGCAATGGGCTCAGGTCTCTCTCTCTCTCTCCTCTCTCTCTCTCGCTCCTCTCTCATCTCCCACTCTTCTCTCTCTCCTCTCCTCTCTTCCTCGTCGTCGCTCTCATCCTCATCTCTCTCACGCTCTCTCTCGCCTCGTCGTCACCTCGCTGCTCCTCTCCAGGTCCACATCGTTCTGCCCTGCTCCCTCCTCCTCACCGCTCCCCGTCGTCTCTCTCTCTCTCGTCTCTCTCGTCTCCCCTCAGCATCTCATCTCTCTCGTCCCGGCACTCCAGAGGCTCTCTCTCTCTCGCCATCTCTCGTCCCCTCGCATCATAGGTATCAGCACAAAGTCAAACTCTCTCTCTCTCCTCCATCGCTCCTGATCTCTCTCCCCTCCCCTCTCGGCACGCAACTCTGCCTCTCCCGCACAACTCTCCCCCCCCCCGCCCCAAAAACACCCCCCCACACACTTCTCTTCCCTCCTGCGATCTCTCCTTCCTCAGGACCTCCACATCTCCGCACTCTCACGCTCCATCCTCCCCCACAGCACTCAAGGTCAGACTCTCCTCCTCAATCAATCTTACTCTGCTCCTGTCACGAACTCCCCCGTACTGTCCTCGCCCACGATCCTTCTCTGCTTCAGTCTTCTCTCTCCGCCATCGTCCCCCCCCCCCACCGGGGCCGGGGCGTCGGGGGCCTCCTCGAGATTTCCCGCTCCAGTCGGAAGGGGGTGGTGGGGGGGGGGGGGGCGGGGAGGACGGGGGCGCGCTAGATCCAATCCGGCTCCATCCTCGACCCTCCGCTCCTCGTCACCGATCGCCTCTGCCTCAACGTCCCCAGCTCATCCTCCTCCCACTCGAACGCTCTCCTCATTCGTCCTCTCACCACGCTCACATTACCCCTCAGACACATCCATCACTCCTCCCCATCTGGGGGGGGGGGGGGGGGGCGCCTCAACTCTACCCTCCTGCCCGAGCCTCTCCGCTCCCTCCGCCCGTCCTCCCTCTCTGTGCTCAGTCCCGACCAACAAACCTCCTCACCTTACTCATCTACACACGATCCACCATCCCTATCGCTCCACCACCTTCTCACTGGATCTTCTCGCCTATCTCCGGGCAACTCCGATCTGGGCATCATCTCTCCTCGGCCCAATCCTCTCCCATTCCGTCCCTCCACCCACTCGCCGCGAGACTCTCCTCGTTGTCTCACCTCTCGCCTCTCACCCTGCGGTCCCTGTCTCTTCCGACAATCCTCTCTCTCTACGCGAATCCCATTCTCCTCCGCTCATCTCCTCTCCCTCCATCGGCACTCCGCACGTCACTCCAGGCAATCACCCCAGGCAACCCTCCGAATCCTCGATGGTCCTCCTCGGAACTCCCACCGTCCTCACGCGCTCGTCTCGAATCCTCCTTTCTCTCCCTCTCGCTCAGTCCTCCCCTCGGCCCTCTCCCTCTCTCCCGCCTCTCTCCTACACCCTCTTCTCTCCTCTTACGCGCTCCTCTACTGCATCCGAACTCGTCTCTCCCATGCCTCGCCAAGCCCTTCACTGACTGGGACAAAAGCGAGAATAGAGCAATGAGCCTCTCTAGAGAAAGGACAGGCGACGATCTCCCAGCCCGGGCCGTCATATGCGTAGACTGCCGTGATCCACCGCTGCCCCCTCAGGCAAATCGAAGAAGATAGAACTGTACTCAGAATAAAAAAACGGAATCTCCTGCTCCGACCGGCGGACTCCTCTCCCTCCGTCCGTCGTTCAAAACTCTCGCACCAGGAGCATCCCTCACAGCCCTCACATACCCTCCGTCATCTCTTCCGGCGAACTCTCATCGCCCGCGGCTACCTCATCTCAACTCCACACCCCAATCACGGCTCTCCTCTCTCCCTCCGATACCTATTTGCTTGTCGCCCTCGAGTCCCTGCTCTCTCTCTCATCTCTCTCTCTCCTCGCACCGCTCTGTCGTGTTCCTCACCTCCAGACATCTCTACGCCCCCCCCGATCGCTCCTTCGGTCCCCATCCCCATCCACGTCACTCATACTCGCCCCCGTTCCCACCGTCTCCGCTCAGCCATCTCCCACGGACCACGTCTCATCAAGACAAAACGAATATATATACCACTCCGCCCTCTCGCCCTCCGGCGTTCCCCTCGATCCAGGCGGGCAATCGATCATCGTACTCGCACTCTCGCCGCAGCTCCTCGCGTCCGTCCCCTCATCTCTCCTCATCTCACCGTCATGATCTCCGTCGCCCTCACCCTCCCAAGCCACACGACTCCATCGGCTCTCCTCCCACGAACTCTCCTCATCGTCAGTACCGCAACGTTGCTCTATCCTACTGTAGACCCCCTCGCGCTCGGCCCCCGGATCTCGCCAACCACTCCCTGCTCGTCCTCATCCTCCCAACTCAACGCCTCCCACTCCCCTCGCATCTCCTTCTTTCCAGCCAACTTCTCCTCGTCTCCAAGCTTCTACCCCTCGCCTCACAGTCGATCTCCGTCTCGTAACATCCCGTTCCTCCTCTCCTCTCAATCTCCAACACACTCTCGCGCTCTCCCCAGATCCCGCGGGCGTCGGGTCCGATGTATCGTCGCTCATCCTCTCTCTTCACCTCGCATCTCTCATATCTTCACAACTCTCCTCTCATCGTCGCTCAGACAGATCATAATCTGCTCGTTCCTCCTCCCTCCTCCGAACTCGTCTCTCGAGGCCCATCTCTCTCCTCCTCACACACTCTACACCTCTCCCCCTCTCTCAAATGTCTCTCTCCTCGACGGACTCTGCGCAATCTCATGCTCCCTCTCCCCTACTCACCTCGCGGCATCTCGCTCTCCCCTCTCCACTACTACTCTCCCTCCCCTACTATCCTCGTCCCCTCTCCTCTCCCCTCAAGCATCAGCCATCCGTTCGTCCGGCTCGCCCCTCTCCTCCTCACTCTCCACTACCCCTCCCAACTCCTCTCCTCGACTCCACTCATCGTCTCCCTCCCCTCGCTCCCTCTCGCCATCTCCTCTTCGAGGGATCTCTCATCCCGTATCTCCGCTCAACGTGGGGCCACTTCTACGGGGCTCCTCCGTCTCTCGAATCATCACACCCGCTCTCTCCACCCTCTCATTCATCACTCCCCACCTCCCTCTCTCACCATCCCCCTCGGGGCATCCTCTCTCGGCCTCTCTCCTCCTCCTCCCTCCCGTCCACAAAGCATCCAGGACTCTCTCCTCTCTCGCTCTCTCTCTCTCCTCGTCTCTCGGTTCCCTCTCTCCGCCCGCGTCCACCTCTCGCTCCCCCTCCATCCCAGACACCTTCCTCCCATCCGCTCCATCCTCCTGTCTCTCGTCTTCCGCAACTCTCGCTCATCACTCTCGGATGTTCTCTCTCTCTCTCGTCTCTAAGGGCGTCCCCCTTCAACTCTCGCGCACTCTCTCTCTCTCTCTCGGTCCCACATCTCTCTCTCTCTCTCTCCTCTCCTCCTCATCTCTCTCCCCTAACCTCTCTCCAGTACATCTCTCTCTCTCTCTCTCTCTCCTCGTAAAGGTTATTGGAGGCGTCTGGTGAGATTGATGAATGGAAGAATGAGGCGCTCAGAAGCTCGTCTGCTCCACACTCGTCGTCATTGTGTGTGACTCCTGACTAACCCAGGACTGAGGCTGTAGACCCAGGACCGAGGCTGTAGACCCAGGACTGAGGCTGTAGACCCAGGACTGAGGCTGTAGACCCTGGACTGAGGCTGTAGACCCTGGACTGAGGCTGTAGACCCTGGACTGAGGCTGTAGACCCAGGACTGAGGCTGTTGTGTAGACCATACTGAGGCTGTAGACCCAGGACTGAGGCTGTAGACCCTGGACTGAGCCTGTAGACCCTGGACTGAGACTGTAGACCCTGGACTGAGACTGTAGACCCTGGACTGAGACTGTAGATCCTGGACTGAGGCTGTAGACCAGGGGTGTCAAATTCATTTTGGTCCGGGGGCCAAACACAACCTAATTCGATCTCAACTGGGCCAACTCTTTGTGCACATAAACACATTTATATAAAACACTGTCCTTTAATACTGTTTTCTGTTACAAACTTAAATGTAACAGTGAGTTTTTATAGTGCAAATAAAGTAATGTATTTACAATATTACATTGAAAATGGTATTTCACCATATTGATACTAATAAATGTATGTTAGCTTTGCTTTTGTCATGGTGTGGATTTTATTTTTGTACTTTGGTTTATTTTGATATCAGTTCTCTGTGCTTTGGTTTAAGTTTTACTTCCTGTGTCGATGGTCTGCCCTGATGAGTTTCACCTGTGTCTGTGTCTACATGTACCTGTGCTTCTCTCTTGTTGCTGGTCCATTGTATTGTCATGTTCTGTCTTGTTTGTTCACGTCTTGTCAAGGTCTGTCCTGGTTACTTTGGTTTTTAGAGTTCTGTGTTTTTTTGCCTTATACTTTATTTTATTAAATCATTTTGCATTCTCGCATTTTGAGTCCTCCTCCTTCCCACCATGTGACCGGTTTAAGGCTCATTATAGAGAAAACTTTCTCACAAAGTAGGTAGATAGAAAAAAGCACTTTAACACAGCACCTCAGCTTAACCATCTTCAGTGTGGTAAGATCCATGGTTATGTTATTATCACATTAAAGTGATAGTCTGTAAATCTAAATGAATTACAAATTTTAGGAAATGTGTTAAATTGACCTCCTGGCCTTAAATGTTGATATAAAATAAGTCATTTTATTAATTCTAATATTACGGGTAAGTCCCGCCTTCACTTCTCTTAGCTATAGCTCAGAATCCACGGTGCCGTCGAGGTTAACCAATCGAGTCATGCCATGGAACTGCATGAAAACTGAATAAAGAATTCTGAACATCTGCGCTGAGTTACCTATTTATATACTGAACCTATATCCATAATCATTTATATACTGAACATATATCCATAATCATTTATATACTGAACCTATATCCATAATCATTTATATACTGAACCTATATCCATAATCATTTATATACTGAACCTATATCCATAATCAGATCCTCTGCAGATGTGTCCTATAATCAAGCCCCGGCGATCCAAGATTGCGCCCTATTCAAATGAATGGTTGTGCTCAGTGGCGCTTTGTGACGGCATGGGGGCTGAAAGATTAGTGGAAGTTGCCTGGAACTCGCAAAGATCTATGGGAAACTCGCCTGTATTTGGGCATCGTCTGGTCCTCCCGGTTCTGCGCAGTGGATTATCTCCCTTAATGCGTTGCGCCAAACACGCGTGTGTGGGTCTCACACCGGGTCTCACGCACGTGCACAGAGGGGCTCGGCCGCGCTCTGACCAATCAGAGCAGTTCATCAGAGCGGGAGTTAGAGCGAGAGCCAGACGAGCAGAGTTTGTGGCACTAAAGTGTGGATTTAAACAAAACCGAAGGATTTAAGAAGCAAAAAAGTTCAGGATGACAAGGGACACTAAAATCCCCACAAAATCCGACCTTTATTAAAGCTGTAGGTTCTCTGTCAGGTTCTCTGTCAGCTGAGGTTGAGCTGTTTTAATATGCATTGAGTTCTATGGGGAAAATTTCTGTGTAGCCCACGTGAATTTAGCCTGGTTCAGTCTGCAGTACCGCGAGAATCCCCTGAGCACATGAGTTATTCAGCTCCAAGCTAGTAATACCCTATCCAGTTATTATAATAGATCCATGCCTATAATGTGCAGTTCATGATAATAGCACTTCCTGGTTTTCCGCGATCGCTTTTTTTGTGCATTAAAACATTATTTTTTTCATTAAAACATTAACACATAATTCTGAAAACCTCCGTGCATGTGTATTAATAATGTATATGTATAATGTGTTCTCCCATTAACATTTAAAAGTGTTACGGAAACGTAGGCGTAGACCAATCAGAAAGGAAGGGGGAGGAGCTTGCGTCGTTATTTTCAAATCAAGCACCTCTCTGTCTTTCTTTCTGACAAACTGCAGACAATCACTTTAACCATCTTCAGTGTGATAAAGTCCATGGTTATGTTATTATCACATTAACCACCATATCTGCAGTCTGTATGAGAGTTTTAACATAACTCTCATACAGACTCAGGCCTGGTCCAGCAGCAAGGTCCAGACTCAGGCCTGGTCCAGCAGCAAGGTCCAGACTCAGGCCTGGTCCAGCAGCGAGGTCCAGACTCAGGCCTGGTCCAGCAGCAAGGTCCAGACACGGGCCTTGTCCACCTGTGAGGTCCAGACTCAGACTCAGGCCTGGTCCACCTGTGAGGTCCAGACTCAGACTCAGGCCTTGTCCACCTGTGAGGTCCAGACTCAGACTCAGGCCTGGTCCACCTGTGAGGTCCAGACTCAGAAAGTGGACTTGCCACATTCTGAAAACTGGTATGAGGAATATGAGATTGCGGTGAGGTGTATGCAAGTCAGAGAGGCCAAGTTTAACGCAGAGTTGGAGCTAGCAAGAGAAAAGTTAGCAAAGAAGGAGAAAGAGCATCAGGAGGTTTGTGAGAAACTGATGCAGCTGCAAAGTTTGAACCTCAGTCTGGAGAAAGATCTGGAACAAGCCAACGACAACTCACGTAAACATGAGTCTGAACGTCAGGAGGCTTGTGAGAAGTTGAAAGTGCTGCAACTCTCACACGAGAAAGAGCTTCAAGAAAACTTTGAGGAGCTCAGGGTTTTAAAGCAGTCTTTAGAAGAGCGGGACTCAGTCGGAAAAAGTTCAGAGAAACAGATCAGTGAGAATGAGAATCAAAGCCAGAAGATCGAGATGCTGGAACGCCAACTTCAGGAGTTCGAAGAGTTGAGAGAGGAGTTGTCTTTGTCTGTTCGGCAGAATCAAAATCTGGAGAAAGAGCTGCAACTTTTACAGATGAAAGTGGAAACGCAGTGTGAAGCCCAGGGTTCAGTTGGCACAAAAACACAGAGTTCAGCTCAGAAGAAGATGGAGATGCTTGAACGCCAACTGAAGGAGTTCGAGGACGTGAAAAAGGAGTATATTTGGTGTGTGGAGCAGAATATGAGTCTTGAGAAAGATCTGGAACAAGCCAAAGAAACCTCACGGAAACATGAGGCCGAACATAAGGAGGCTTGTGAGAAATTGATGGAACTAAAAGTGTCACAGACGAAAGCGTTCGACGATCACCTCGAGGAGTTGAGCGTTTTCAAGGAGGGCTTTAAAAAACAGGTGGAAGCTCGCAGACGTTTGGAGCAACAAGTAAGCGAGGTCGCACCCCAGGAGAAGCCGTCGGTGTGTGAAACGCAGACGCAAACGGTGGCTAGCGCGGAGATGCTAACAGATCCAAAAGCCGTGAAGGTTGAGACCTCTACCTCAGATGTACCAACGCAGAATCTGGATCAAGCGACAAGGGCCTTATTTGAGAAACCACAGACGAGTGCAGAGGAGTCCAGACCTCAGAGTCACAAGGATGACTGCACAGAGCTCAAGGGAAATGTGAAAAATCTAACAGAAATATTTGAAAATAAACTTGAGCAGGACACGCAGAAGCAGGGGCCCGAGCTGCAGAGAAACCGGGTCAAGGGGAAGAGCGTTTCGGCGCTGATGAAAAAGTTTGAGTTTTAAGAGAATAACGCATTCTCAGCAGCACAGGTCAGACGCTGCAGCTGCTAATTCAAATCTAAAGTCTGAAAGGGGAATGGGGAATTTGGTAAACGTATGAGGCTGTCTCTCTCTGGTCTCTCTCTCTGGTCTCTCTCTCTGGTCTCTCTCTCTGGTCTCTCTCTCTGGTCTCTCTCTCTGGTCTCTCTCTCTGGTCTCTCTCTGGTCTCTCTCTGGTCTCTCTCTGGTCTCTCTCTGGTCTCTCTCTGGTCTCTCTCTGGTCTCTCTCTGGTCTCTCTGGTCTCTCAGGCTGTTTGGAGCTGTACGTTTTTAGGATAGTTCAAAGCAACATCATCAGATGGAGGGGAAGGACTCTCAGCCTAGAAATATCGAAGGCAAACAGCAGGTTTCTCTGGACCAGGGCATCAGGCTGTTTGTAGCTGTAGCTTCTGAGGTGGAGAGTCCAACTTCTTCACCAGGAGCTCCTCTTCTGTATCTGGTCTCTTTCTTTGACCTCTCTCTGGTCTCTTTATCCACTTCCCCTCGTACCCCTAAACGAACCTACATGAATCAAGTTGGAATTGCATGCAATAAATAATACAAAAAATTACAAAGTACAAAGATAGTTTTCTGATTTGATTTGTGTTTGAGACGTTTAGACAAATTGTCACACACACACACACACACTAAAGGCGCGTTCAGACCAAAAGCTTCAAAAACGCTTTTGACGTGTGTCAACTGAGGCCGGGTTATTTTTGTGTCATTTTGGTGCTTAAAGCTTCTGATGCGAGTGAGGCGCCTGAGGCCAGTGGAGCCTCGCTCCACACTTGGAGCTAGGCTCATTCCCGCCTGGAGCTAGGGTCAAGGGAGTTTTTGACGCTTAAAGAGACGTGAGCGTTACGCGCGCCAAAACCTCCAAATGAAAGTGAATAGTGTAGCGCGTCAGGTGAGGCCACGAGCGACCCAGGACTGAGGCTGTAGACCCAGGACTGATGCTGTAGACCCAGGACTGAGGCTGTAGACCCAGGACTGATGCTGTAGACCCAGGACTGAGGCTGTAGACCCAGGACTGAGGCTGTCAGGCCCGTCGCAAGGGGGGTGCGTATGGCGCCAGATTTACGCCAAAAGTCCACACGCTCAAATAACACATACACGCGCAGCTTTATTTAATTCACACGCGCGCAAACTACTCTCCACGCGCACATTTCACACCACACGCGCGCAGACTCAGTACCACGAGCCACAATACGCGCGTGTGTGCGCTCGTGACCTGCCCTCTCCCTTCTCGTGGTCTGTGTTCTGCGCGCGTTGAACACTTTTGCCATCTCTTCTACGCGCGCGTGAAATACTTTTGTCGCTTGGGGGCGGGGCCAGTGAAAGGTAAACAGCCCACTGCAGCTTGGAGATGAAATGCTTATGCATGGAAAGCATATGATTAATCCATAGACTGTATATCTTTTTTATAACCCTAACTGGGCTGGCTATTGTAGTCTTTAACGTGGTATGTACACTGTTGTGGACACCCTATAGGCTTACACCAGGACATGTTTAGTTCGTAAATGTTTAATATTCTCTCTCATCAGCCTATGTTGCCGCAAGGCTAGCCAGGTACATCCCGGGACCTTTGTGATCGCTGTACGTTGTTTACACTGAATGCTTTGTCAGAATCATGTCAGGACCGTTATCAAAGTTTAATAAAACTGTCTCTGAGTTATTTGTTTGCTTTTTATTTGCATAATTATAGGGGGTTGACCTAATGAGTCTATGCTAACTAGCAATAAATCTGTGAGTCCATAAACCCAAATATCAAAAATGTGTATACAAAGTTTTGAAACAAATGAGCTATCTGAATTGTTAACATTACTAAATAGTAGTAAACTTCATTTGATTTCATGTATTTTTATTAAAATGAACTTAAAATTGGGGCTAAGCTGTTTCAACCTGTCATAATTGGCTTCTGTACCTGTATTGTGTTTGCTAGTTTAGGATGGCTATCATCTCTACACACTACACAGAACCCCTGAATAGTTCTGATGGTGCAGGTTATCTTCATAAATTGGTCCTCTGCGATGGGCACCAGTTCCTGATCCACACACACTGCAGACCGGCAAGATGTAAAACATCATTTGGTCAGACTTCGTTTGCAGTCGAAGAGCCACAGCTCTGGAACATTTTACCTGCTGAACTGAAATCTCTAATATTTTTATGCCTTAGCGACTGCCAATTATCTGTTTGCTATACGGCCTATGAACATGGCATTGGTTACCTGTAACAATACTTTTTGTTCTGTGCCTGTCAAATAAACATGTAATAATAATACTATTCTCACAGAACAGTGGGTTGTAGATAGGAGAAAATGGCCATCAGTTACCTGGCCTAATATCTATAATTACCTCACTCAGGCCCCCAGTGTCTATACAAAAGAGAACCTAAATCATATAAATCTATCGATGCAGACAATTATGTGTTATGTAAAGAATGTGAAATACTTTGACTCTGGTACTGAGTTCCGTGTTTTGAGGCAGATGTGCTCCCCAGTCAGAGAGTGGGCATTAAGTCAAAGCCTTATGATGCCACTATGGCCACAAAGACTTGGGGTACATCCTTACCCCAAACTGTTCTTGTATGGCAGGAAATGGACTTGTAACGGGTGTGGGCACCGTTGTAACTTGTTTTTATTGTTCAATTACAGTCTTGACCTGGTGCACACCTGTTAACCCCTTTATTAGTGTAATCTGCGTTGTGTTCCATGTTCTGCGCTGTCTGAAGAAGGACCATGACACAAGGAGGATCACTGGATGACTTTTACTAGTAGTTATGCACAAAATAAAAGAAAACATAAATCCACATCACGTCTCTCCATGCATTCAGCTCAGCAGTCCTCTCCACAGATGCAAGGCACAGACTATGGTTCTCCTGATAAAGGAAAAAAGCAACATTAGCTCAAGTTATTATTGCCTTTTTAGTGGTATACAGGTTGATCACTTTTGTTCTCCAGTTGTTGTAATCAAGGAAAAACACCACACACTTTGTGGTTTTAGAGCTGAATACTTTAGCACTAAAGTATTTATGTGCTTTTGTTGTGACTAGAAGGCTACACAGGCTAAATCATGAACAGCTGTTTCTCCTCAGACTAAAACGAAGGAGCCTCCTTAGCTAACTTAGCAAAACAGCTAAAATGCTAACTGCCGGTTAGCATTTTAGCTGTTTGAGCTTGCTTTAACTTGACTGATCATGATAACTACATCTAGCGACATCATGTAACCTAGTGATTACTTATGGATTGGACTTTTTGATTATTAGATAATGTAGGACACAAACACAAAGTCTGCTCCAGTGTTCTTCCTTCTTTAGCCACTCAGCTATGCACACAACTTGCCTGTGACGTCGCCCAGAAAGAAACCCAGTGTTTACCTTTCACTGGCCCCGCCCCCAAGCGACAAAAGTATTTCACGCGCGCGTAGAAGAGATGGCAAAAGTGTTCAACGCGCGCAGAACACAGACCACGAGAAGGGAGAGGGCAGGTCACGAGCGCACACACGCGCGTATTGTGGCTCGTGGTACTGAGTCTGCGCGCGTGTGGTGTGAAATGTGCGCGTGGAGAGTAGTTTGCGCGCGTGTGAATTAAATAAAGCTGCGCGTGTATGTGTTATTTGAGCGTGTGGACTTTTGGCGTAAATCTGGCGCCATAGGTGCGAGGCCCTGTGCGAACTCGAACGACACTTTTTTCCCAGATCTGAGGAAAGTTTTTCCTGTTATAATCTTTGACATGAATTCAGCACCACCTCGCGCGGTGCTTGACGAGATCAGCACGCGTGTAACCGAGTGTCTTCGCTCCTATGCAGCGTTTGGCGCGCACGTACACACGCACACACACTCTACGGCACTTGGTATTGCAATATTGGTCGCGGTCTTTTTAGCTGACATGTCTCTTTCGTCCTGTGGCAAAATGGTAGAGCAACTCAAAAGATTGAACCAAATGGTTCAACCAATTGAACCAGCCTGGAGGCTGTAGCGGGTCCAGTGCCTTCCTTTAGTGACTATTGTAATCCAGCATCAGGAGCCGGTGATGATGTTGACGGAGCACTTTTCTACAAAGGGAGACGCTCAAATCCTCAGTGTCTATGACATCATTGACTCTGCTGCGGGAGGTGATATCACACACTGTTTTAATCATCGGGATCATGTTGTTGTCTCTCCCTTTTTCTCCTTCTGGTTTCGCTCTGGTCTCTCTGGTCACTCTCTCTCTGTCTCTGCTCACTCTATGGTCTCTCTCGTCTCTCTCTGATGTCTCTCTCTCTCTGCTGTCTCTCTCTCTGGTCTCTCTCTCCGGTCTCTCTCTGGTCTCTCTCTCCGGTCTCTCTCCCTGGTCTCTCTCTGGTCAAAGTCACCTCCATACATGGACAAAACCTCCCACTGCACAGGACTGAGGAGGAGCTCTCTCAGTCGAAGAAGGAGCAGGGCCTTTATCCCCACCGCTGTCAGACTGTACAACAAGTCACTTGCACTGCTATTGACACTGTTTCTTTCATCGTTTGATCTCTGTGTCAATCCCTTGTGTCCATTTGTAATATTATAAAAGAAAATAAACAACTTAACTGTAGCTTTTACTTTCTCCTGCACATGATCTTAGTTTCATGGATGAATTGTTTTGATGCAGTGAATAATTCTGGATGAAACTGAATCTTCACTTCGGGATCAGCCGCAGACCTCTGAGCCTCTCATTCCTGGGTCCCCAGCGCCCTCTGGTGGCCGCTGCTAGAACCACATAACTGCTGGACTCGTGCGTGAACGTGCTCCCTGTGACGTGCACGCGCAGCTCACGTCCAAACAACGTCCTCAGTTCTCTGTGAAATGTGCAAGATAAATAAATATGACTACTTCTTTACACATAAAGGGGTATGTCTAAAGAGTATTCCGAAAGGAGTGAGAGAAGCTGCTGAGGTCTTTCTCTCTCTGGTCTCTCTCTCTCTCTCTCTTTATCTCTCTATGGTCTCTCTCTTTATCACTCTCTGGTCTCTCTTCATCTTTCTCTCTAGTCTCTCTCTGGTCTCTCTAATCCCTTTCTGGTCTCTCTCTGGTTTCTCTCTCTCTGGATTCTCTCTGGTCTCTCCCTGGTCTCATTCTGGTCTCTCTTGTCTCTCTCTCTCTCTTTATCTCTCTATGGTCTCTCTTCATCTCTCTCTCTGGTCTCTCCCTGGTCTCCGTCTCTCTCTCTCTCTCTTTCTGGTTAGAGAGTGACCAGTAAGGGCCTTACTGGTCACTCTCTTATGCGTTCTCCATATGTGACTATTGTATTATTCCTTCCTTCCTTCCTTCCTTCCTTCCTTCCTTCCTTCCTTCCTTCCTTCCTTCCTTCCTTCCTTCCTCACTTCCTTCCTTCCTCACTTCCTCCCTGACACAGACACTCAGAAACTGCTCTGACCAGCAGAGGTCAGTGCAGGCGCACTCAGCAGCTCCATCCAACTCTATATTATTTTATTTTATTATTCTGTAAATTTGGAACATTTAAATGACTTTAATCTGGTTGGAGTTATTTTAAAACAGCGTCTGTACAAAGAATATATCATCACTGTGATGACGAGGGAACGACCACAGAATGACCCGGGTTCAGATGGGCCCCGTCCCAATACTCGCACTTCCACCCTCGCGCCCCTCATTTTCGCGTTCCCGATAAAGGGTGCGAGTGCCGTAGGGTGTCCCAATCCTCCGGGGAGGTCTTTGGCCCCGCCCCCTTTGCGCCCCTGATCCACACTTCGCCGTAGCCTGCATCTATGCGCACTCTGGCGAAGGATATTGCCCATAATTCTTTGCGGTACTCACCAAAACGTCGAGAAAATACATTTAAATATAAATTTTGAAATATATATGCTGTATGTGTGTAAATAAGTTTTGCTATGTTACTTGGAAAGAAGCATGAACGTCTGATGAAGATTTACGGACATTGTGTTTAATTTAAACTTTACACTTTGTAAAATAATCTTAGAATGTATAAAAACTGACCAGATAGTTAGTTACCCACATTTAACTTAAAATTATACAGCTATCTCTAATTAAAAACAACTAATATACATGTATTTTAACGTGTGTGAAGCAATTCATTTTGTTTCCCAAAGGGTCAGACAAAATAACCTTTAATGTTTATAAAGTTTAGGTCTGAAAATGACCATCTCTTGACGAGTCGATGACGTCACCTGCACTCAGTGTGCACTGTCCCAATTCTGCGTTTTTTGCACACTTGTAACCTGCGCACTCCAACCCTGGTGTGCACTTCGAACAAATGCACACTTCGCAGAGGTGTGTAGGGTGCAGTGTGGGTATTGGGATTGGGCCATGGACGCACCTGATCCACGCAGCTGACCCACGCACCTGACGCACGCACCTGACGCACGCACCCGACCCACGTACCTGACGCAGCCTACGTCATACGAAGTTTTGTTGGTGAACATTTTTATTGAATTTCTGTTTTATGTCTCTTCATGTTGCCCTTAATTTGTGTAATATTTCTTTACATACAATAAAAATAGAATAATAATAATTCCTTTTTGAAAAAGTTGTTGAAAGTAAAAAAAAAAAAAAAAAACTTGTGCTGTTTGGAGGAGGCGGAGACGGACGGGACCGGGACAGAGCAGGTCGTCCTGCTGCAGACCCAGACTGTTGGGTCTGCAGCACATCATGGATGTGTTCTTTCAGACTGTGACCGAGAGGATGGAACCTTTTTCTTGAGGAGGTTCTAGTCCCGCGCAGAAGGTTTGTTCACTGACTTTAAATACTTTATCATCCTGAAGTCCTGCAGTGGAAATGTAGTGAGATTTTTTAGTTTTAGTTTGTTTAGGCTGTAGACCCAGGACTGAGGCTGTAGATCCAGGACTGAGGCTGTAGACCCAGGACTGAGGCTGTAGATCCAGGACTGAGGGAAGAGAACCTAATAGTTTTAATTTTTCTTCTAAATATGACGTTTTTCTCGTTTCTTTCTGTTTTGACGCCTCCTCAGACATGAGTGGTGAGGGGGGTCCGCTCCTGGTCTCCTCCTGCTGTGGGTCCTCCTCTGTGGGTCTCCTCAGGGGCCCTCGGTCTCACTCGGTCAGGGTCCCCATCGCGTCCCAGAGGACCAGTCCGAACCCAGCGGCTCCAGGACTGACCCAGACCTCTCTCCCTTCACTGAGTCTGAGGAGACAGGTCCTGACCAGCGGGAGAGACCCTGCGGAGCGAGGGAGGAGGACCAGCAATCACACAGGTCACAACAGACACTCTATGGTCTCTCTCTGGTCTCTTGTCTCTCTCTCTGGTCTCTCTCTCTCTCTGATCTCTCTCTCTGGTCTCTCTCTCTGGTCTCTCTCTCTCTGGTCTCTCTCTCTCTCTCTCTCTCTCTCTCTCTGGTCTCTTGTCTCTCTCTCTGGTCTCTCTCTGGTCTCTCTCTCTTTCTGATCTCTCTCTCTGGTCTCTCTCTCTCTCTCTGGTCTCTCTCTCTCTCTCTCTCTCTGGTCTCTTGTCTCTCTCTCTGGTCTCTCTCTGTAAATGTTCACGTTCTCCCCGTGCTGGTGCAGGTTTCCTCCAGGTTCTCCGTTTTCCTGTATGTGCCTCCTGTGTATGAGGGAACATGTGCCATACAAATAAATCCTCCTCACTCACACGTTCAGAGACTGAGGTGAAACTAGACGAGGCGAGAATATTCTTTAATAAATGACCAGAAGAGAAACAGAGGGAGGTGAAAACTCATCAGAGATTAACCGAGCGAGACTTTGGGAAAGTCCAGGGTCACGAGTTTCACTTCTACCACGCAACCAGAGAGAGAGAGAGAGAGAGATTTTTCATTTTTAACATAGCTTTATATGTCCATTAAAACAGGGCAATTACATATTGTAATATATAGAAAATAAAACACAGTTTAAAAATTCAGACATAAAAGTGGAAATACTGCAATAAATAAACAATGCAACACAAAATTCAATTCATAAGGTTTTACAAAGATAAAAAGGCAAAAAAGTGCAGCTCCCCGTCCCTCACAGAGCACACCTCCCTCACATAGACGGCCATCTTGGCCTGAACAACGAGGAAACTGAACAGCTGACAGAGAGAGAGACAGAGAGAGAGAGATGAGAAAGATAGATTAATAACTTTGATAACTATCTTGCAGATGGACCCTCGATGCAGGTGTTTGGTCGACCCGCCGGTGCTGACGCTCTGACCAGGCCCTCACCGTTCATCTCCGCTCACCCCCCTCACCCCCCTCACCCCCCTCACCCCCCACCATACCCCTTATCTATCCCTGCTCCCCACAGCGAGGCCAGGTTCGACTCTCTTACCCTCGCTCTCTCTCTCTAGCTCTTTCTCTCAACAACCTCAACCTCAAAAACATCATACATTCAGTTATATTCTCTCTCTCTGGTCTCTCTCTTGTCTCTTTGATCTCTCTCTGGTCTCTTTCTGGTCCCTCTCTAGTCTCTCTCTCTGGTCCCTCTCTAGTCTCTCTCTCTGGTCTCTCTCTAGTCTCTTTCTCTGGTCTCTCTCTGGTCTCTGGTTCAGAGGGCTTAAAAGAACAGTACAGCTGGAGATCGTCAGCATACAGGTGGCAGGAGACCTCACTGAACTGCTGGATCAACTTGCCTAGAGGGAGCAGGTACATCATAAATATAAGGCAAGGCAAGGCAAGGCAAGTTTATTTGTATAGCACAATTCATACACAAGGCAACTCAAAGTGCTGAACAAAACAAGAAAGCATTAAAATCATAAATAATCACAGAACATTAAAAAGAAAGATAAAAATATAAAATCCCTCAGTTGTATGCACAGCTAAACAGAACCGTTTTTAACCTGGTTTTAAACATTGTCAGAGAGGAGACCTGTCTCACATCTTCAGGATGACTGTTCCAGATTTTAGCAGCCTGAATCTGAAAAGCAGCCTCCCCATGTTTAGTTCTGACTCTGGGCACTAACAGGAGTCCAGTCCCTGTGCTCCTCAGAGTCCGGGCTGGTTCATATGGGACTAACATGTCACTAATATATTTTGGTGCGAGGCCATGGAGAGACTTGTACACAAGCAGAGCTGTTTTAAAGTCTATTCTCTGAGCCACAGGAAGCCAGTGCAGAGACCTGAGGACTGGACTAATATGGTCGTACTTCCTGGTTCTAGTCAGGACTCGAGCTGCTGCATTTTGAATGTACTGCAGCTGTTTTACAGCCTGTTTGGACAGACCTGTGAGCAGGCCATTGCAGTAGTCTAACCTACTGGAGACAAATGCATGGATAAGAATCTCCAAGTCTGCTTTAGACACTATGTTTTTGATCCTGGCAATGTTTTTTAGATGGTAAAAAGCTGCTGATGTTACTGATTTGATGTGGCTGTTAAAATTTAAGTCTGAGTCCAGTATTACCCCTAGATTTCTGACCTTGTTTGAAGGTTTTAGGGAGAGAGACTGGAGGTGACAGATGACGCTCTCTCTTTGTTTCTGGGGACCAAAGACAATCATTTCAGTTTTGTCTGCGTTTAGCTGAACGAAGTTGTTTTGCATCCACTCACTGATCTGTTGGATACAGTGAAGGAGTGAGTCCACTGGTCCATGTTCTCCTGCAGTCAGTGAGACATAGATCTGAGTGTCGTCTGCATAGTTATGATAGGAAACTTGGTTTCTGCGTATTAACTGACCTAACGGCAGCATGTAGAGATTGAACAGAAGAGGTCCCAGGATCGACCCCTGTGGTACTCCACAGGTCAGGGCCATATGATCTGAGACACAGTTTCCAATCTCCACAAAGTACTTCCTGTCTTCAAGGTAAGACCCGAACCAACTTAGGGCGGTGCCAGCGACGCCAACCCAGTCCTCTAATCTCTGTAAGAGGATCTCATGGTCGACGGTGTCAAAGGCAGCACTTAGATGTAACAAGATTACTGTAAGATTGAGACTTTGCCTGCGTCAGTGTTTAGCCGGATATCGTTTGTAACCTTGACAAGAGCAGTCTCAGTGCTGTGGTGGGGTCTAAAGCCGGACTGAAACATATCAAATGAGTTGTTGATTATAAGAAATCTAGTAAGCTGTAGGTAGACAACTTTCTCAAGGACTTTCTCCATAAATGGCAGATTTGAGATGGGACGATAGTTGTTAAGTACCGTAGCATCCAGTCTGCTCTTTTTTAGCAGGGGCCTGATGACTGCAGTTTTCAGGGCCTTTGGGAATATTCCAGAATGAAGGGACATGTTTACTATCTGTGTGAGTGAAGGTAACAGACTGCTCAGAACAGAATTCAGAAATCTAGTGGGTAGTACATCCAAGCTGCATGTGGAGGAGCTCAGACTGGAGATTATCTCTTGGACATTTTTATCATCTACAGGTGCAAAGTGAGTTAGCTCAGAGAGCCTTTCTGGCTGTTGGATGGTTATCTGTGGATTGGAGACAATGGCGTTTTTGATGCCTTGAACCTTGTCATTGAAAAAATTAGCAAACTCATTGCATTTACGTTTGGAAGTAAGCTCTAATGGCATTTGAACAGGGGGGTTTGTTAATCTATTAACTGTTGAACAGAACACGCAGATTGTTGCTGCAGCCTTCAATCATTTCAGAAATATACCTTTCTCTCGTACTACGTAGCACCTGGGTAAACTCGCACAACTTATCTTTGAAGATCCTGTAATCAACCTGGAGGTTGGACTTGCGCCACTTCCGCTCGGCCCTCCGGCACTTTCTCTTTTGTGCCCTGACCGAGTCTGCTTTAGCCCACGGCGCCTTCTGCTTATTTTTCACTATTTTAACCTTCACAGGGGCAACGGTATCCAGAACATTCAAAACACTAGAGGTGACAGAGTTAAACAGTTCATCTACAGTAGAATACGATGCATTCTCAAAGTTTATCATTCCCATATATTGTTCACTCGTATTTTCATTTATGTGTCTTCTTCGAACTGTTGCAGAGTCCACTGGTGGTTTGTTAGTGAAACACATGTCAAAAAAAACACAGAAATGATCCGAAAGAGCAACATCGCCCACGTTTACATTTGAAATATTCACCCCCTTAGTAACTAACAGATCTAGAGTGTGCCCTCTGCTGTGGGTGGGGCCACTTACGTGCTGAGTGAGACCAAAGGCATCAAGTAAAGAACTCAGCTCATTTGCATTTCTGTCATTAACATTATCCACATGAATATTAAAATCACCTGTAATAACCAAACCAAATCAAAATCTGTGCATACAACTGAAAGCAACTCTGTAAAATTATCAATAAAACTGTAACATGACTGCGTTGGCTTGTATAGGACAATGAAGAGTATTGGAGGAGATTGTTTTTGTTGTATTTTAAAAGACACATATTCAAATGACAAAAACTTCCCAAGAGACATTCTATGGGAGACAAAGTGGTCTCTAAAAATGGCAGCTAAGCCTCCTCCCGTATTTCAGATTCAAACTTGAAATTTGGTGGTGATGCTTCTATTAAAACTGCATTTCCTGATTAAAACTGCATTTCCTGCAATGCCCAAGAATGGGCCCAAGAACGGAGCCTTGGGGGTACACCCCACTGTAGGTCGGCAGATTCAGACACCACATTGTTAGAGGATACACAGAAGGTTCTACCTGTCAGGTATGATCTAAACCACTCTATTACAGAGCCTGACATGCCAACCAAGATGCCATGGTCCACCGTGTCAAAGGCAGACGACAGGTCTAACAGGACCAGGACGGAACATGTACCGGAGTCGGCAGCCATCATGATGTCACCAGACACCTTCAGTAAAGCTGTTTCAGTGGAGTGGAACTTCCTGAAACCAGACTGAAAGGAGTCAAAAATATTGTTAGCCTCCAAGAACGCTGTAGGCTAGCTTCTCCAGGACTTTGGCCAAGAGCGGGATCTTTGATATGGGCCTAAAGTTCTGAAGATCTGTTGGGTCCAGACTGGGTTTCTTTAGTTGGGGCTCCACAACAGTATGTTTAAGAGAACACAGGAACACACCAGTTGAGAGCGACATGTCGATTTTAGTGATCGATGGACCGATAGACTCTAAAACATTAACAAAAAGCCGAGCCGGGACAACATCCAGTCGATCACAGTCTTTCATACATTTTATAGTGGATAAAATATCCTCTTGTCTCTGGTCTCTCTCTGGTCTCTTTCTGGTCTCTCTCTGGTCCCTCTCTGGTCTCTCTCTCTCTCTCTCTCTCTCTCTCTCTCTCTCTCTCTCTCTCTGGTCTCTCTCTCTGGCTTTTACCCCCCCAGTTCAGTCCGTCTATTTAACATTTTCCATGCATGTGTGTGTTATACTTTTGTTCTGTGAAGCAGTTTGAAACCAGCTTGTATCGTTGACATTGACACTTAGCTCTGACACCAATACGTTACAGGTCCCTGTTCTCCAGAGAGTCCTTGGCCTCCACCACCCTGAGCCAGTTCGACACCCAGTCTGTGTTCAGCGGGAGACACGACTGGCCTTATGGCTATCGGGTGCTGCCTCCTCTGGGTCCAGCTCCAGGGTCCACCCAGGCCCCCTCTGAGGGCACTGAGCTGGCCGTCCACCCCCCAGACCCCTCTCCATCCGGGGGTACAACCAGCACGTCTGCCTCCTTACCGTCCTACTTATTCGCGGTCGATCTAACAAGCCCGAAACACTCGAAGAAGCGTTCTCTCTCCATATCGCCCTTGTCAGACGTCATGGGGATCGACTTCAACTCGGTCATCCGCACCTCCCCCACCTCCCTCGTGGCTTACATCAACGGCGGCAGGAGCTCTCCGTCGTCGTCCGTGCATTCCGACGCTTACGGCCATTTCCTGGGAGTGCGAGGTTCTTCCTTCCCCCAGAACCAGCCCAGCATCCGCCCAACGCAGGTCGGCAAGCATCAGGTGCAGCCCAGTCACGGCGAGGATATGGGCCGAGAGCTCCAGAACCAAATGGCAAACATGGCGGTGGAACTGCAGGGCTCATCCCAGCAGTGCACTGCTGGGATGGGACCAAACTTGGTGCCGTGTCCGTCCATGGATGTCGCTGCAGATGCCACAATCCAAGATCAAGAACCCCCTCTAGGGCCTCCTCCTCCGTATCATTCCCACTCCCATATCTACAGACCGCAGCACAAGCAGTACCCAGACTTCTACCTGCAGAGTCCGTACTTCAGGCATGGGTTTTTACCTCAAGTGCCGATGCTGGAGGAGGAGGAGGGGGAGGTGGAGGAGTGGGGCGGGCACTTGTGCAGGTGGAGGGACTGCGGTGGAGTGTACGACCTGAAGGAGGCGCTGGTGAAGCACATAGAGAAGACCCACGTGGACCACAGGGGAGCGGAGGACTTCAGCTGCTTCTGGGAGGGCTGTCCACGGAAGCTCAGGCCCTTCAACGCCAGATACAAGCTGCTGATCCACATGAGAGTACACTCAGGGGAGAAACCCAACAAGTGCACGGTGAGAGTACACTCAGGGGAGAAACCCAACAAGTGCACGGTAAAAAAAAAAGAAATACAAAAAATGCAGTGATGATAATGATGTATATCAGAGGTTTACAAGATTTTCAAACTGACTGGTTAATAAGAAAGATCAGAAAAAGTCCACAAGGGTTCAGAAGAGAGAGACCAAAGAGAGAGAGGCCTGAGAGAGAGAGCAGAGTGAGAGCAGAGAGAGGCCAGATAGTGACCAAAGAGAGAGAGGCCAGAGGGGGACCAGAGAGAGAGACCAGAGGGAGACCAGAGAGAGAGACCAGAGGGAGACCAGAGAGAGAGAGAGAGCAGAGAGAGGCCAGAGGGAGACCAGAGAGAGACCGGAGAGAGACAGGAGAGACCTGAGAGAGACCAGGGAGAGAGGCCAGAGGGAGACTAGAGAGAGACCGGAGAGAGACAGGAGAGACCAGAGAGAGACCAGGGAGAGAGACCAGGGAGAGAGGCCAGAGGGAGACCAGAGAGAGACCGGAGAGAGACAGGAGAGACCAGAGAGAGACCAGGGAGAGAGACCAGAGAGAGAGGCCAGAGAGAGACCAGAGAGAAAGACCAGAGAGAGGCTTGAAAGAGACCAGAGAGGGACCACAGAGAGACCGTGAGGGACCATAAAGTTCTCTTCTTCTTGTAGTTTCATCTTGGATATAACCATGTGTTGTTCCGTTCCCTCCTGTCACTTGTCTAAAAGCTTCGATATAAAGTCATAAATGTCTCCGGTTGATTTGGTAAACGTTCAGAACATATTCACAGAGATGACAGATCTGTGCATTTTAGTGTTCGGCAAAGCTTTAAGTGCACGTCAAAGTGCACGTCAAGCCCACCGTTGTTCTTTGTACTCTCTCATTCTCTGAGATTCTCTGTCAGAAAACATGAGTCTGGCTTCAGGAGGAAAGTTTCTGGAACTTACTGTAGGCTTTATGTGCAGGGATGGATTTGGAAAGTTTTAGAGACCAGAGAGAGACCAGAGCGAGACTGAAGAGACCAGGGAGAGACCAGAGAGACCAGAGAGAGACCTGAGAGACCTGAGAGACCAGAGAGAGACCAGAGAGAGACCTGAGCGAGACTGAAGAGACCAGGGAGAGACCAGAGAGAGACCTGAGCGAGACCAGAGCGAGACCAGAGAGAGACCGGAGAGAGACCAGAGCGACTGGAGAGTGACCAGACAAATACTGGAGAGAGAAAGTGTGACATCACCTCAGTGTGACATCACCACAGTGTGACATCACCACAGTGTGACATCACCTCAGTGTGACATCACCTCAGTGTGACATCACCACAGTGTGACATCACCACAGTGTGACATCACCACAGTGTGGCTCATATGTGGATTTCCTAAAGACAATAATAACAAATACACACCAGGAACACAGAGAGATAAAGCTAGCTAGCGGGTTAGCATCGTCCATCTGTGAACAGTCTGTGGTTATTATAACACAAGGACTTTGGATTAGAAATGTCAGTGTTGCATCAATAGTTACAGAATTGCAGCAAAGAGGAGCATGAAGCACAACAATGACTATATAAGTCTCTCTATAGTCTCCCTCTGGTCTCTCTCTAGTCTCTCTCTGGTCTCTCTCTAGTCTCTGTCTGGTCTCTCTCTGGTCTCTCTCTGGTCTCTCTCTGGTCTCTCTCTGGTCTCTCTCTGGTCTCTCTATAGTCTCCCCTGGTCTCTCTCTGGTCTCTCTCTGGTCTCTCTCTAGTCTCTCTCTGGTCTCTCTCTGGTCCCTCTCTGATCTCTCTCTGGTCTCTCTCTAGTCTCTCTCTGGTCTCTCTCTAGTCTCTCTCTGGTCTCTCTCTGGTCTCTCTCTGGTCTCTCTCTAGTCTCTCTCTGGTCTCCCTCTGGTCTCTCTCTGGTCTCTCTTTGGTCTTTCTATAGTCTCCCCTGGTCTCTCTCTGGTCTCTCTCTGGTCTCTCTCTAGTCTCTCTCTGGTCTCTCTCTGGTCCCTCTCTGGTCTCTCTCTGGTCTCTTTCTGGTCTCTCTATAGTCTCCCCTGGTCTCTCTCTAGTCTCTCTCTGGTCTCTCTCTAGTCTCTGTCTGGTCTCTCTCTGGTCTCTCTCTGGTCTCTCTCTGGTCTCTCTATAGTCTCCCCTGGTCTCTCTCTGGTCTCTCTCTGGTCTCTCTCTAGTCTCTCTCTGGTCTCTCTCTGGTCCCTCTCTGATCTCTCTCTGGTCTCTCTCTAGTCTCTCTCTGGTCTCTCTCTAGTCTCTCTCTGGTCTCTCTCTGGTCTCTCTCTGGTCTCTCTCTAGTCTCTCTCTGGTCTCCCTCTGGTCTCTCTCTGGTCTCTCTCTGGTCTCTCTTTGGTCTTTCTATAGTCTCCCTCTGGTCTCTCTGGTCTCTCTCTGGTCTCTCTCTGGTCTCTCTCTAGTCTCTCTCTGGTCTCTCTCTGGTCTCTCTCTAGTCTCTCTCTGGTCTCTCTCTGGTCTCTCTCTGGTCTCTCTCTAGTCTCTCTCTAGTCTCTCTCTGGTCTCTCTCTAGTCTCTCTCTGGTCTCTCTCTGGTCTCTCTCTGGTCTCTCTCTGGTCTCTCTCTGGTCTCCCTCTGGTCTCTCTCTGGTCTCTCTCTGGTCTCTCTTTGGTCTTTCTATAGTCTCCCTCTGGTCTCTCTGGTCTCTCTCTGGTCTCTCTCTGGTCTCTCTCTAGTCTCTCTCTGGTCTCTCTCTGGTCTCTCTCTAGTCTCTCTCTGGTCTCTCTCTGGTCTCTCTCTGGTCTCTCTCTAGTCTCTCTCTGGTCTCTCTCTAGTCTCTCTCTGGTCTCTCTCTGGTCTCTCTCTGGTCTCTCTCTAGTCTCTCTCTGGTCTCCCTCTGGTCTCTCTCTGGTCTCTCTCTGGTCTCTCTTTGGTCTTTCTATAGTCTCCCCTGGTCTCTCTCTGGTCTCTCTCTGGTCTCTCTCTAGTCTCTCTCTGGTCTCTCTCTGGTCCCTCTCTGGTCTCTCTCTGGTCTCTCTCTGGTCTCTCTATAGTCTCCCCTGGTCTCTCTCTAGTCTCTCTCTGGTCTCTCTCTAGTCTCTGTCTGGTCTCTCTCTGGTCTCTCTCTGGTCTCTCTCTGGTCTCTCTCTGGTCTCTCTATAGTCTCCCCTGGTCTCTCTCTGGTCTCTCTCTGGTCTCTCTCTAGTCTCTCTCTGGTCTCTCTCTGGTCCCTCTCTGATCTCTCTCTGGTCTCTCTCTAGTCTCTCTCTGGTCTCTCTCTAGTCTCTCTCTGGTCTCTCTCTGGTCTCTCTCTGGTCTCTCTCTAGTCTCTCTCTGGTCTCCCTCTGGTCTCTCTCTGGTCTCTCTCTGGTCTCTCTTTGGTCTTTCTATAGTCTCCCTCTGGTCTCTCTGGTCTCTCTCTGGTCTCTCTCTGGTCTCTCTCTAGTCTCTCTCTGGTCTCTCTCTGGTCTCTCTCTAGTCTCTCTCTGGTCTCTCTCTGGTCTCTCTCTGGTCTCTCTCTGGTCTCTCTCTGGTCTCTCTCTGGTCTCTCTCTGGTCTCTCTCTGGTCTCTCTCTAGTCTCTCTCTGGTCTCTCTCTGGTCCCTCTCTGGACTCTCTCCCTCTCTCACACATTAGTCGTGGACTCAGGTCTCTCTCTTTGGTCTCTCTCCCTCTCTCACACATCAGACCTGGTCTCAGGTCTCTCTCTCTGGTCTCTCTCTGGTCTCTCTCTGGTCTCCCTCTGATCTCTCTCTGGTCTCTCTCAGGTCTCTCTCTCTGGTCTCTCTCCCTCTCTCTCACATCAGACCTGGTCTCAGGTCTCTCTCTCTGGTCTCTCTCCCTCTCTCACACATCAGACCTGGTCTCAGGTCTCTCTCTCTGGTCTCTCTCTGGTCTCTCTCTGGTCTCCCTCTGGTCTCTCTCTGGTCTCTCTCAGGTCTCTCTCTCTGGTCTCTCTCCCTCTCTCTCACATCAGACCTGGTCTCAGGTCTCTCTCTCTGGTCTCTCTCCCTCTCTCACACATCAGACCTGGTCTCAGGTCTCATTCCTCTCTTCTCTTTTTGCCTAAATCCTCTCCAGACTCGGAGTCTCTCTCGTGTTTCTTCTGTCAATCATTAACGTACCTGCGGCCGACCTTTAGTACCAAAATACTTCATCGCGAGTCGTAGCTAACTCTGTTGCCATGACGACGTGTAGTGGCTGTTGTGTGTGTCTGTCAGGTTTATCTAATAATTAGCACAAACCTCGGGTCACGAGATGGAAGTCTCGCCGCGGTCCTCAGTCCTCAGGGTTCTACTAGAAAGAAACTGCTCATTATACATTTAACATTTAGACACAAGCCACAGGTCTGCTTTTGTTTATCTGAGACCGGAGAGACCAGAGGGAGACCAGAGAGACCAGAGAGACCAGAGAGAGACCAGAGAGACCATAGGGAGACCAGAGAGACCAGAGAGACCAGAGAGAGACCAGAGAGAGACCAGAGAGACCAGAGAGACCAGAGAGACCAGAGAGAGACCAGAGAGAGACCAGAGAGACCAGAGAGACCGGAGAGACCAGAGAGAGACCAGAGAGACCAGAGAGAGACCAGAGAGAGACCAGGGAGACAAGAGAGAGTCCAGGGAGACCAGAGAGAGACCAGAGAGATACCAGAAAGAGACCAGAGAGAGACCGGAGAGACCAGGGAGAGACCAGAGAGAGACCAGGGAGAGACCAGAGAGAGACCAGAGAGAGACCAGGGAGAGACCAGAGAGACCAGATAGACCAGGGAGACCAGAGAGAGACCAGAGAGAGACCAGAGAGAGACCGGAGAGAGACCGGAGAGACCAGAGAAAGACCAGAGAGAGACCAGAGAGAGACCAGAAAGAGACCTGAGATCCTCCACACAGAACACGTAATTAACTTTTGTTGTGAGAAATGTTTTCGGATGTTCGAACCAAGCGGAGGACAATGGGACGTCTCTGGTTGCAGGTAGTAAACCAGAGGCAGGTCCAGACTTGCACTTGTCAATCCACATTCTCCTCATGTGTGATTGATGGTATCTGCTACAACAGAGAGAGAGACCAGAAAGAGATGAGACCAAATCACGCAACACTACCCAATCTTTGTGGATATAGGAGAGTAGAGCATTGTAGAGTAGAGTTGAGTAGAGTAGAGTAGAGTAGAGTAGAGTAGAGTAGAGTAGAGTAGAGTAGAGTAGAGTAGAGTAGAGTAGAGTAGAGTAGAGCGCAGTAGAGTAGAGTAGAGTACAGTAGAGTAGAGTCGAGTAGAGTGCAGTAGAGTAGAGTAGAGTAGAGTTCAGTAGAGTAGAGTAGAGTGCAGTAGAGTAGAGTACAGTAGAGTAGAGTGCAGTAGAGTAGAGTAGAGTGCAGTAGAGTACAGTAGAGTAGAGTGCAGTAGAGTACAGTAGAGTAGAGTAGAGTACAGTAGAGTAGAGTAGAGTGCAGTAGAGTAGAGTAGAGTAGAGTAGAGTGCAGTAGAGTAGAGTACAGTAGAGTAGAGTGCAGTAGAGTAGAATACAGTAGAGTAGAGTGCAGTAGAGTAGAGTACAGTAGAGTGCAGTAGAGTAGAGTTCAGTAGAGTAGAGTACTGTAGAGTGCAGTAGAGTAGAGTAGAGTGCAGTAGAGTGCAGTAGAGTAGAGTAGAGTGCAGTAGAGTAGAGTACAGTAGAGTAGAGTGCAGTAGAGTAGAGAAGAGTAGAGTACAGTAGAGTAGAGTGCAGTAGAGAAGAGTAGAGTGCAGTAGAGTAGAGTACAGAAGAGTAGAGTGCAGTAGAGTGCAGTAGAGTACAGTAGAGTAGAGTACTGTAGAGTAGAGTGCAGTAGAGTACAGTAGAGTAGTGTAGAGTACTGTAGAGTGCAGTAGAGTACAGTAGAGTAGAGTGCAGTAGAGTAGAGTAGAGTACTGTAGAGTGCAGTAGAGTAGAGTACAGTAGAGTAGAGTGCAGTAGAGTACAGTAGAGTAGAGTAGAGTACTGTAGAGTGCAGTAGAGTACAGTAGAGTAGAGTGCAGTAGAGTAGAGTAGAGTACTGTAGAGTAGAGTACAGTAGAGTAGAGTGCAGTAGAGTACAATAGAGTAGAGTAGAGTACTGTAGAGTGCAGTAGAGTACAGTAGAGTAGAGTGCAGTAGAGTAGAGTACTGTAGAGTGCAGTAGAGTACAGTAGAGTAGAGTAGAGTGCAGTAGGGTAGAGTAGAGTACTGTAGAGTGCAGTAGAGTACAGTAGAGTAGAGTGCAGTAGAGTACAGTAGAGTAGAGTAGAGTGCAGTAGAGTGCAGTAGAGTACAGTAGAGTAGAGTAGAGTAGAGTACTGTAGAGTGCAGTAGAGTAGATTATTGATGGAGAATTTTTGTGATGCGTTAAATTGTGTGAGAAATCTGCTCTGGGAGAAAGAATAACTTTCTGGGATGTGTGTGTGTGCGTGTGTGTGTGTGTGTGTGTGTGTGTGCGCGTGTGTGTCTCTGTGTGTGTGTGTATGTGTGTGTGTGTGTGTGTGTGTGTGAACATTGACCCCTTGTGGAGATTCTGATAATTACTGTGAAGTTAATTAGAGAAAAAGTACTTCCTAGTGGAAAACCACTAGGGTCTTTTTTTTTTTTTTAAACAATAATTTATTGCTTTTTTTCACCAAACACCACAATACAATACAGCCAGCACAGCATGTTTACATATTTTCATAAGGTCAGGGTTAAAATGATAATAAAATAATAATAATATCAAAAAAGAACACTTTCTTCTGATCATTGATTAAATTTGAAAACAAAATGTGAGCCTCCTTTACAAAGTAAAGTTGATAAGTCCTGAGGTAGATGGTCCAAGAAAGGTTGCCATATCTTGTAAAAAATGCGGGAGTTTCCCTTTGAGAGGGCACTGAGACGTTCCATTGGAAACACTTTAAACGTTTCCCAAACGTATCCATTGTAGCAGGATGAATCTCCTCGCCAGATGTCAAAGTTTTTGTAAGAGTGCCCCCTGCCCGGGCAGCACAGGGCAGGGGCAGGGGGTACAGGGCAGGGGCAGGGGGCACTTTCAGCTTTCAGGAAGCGCTGTTTGTCAGGAAGTGGCTGCCTTTTAAACTGCCCACTTGGTGCCAGAGGGTTGGCAGGAGGCTGGCCGGGCTGTGTGATTGCCTGAGGCTCGAGGCTGGCAGTGCTGTGAGATTGGCAGGCACTCGGTCTTTCAGTCTGAACATCCGCATGAGCTTCATTAGTAAGTAAGTAAGTAGTAGTAAGTAATCTTTATTTATATACCGCCTTTTCACTGCAGAGCTGCAGTCTCAAAGCGGTTTACTATTGTTAATTTTTGGGCATCTGTTTCTCACTCCACACAAAGATGGCCAGTACAGGACATATATGTACATATTTTTAGTGGTAGGGGAAACCGGAGTACCCGGAAGAAACCTACGCAGACACGGGGAGAACATGCAAACTCCACTCAGAAAGACCCTGTTCCGACCGGGATTCAAACCCAGGACCTTGGAGAGGCGAGAGTGCTATCCACTCAGCCACCGTCTCTTTATAGAAAAGAGAGATACATTTCTTTTTCGGGGTAAGGCTCTCATTACATTTGAGGAGACATTTTTCAATTAAGTTTAAGATTGGTTGATCTTTAGAATCAGAATCAGAATCATTTTTATTGCCACGTAAGTAACAGGAGGTCACAGACTAGGAAATTGCTTTGGCTCAGTGCAACAGTCAAAAAGAGATAATAAAAATAAGAATAAAAAAACACTTCTAAAGAATAGATTTAAATTTAAGATAGAGTTACAGTTACTATTTACAATATACAAGTGCACATGGTGCACACAATGTAAGGTGACAGCAGTACAGTGAAGTAAAGTGACGTATGATGGGCAGTAAAGTGACTTTATAAAGGGCAGAGGGACAGGTTAAGAAGTGTTCAAGAGTCCAACAGCAGAGGGGAAGAAACTGTTCTTGTGGCGGGAGGTTCTAGTCCTGATGGACCGCAGCCTCTTGCCTGAGGGGAGTGGTTGGAATAGTCCATGTGCAGGGTGAGAGGGGTCGGCTGTGATACGACCAGCCCGGCCTCGAGCTCGGGCGACGTACAGGTCCTGCAGCGATGGAAGGCTGCGGCCGATCACTTCCTCTGCAGAGCGCACAATGCGCTGTAGTCTCTGTTTGTCCCTGACTGTGGCTCCAGCGAACCACACGGTGACGGAGGAGGTGAGGATGGACTCGATGATGGCCGTGTAGAACTGCACCAACATCTGTGCAGGCAGCTTGGCTTTCCTAAGCTGCCGCAGGAGAGGGATGATTGAACAAAGTGTCTGACCTGGAGAAAACCAAAAAAATCCTTTTGCGGAATGTCATATTTATCCCTAATTTGCTC
Source organism: Knipowitschia caucasica (assembly GCA_964034765.1). Lineage (NCBI taxonomy): Eukaryota > Metazoa > Chordata > Actinopteri > Gobiiformes > Gobiidae > Knipowitschia > Knipowitschia caucasica. Next base: position 42,279,244 of record OZ035823.1, on the reverse strand, counting down.
AAACTACATGAAAGCATTATTTTGGTAGAAGTCACTAGTTTCAGTCCTTTACTTTTCCAGTTATCAAATATGCCAAAATCCATACCAGGCTGAAAGCTACATTTTTAATAAGAGGTTGCATTGCACTGAAAACGTTTTTCCGCCCCAGATGTTCTCTTATATTACACCATGCTCTAAAAGTTGCAAACAAAATATTGTTATTCTTTACTTCGATTGGAAGGTTTCCCAAATCTCAGCGACTGTTCACAACACCACCCATCCACGTGTGACTCTGCCCGGTGTTAAAGTGAGTGTAGCCATCCCGACATTACCCTTACAGTATATGACAGGTCTAATAGTACTGAAAGTTAGGTACCGCCTGACCACCCCCATCAACAGGAAGTTGTAAAGTTGTAATTTTAAGTCTAGATTTCTTCCCATGCCAAATAAATGTTGATATGAATTTGTCAATTTCTGAAAAAGTTGTTTTATTTATTTTAAGAGGTAACATTTGCATTGGATAGAGTAGTCGGGGAAGTATATTCATTTTTATCAAACTTATCCTGCGCAGTAATGACAGGGGGAGGTCAAACCACCGATTAAGATCATTTTTAACTGAACTGAGGACTGTTCTAAAATTTAATTTGTATAATTCAGAAGTGTTTGTAGATATTTTAATTCCTAAATACATAAATCCTTCCATAGACCATCTGAAGGGAACATTAGGTGGAGGATTCCACGCGCCCCTTTGAGCCCCTAGGGGTAGGGCTTCTGATTTCTCAAAATTAATTTTATACCCCGAGATCTGGCCAAATTTATTAATGATAAAAAGTAGAATTGGAATTGATGTCTCTGGCTTAGTAATAAACAGCAAAACATCATCTGCATAGAGTGAAATCTGTATTCAGTCTTAGACAATTCAATGCCAGTAATAAACCACTACTGTCTTTATTCATACACAGAGGAGTCAAGACACACTCACACACACACACACACACACACACACACAGATAGACATAGACACACACATGCACAAACAAACACACACAATGAAGGACTCAAACAGGTTTTTACTGAACATTCTTATTTAAAGCAGAACTCACATAATAACCATTTGTGTGTATATGTGTGTGTGTGTGTGTATATGTGTGTGTGTGTGTGCGTCTGTCCGTCTGTGTGTGTGTCTCTCTATCTGTGTGTGTGTGTGTGTGTATGTGCCTCTGTGTGTGTGTCCATCTGTATGTGTGCGTATGTCCGTATTTGTGTGTATCTGTGTGTGTGTATGTGTGCGTCTCTGTGTGTGTATGTGTGTGTGTGTGTGCGTCTGTCCGTCCTTGTGTGTGTCTGTGTGTGTTTGCAGTTTGAAGGATGTAAAAAGGCCTTTTCTCGGCTCGAAAACCTGAAGATTCACCTGAGGAGCCACACAGGAGAGAAACCCTACATGTGCTCTCACCCCGGCTGCCTCAAGGCCTTCAGTAACTCCAGCGACCGAGCCAAGCACCAGCGAACGCACCAGGACACCGTGAGTCCCCACATGGTCCCAACATGGTCCCAACACAGTCCCAACATGGTCCCAACATGGTCCCAATATAATCCCAACATGGTCCCAATTTGGTCCAAACACGGTTCCAACATGGTCCCCACACAGTCCCAACACGGTCCCAACATGGTCCCCATGGACTGAGGCTGTAGATCCAGGACTGAGGCTGTAGACCCAGGACTGAGGCTGTAGATCCAGGACTGAGGCTGTAGACCCAGGACTGAGGCTGTAGACCCAGGACTGAGGCTGTAGATCCAGGACTGAGGCTGTAGACCCAGGACTGAGGCTGTAGACCCAGGACTGAGGCTGTAGATCCAGGACTGATGCTGTAGACCCAGGACTGAGGCTGGTCTCTCCTGCAGAAGCCGTACTCCTGTCCTGTTCCCTGCTGTGAGAAGAGATACACAGACCCCAGTTCTTTGAGGAAACACATCAAGACTCACTCAGCGAAGGAGCAGCAGCTGCGCAAGAAGGTTCTCGACCCAAGCAAACATCACTTTCACACAAACAAAACTGTATCTACAGAAAAACACTCAAGATGACTGCATTAAAGTATTTATTGTCAAAATGCATGAATAAACATTGAGTTGCATTTGGGAAATAGAGAGATAGCAAAAAAGAAGCAAGAATAAAATCTCTAACTTTAGCTTCACATTCTTGTGTTTCATGAACCTGGCCTGTAGGGGGCGCATGAGCAGAGATGGGACAGTGTTGCTCCCATGTAAAACCATTTAAAGTCTGTTTGAGTCCAAGGCTCTCCTCCTGTGCGGTGTACGGTTGTTGGAACAGTCTTAATCGGGGACACTCAATTCTAAGGGAGGACTAACAAATATTTCTCAAAAAAGTCTTGATTTGGGCCATTTTTGGAAAAAATAACAGAAGAATTGGCTGCGTTTCATTGGGGTGGCCTGCAACTTTCTCTCTCTGTGCGGTTGCTACAACCGTACACCGCACAAAAAGATGGCATTTTGACAGCGCCTCTTCTTCTACTATATCTCCGTGTATAAACCAAGCCCCGGCGATCCAAGATGGCGCCGTATTCAAATGAATGGATTGTGCTCAGTGGAGCATGTGCTGGCACGGGCACCGAATGATTAGCGGAACTCGCCTGTATTTGGGCATCATCTGGTCCTCCCGGTTCTCTGCAGTGGACGAGCTCCCATGATGCTTTGCGCCAAATACGCGTGTGTGGCTCTCATGGACGTGCACAGAGGGACTTGGCCGCGCTCTGACCAATCAGAGCGGAGTTAGAGCGGGAGCCAAAGGAGCAGAATTTGTGGCAGTAAAGTGTGGATTTAAAGAAAAAACGAAAGATTTAAGAAGAAGAAAAGTTCAGGATGACAAGGGACATTAAAATCCACACAAAATCTGGTCTTTATGAAAGCTGTAGGTTCTCTGTCAGGTTCTCTGTCAGCTGAGATCGAGCTGTTTTAGTTTACATTGAGTTATATGGGGAAAATTTCTGTGTAGCCCACGTGAATTTAGTCTGGTTTAGTCTGCAGTACCGCGAGAACCCCCCGAGCACATGAGTTCTTCAGCGTCCGAGCTAGTAACACCCTGTAGTCACGTCACGTCCGGTCCTGTCCCACGTACTGTGTGTCATTCGCGCTTCTGACCCGATGTCATATAAAACCCAAGAATAGTAGCAATTATAAAATCTCTAACTTTAACATAATAAAGAAGCTAGTATAAAATCTCTAACTTTAGCATAATAAAGAAGCTAGTATAAAATCTCTAGCTTTAGCATAATAAAGAAGCTAGTATAACATCTCTAGCTTTAGCATAATAAAGAAGCTAGTATAAATCTGCACATGGACAGACGCATTAGCCCTTTGTTTACATTTCCACAGAAGAAGAAAAGACATACAGTGGTTTCTTAATAAATAAATAAATAAATTGTTCTCTGTGGTTTCGCCACAGCTGGACTTTGACAGTTTGCTGCGTTCCAATCTAAAAAACTGTTCCATAATGAACCTGGAGTCTGTGATGTTGAACATAAACGTGAGATAATTAAAAGTTTTGTGTCGAGAAAGGCACTCACTCTCTCCCAGGTCCACGTCGCCATAGATACGGACCACGAAGCTGTTACTAAAAAAGGAAATTTTACACATTCTCCCACGACTTTAACACATCTGTCTTTTGAAATGATAATTGATGTTCGCTAAGAACTAGTGATGGCTGTTCTACTGATAATACTTATACTACACTAATGTGTGTAAGTATGTCCTCTGTATATTGTTTATGTACAGCCATTTACTCACTACTGGATCTACAGCCTCAGAGACCAGAGAGAGAGACCAGAGAGAGACTAGAGAGATCAGAGAGACCAGAGAGAGGGGTACCAGAGAGAGACCAGAGAGAGAGAGACCAGAGAGAGGGACCAGAGAGAGACCAGAGAGAGAGAGACCAGAGAGAGGGACCAGAGAGAGAGACCAGAGAGAGACCAGAGAGAGACCAGAGAGAGAGGGACCAGAGAGAGACCAGAGAGAGAGGGACCAGAGACACCAGAGAGAGAGGGACCAGAGAAACCAGAGAGAGAGAGACCAGAGAGAGACCAGAGAGAGACCAGAGAGATCAGAGAGAGAGAGAGAGAGAGAGAGAGACCAGAGAAACGAAAACGAGAGACCAGATAGAGAGAAACCAGAGAGATAGAAACACCAGAGAGAGGGATCAGAGAGAGAGAGAGACCAGAGAGACCGAGATACCAGAGAGACGAGAGAGAGCGGTACCAGAGAGAGACCAGAGAGACCAGAGAGAGACCGGGGAGAGACCAGAGAGAGAGAAACCAGAGAGACAGAAACAACAGAGAGAGGGATCAGACAAGTGACCAGAGAGCGAGGGACAAGAGAGACCAGTGATCAGAGGGAGAGAAACAATTCCTTAGAGAGAGAGACCAGAGGGACCAGAGATAGAGACCAACGTGTGAGAGACCAGAGAGAGCCCAGAAACCGACCAGGAGAGACCAGAGATAAGTCGTGCACATAGTTTAAGACTTTGTAGGATTTTCCAAACATTGAACTAAGTCTTTGCTGTTTCCTGGTTTGTTCTTTCAGAGGAGACCATCTGTGGAGACGGGTCCAGACCCTCTGACAGACTGTCTGACCATCCAGGCCCTGTCACCCCCCATGAAGAGAGACCACAGTCTGCAGCCAGCCTCCGCCTCTGGTGTGTAGGTGCACATGGTCCGGGGGCAGCTCCAGCTTTGATCAAGGCAGTTATAGTTTTATATTGTTGCGGTTTGAAGGTAGAAGAGAGAAGAAGTTTAAGTTTATTTACAACACCAGCAGGACAAGAGAGAGGCCACCAGAGAGAGACCAGAGAGAGACCAGAGAGAGACCAGAGAGAGACCAGAGAGAGGCCAGAGAGAGGCCAGAGAGAGACCAGAGAGAGACCAGAGAGAGACCAGAGAGAGAGGCCAGAGAGAGACCAGAGAGAGACCAAAGAGAGACCAGAGAGAGAGGCCAGAGCGAGACCAGAGAGAGAGGCCAGAGAGAGACCAGAGAGAGAGGCCAGAGAGAGACCAGAGAGAGAGACCAGAGAGAGACCAGAGAGAGACCAGAGAGAGACCAAAGAGAGACCAGAGAGAGAGGCCAGAGAGAGACCAGAGAGAGACCAAAGAGAGACCAGAGAGAGACCAGAGAGAGAGACTAGCGAGAGAGGCCAGAGAGAGACCAGAGAGAGGCCAGAGAAAGAGACCAGAGAGAGAGGTTAGAGAGAGCTCAGAGAGTGGGACCCGAATGACGCCAGAGAGTGACCAGAGGAAGGTCAGATAGAGAGAGAGAGACCAGAGTGAGAACAGAGAGACACCAAAGAGAGACCAGAAAGAGACCAGTGAAAGATCAATTAGAGACAGATCAGAAGGAGGCCACACAGACCAGTAACCAAGAGAGTCCAGAGAGTGGAGAGACCCAAGAGACGGTGGGCTGTCCCTCTGTTAGCATTGGCGTTAGCAATAGTGTTAGCAATAGCGTTAGCAATAGCGTTAGCGTTAACCCATGACTCTCAGATGTTTTTCCTTCCAGACTCTCCACAGGGACAGACCTCAGCTGGTGATCCCCACCTGGTGCTGCTTCACTCCTTACAAGATAATTACAGGTACTCTCCGTGTCTCTGCAGCTGAACCATGAAAAACAGAAGTGTTAATGGTCTCTCTGTTCTCTCACTCTCTAGTCTCTCTGATCAAGGGTTTCTCTTCTCTCTCTCTCTCTCTCTCTTTTACCTCTCTCTGGTCTTGCTCCAGTCTCTCCCTGGTCTCTCTTGTCTCCCTCTTTGATCTCTCTCTTGTCTCTCCGGTCTCTCTCCGGTCTCTCTCTGGTCTCTCTCTGCTCTCTCTCTGGTCTCTCTCTAATCCCTCTCTGGTCTCTCTCTGGTCTCTCTCTAATCCCTCTCTGGTCTCTCTCTGGTCTCTCTCTGCTCTCTCTCTGGTCTCTCTCTAATCCCTCTCTGGTCTCTCTGGTCTCTCTCTGGTCTCTCTCTGGTCTCTCTCTAATCCGTCTCTGGTCTCTCTCTATTCTCTCTCTGCTCTCTCTCTGGTCTCTCTCTAATCCCTCTCTGGTCTCTCTCTGGTCTCTCCCTGGTCTCTCTCTGGTCTCTCTCTGGTCTCTCTCTAATCCCTCTCTGGTCTCTCTCTGGTCTCTCTCTAATCCCTCTCTGGTCTCTCTCTGGTCTCTCTCTATTCTCTCTCTGCTCTCTCTCTGGTCTCTCTCTGGTCTCTCTCTAATCCCTCTCTGGTCTCTCTCTAATCCCTCTCTGGTCTCTCTCTGGTCTCTCCCTGGTCTCTCTCTGGTCTCTCTCTAATCCCTCTCTGGTCTCTCTCTGGTCTCTCCCTGGTCTCTCTCTGGTCTCTCTCTGGTCTCTCTCTAATCCCTCTCTGGTCTCTCTCTGGTCTCTCTCTATTCTCTCTCTGCTCTCTCTCTGGTCTCTCTCTAATCCCTCTCTGGTCTCTCTCTGGTCTCTCTCTATTCTCTCTCTGCTCTCTCTCTGGTCTCTCTGGTCTCTCTCTGGTCTCTCTCTGGTCTCTCTCTGGTCTCTCTCTGGTCTCTCTCTAATCCCTCTCTGGTCTCTCTCTGGTCTGGTAACTCTTACACTTTACTCTCCATAATGTTGAAAATACTCTAGAATAAAAATACCTTTAGACCAATCATGAAGCAGTTTGGATCCGTTTCCTCCTCGCTGTTCAGACGTGAGTGTTCTACCTTTCTTAAATATCGTCGTCATGGCAGCGAAGTGCAGAACAACCTCATCATTAGAAGAAAAAAACCAACTCTATTCTTTTCTAAGTTGTGAAATGTGGGCGTTTGAACTGTATGCATTTAAAGACATACATCTGGGTCTTTGTGGTCTCTCTCTCTCTCTGATCCCTCTTTCTGGTCTCACTCTGGTCTCTCTCTGGTCTCACTCTGGTCTCTCTCTGGTCTCTCTTTCTAGTCTCACTCTGGTCTCTCTCTTGTCTCTTTATGGTCCCTCTCTGGTCTCGCTCCCCCTGGTCTCTCTCTCTCTCTGTGGTCTCTTTCTTTCTCTCTGATCCCTCTCCTTGCCTCTCTTTCTCTCTCTTCCTGGTCTCTCTCTCGGGTGTGTCTCTGTGTCTCTCTTTCGCTCTCTCTAGGTTCCCTCTCTCTGATCTCTCTACTCCCTCTCTATTTTGTCTCTCACTCTCTCTGATCTCTCTCTGGTCTCTCCCTCTCTCTGGTCTCTCTCTGGTCTCTCTCTGGTCTCTCCCTCTCTCTGGTCTCTCTCTGGTCTCTCTCTGATCTCTCTCTGGTCTCTCTCTGATCTCTCTCTGGTCTCTCCCTCTCTCTGGTCTCTCTCTGGTCTCTCACTGATGCAGAACAAATATCATCGAAACCAATCTGAGCTCTTCAGAAAAATCCTCTTTTAGATCTTTGATTTCACAAGATTTACTACAAAGGATTTCTGTGGCAGAGAGAGGCTCACGTCGGTCCCTCTCGCTCTCTCTCTCTCTAGTCTCTTTCTGGTCCCTCTCTGTCGTCTATCTCTCTCCAGTCTATCTCACTCTCTCTGACTCTGGTCTCTCTGTCCAGTTTCCCTCTCTCTCTCTGGTCTCTCTCTCTCTCTCTCTCTGCTCTCTTTCTTTCTCTTTCTCTCTCTTCCTGGTCTCTCTCTCTCTCTCTAGAATGCCATATTTAAATCAATGTTTTCAATTCAAACCATTACCTGTTTGTGATCCCATAGGTTCGTTGATCATTTGTTCCCTGGAGATGACCCCAGCTCCTACACCAGCACTCACCCCCACCCTCCCCCTCCCCCTCACCCTCCCCCTCACCCGCCCTCTGGGGTCTCTCTCCACTACAGTCCGGATCCTTTTGTAAACCCAGGTACCAGTCTCTCTCTCTCTGGTCTCTAGTCTCTCTCTTTCTCGGATCTCTCTCTGGTCTCTCTCTGGTCTCTCTCTGGTCTCTCTCTTTGGTCTCTTTCTCTGGTCTCACTCTCTGGTTACTCTCTCTGGTCTCTCTCTAGTCCCTCTCTCTCTGGTCTCTCTCTCTAGTCCCTCTCTCTCTGGTCTCTCTCTGGTCTCTCTCTCTGGTCTCTCTCTCTGGTCTCTCTCTGGTCTCTCTCTTTGGTCTCTCTCTCTGGTCTCTCTCTCTGGTCTCTCTCTTTGGTCTCTCTCTCTGGTCTCTCTCTCTCTGGTCTCTCTCTGGTCTCTCTCTTTGGTCTCTCTCTCTGGTCTCACTCTCTGGTTACTCTCTCTGGTCTCTCTCTAGTCCCTCTCTCTCTGGTCTCTCTCTCTAGTCCCTCTCTCTCTAGTCCCTCTCTCTCTGGTCTCTCTCTGGTCTCTCTCTTTGGTCTCTCTCTCTGGTCTCTCTCTCTGGTCTATCTCTTTGGTCTCTCTCTTTGGTCTCTCTCTCTGGTCTCTCTCTTTGTCTCTCTCTGGTCTCTCTCTCTGGTCTCTCTCTCTGGTCTATATCTTTGGTCTCTCTCTTTGGTCTCTCTCTCTGGTCTCTCTCTCTGGTCTCTCTCTTTGTCTCTCTCTGGTCTCTCTCTCTGGTCTCTCTCTCTGCCGTTAACCCTATTTTAATAATCATATTTGTTTTAAGTTAATTTCACCAAAAGCTTTTTAAGTTATTTGCTGTAGTTCTAACTTCTTTCTATTTCTTGTCTTTTCTAGAACTCACAAAGAATATGAACCTGTCGCTTTGCGCGTCACAATATGGGGGACGTGCACAGGTCTGAGTCACATGGTGTGAGTTTAAGGCAATGGGACTCGGAGCCTCACAAACCCCCTCCGACAAGATTGGAATCAAGATTCTCTAAGATTTGTAAATGTGTGATTTTTTGTAAAAAAAAATTAAATAATAATAAGATTGTTCTTTATATGATTCAAGAGAGGTCTATTTTGTGTGTCTGTGTGTGTGTGTGTCTGTGTGTGTGTATGTGTCTGAGTGTGTGTGTGTGTGTGTGTCTGTGTGTGTGTCTGTATGTGTGTGTGTGTGTCTCTCTGTGCGTGTGTTTGTGTGTGTTTGTGTATGTGTCTGAGTGTGTCTGAATGTGTGTGTGTGTTTGTGTATGTGTCTGAGTGTGTGTGTGTGTGTCTGTAAGTGTGTGTGTTGATAGAAAATGACTCAATAAGTGAAGTCCATGAAGTAGTAACTGTGTGTTTTGAGAGAGAGACCAGAAAAGTTTTTAACCTGGATTTGAACATTGTCAGAGAAGAAGCATGTCTCACATTTTCAGGAAGACTGTTCCAGACTTCTTCAGTTGCATGAATCTGCATCACTGCCTCTCCATGTTTAGTCCTGACTCTGGGACCAGTAGGAGGCCAGTCCCTGTGCTCCTCAGAGTTCCAGCAGGAGGCCAGTCCCTGTGCTCCTCAGAGTTCCAGCAGGAGGCCAGTCCCTGTGCTCCTCAGAGTTCCAGCAGGAGGCCAGTCCCTGTGCTCCTCAGAGTTCCAGCAGGAGGCCAGTCCCTGTGCTCCTCAGAGTTCCAGCAGGAGGCCAGTCCCTGTGACCAGTCTGTCAACAAATATGTTTGTATTTGTTGAAAGATATTGAGAGGCAGGTGTCCATCAGCAGCAGAAACACATTAATTCCAAACAAATAGATAATTATAAAAGTATCTAACATTGTAGCAATAACAACAGTCCATCAGGTCACAGCAGCAGACCATGAACCCTCTCTGCTCTGGTCTGGACCAGTGTAAAACCATGAACCCTCTCTGCTCTAGTCTGGACCAGTGTAAAACCATGAATCCTCTCTTCTCTGGTCTGGACCAGTGTAAAACCATGAACCCTCTCTGCTCTGGTCTGGAACAGTGTAAAACCATGAATCCTCTCTGCTCTAGTCTGGACCAGTGTGAAAACTGAACACTGAACTGTTTCCAGAACTTTCTAAAGGAAACACTTTGAAAGAAGCTCGAGCGATAAACTCTGTGACAGAAACAGATATGTTTCAAGTCTCTCATTCTGTGGAAGCGTCAGAGACAGTTTTCGGTCCAAGGACAACCTCCTTTTCTTGAAAGTAATTAAGAGTCATGCTTCAAATTGGGATTTTACTTGTTGCCAAGCAACAACAAAACATTTCAGGAATAAGTCTCGTCTCACAAAGACATAACGGCCAGATGTTTAATTCAAAATCAACATTTTACAAAACATAATATCGAACCAGCCTCAGTCCTGGGTCTACAGCCTCAGTCCTGGGTCTACAGCCTCAGTCCTGGGTCTACAGCCTCAGTCCTGGGTCTACAGTCTCAGTCCTGGGTCTACAGCCTCAGTCCTGGGTCTACAGCCTCTGTCCTGGGTCTACAGCCTCAGTCCTGGGTCTACAGCCTCAGTCCTGGGTCTACAGCCTCAGTCCTGGGTCTAGAGCCTCAGTCCTGGGTCTACAGCCTCAGTCCTGGGTCTACAGCCTCAGTCCTGGGTCTACATTCTCAGTCCTGGGTCTACAGCCTCAGTCCTGGGTCTACAGTCTCAGTCCTGGGTCTACAGCCTCAGTCCTGGGTCTACAGCCTCTGTCCTGGGTCTACAGCCTCAGTCCTGGGTCTACATTCTCAGTCCTGGGTCTACAGCCTCAGTCCTGGGTCTACAGTCTCAGTCCTGGGTCTACAGCCTCAGTCCTGGGTCTACAGTCTCAGTCCTGGGTCTGTGGTGAGACTGTGGTTTATGACTCTAAACAAAAACAGTGAATGGATTTTAAGATTATATTAGTTCAATTCTATACCGTCAAAAACATACATACTAAATAATTATAATTATTAAAAAGTATCAAACAAATCCAACTCAAATACCTGCCGCACTCAACTCAGACCTTTCCTTTTCATTACCCTTCACCTTTTACTGACATTTGTGTATCACCATTAAGAAAACTGACAAAAACACAAAATTAGATACAAATCTTGATCTCGTCTCATACTCGGACTCTGGGGAGCACAGGGACTGGCCTCTTGCTGGGACTCTGGGGAGCACAGGGACCGGACTCCTGCTGGGACTCTGAGGAGCACAGGGACTGGCCTCCTGCTGGGACTCTGGGGAGCACAGGGACCGGACTCCTGCTGGGACTCTGAGGAGCACAGGGACTGGCCTCCTGCTGGGACTCTGAGGAGCACAGGGTCTGGCCTCCTGCTGGTCTCAGAGTCAAAGTCAGTACTAAACATGAGGAGGCAGCATTTGAAATCTCTGCATCTAAAACCAGGAACAGTCTTCCTGAAAATGTGAGACAGGCTACTACTAAAACATATTCAGACCCACGTTTAAAAGTTCTGGTTGGCAGCGTGCCGTGATTATTTATGACGTCAATGCCTTCTGTGATCGCTTCTATCTTGTTTCGTTCAGGACTTTGAGTTGACTTGTGTATAACTGTGCTATACAGAAAAACTCGCCTTGCCTTCCTGCATGTAGCGCCAGTAAACAGCACAGCAGCTGCCACGGTCATTGGCATTGTCCTTCTACGGGTCCTGGGTGGTTCATGGGTTCGTTAGATTTTGAGGTCTTGGCAACAAACGCGCAATAATAGATGTTTTAGATGAGAAAAGGCTCGAATTGATGAAGGCTATTCTGAAAGGTGGGGATGTATAGGAGGGAGTGGCCTTGCTGGTGCCTCCTCCCTCTGCTCAGAGCCTGGACTGGGAGTTTTATAGCAACAGTTGCCCAGTGAGATCCGTAGTCACCGTAGTCCTGGCGACTGTAACCCACCAACAACAGCCTCTCTCCATCCTCACCACCTCCTCCACCATCCTCATCCTCATCTACCAGTCCACCACACAGGTTTGGACCATTACTAACCACGCTTACACACAAACCCACGCACTTATTCCTCTCTTATGCCACATTTGCAGCTGCTGGTGATGCGCGCGTGCGGGGTTTTTCTGTCGCGCGAGGGGAGTTTGCTAGCGAGGGTGTTTCTTTGTAGCCTGTTAGCATCTGTGCTAACGCTTCTTTCATTCACCGCGATGGCTTTGGACGCTGTGTGCCTGAACAAAATACATCCCACGCTGTCGTACGCGTTCCCTCCCTGGTTATGCATGTGTGTAGTTGTGTATTCATGGCTGGTCTTTGCTGCAATCACTTGTAAATGCTAGCGTACTGATGCTAGCCGCTCAGCTGGAGCAGGAGCAGGTGTCTGTTGTTGCTAGGATGCTAACGCCACCGTAGCTTTCTCTCTCAATGCGCATTCGAGACTGGTTCTGCCTGCGTCTAAGTCATCATTTGAGAGACTGGGTAAATCAGCACGCTATGCATACGTGTCTGGGGAAAGGAACCACGTTGGGAATGCTGTTTGCAAGCCGCTCCCCGTGCAGTAGTTTGATGCCACTGACAATAGCCAAGCCATTACTTTCTCTTTTGTCTTAGAGGCAGAGCTTCGCAGCAGCTTTCTCCTGTGAAATCAGATGTCTTATTCTCGTACTTACACATCAGACCTCAGATCGGGTTTGTGACGAGAGAAAAAGTTCGTGCAAAGTCTATGCATATATAATTATTGGTGCAAATCCCATTTTTTCATTCACAACACGCGTATTACTATGACTGCCAGATGCACAACTTTGGATCTAGTTTTGTAAGTGTCATTTGTGAAAGTCTTAAAGCTGGGGATTATTGTACAGACACAGCCATAACCGTTTATAGACATGTAAAGCACGTTCTGGTTTATTTTCTATTCTTTAATTTAATGTAATTAGTGTCTATCATGGGAACTTTTGTCCTGCATATTCCTGAGTCACTGAGATAAGATCCCTCTCAACCTGGGCCTCCTCAGAGTTTTATCACTTTTTCCCTACTTTATTTTTGAGTGCTTTCTTGGCTAAGTAAGTCTATGATGTGGGTGTCAAAGTCAAGGTCCGGGGGCCAGATCCGACCCGCAAGACAATTTTTTGTGGCCCCTAAAACTATTCTTTATTATTATTAACTAGCAGCATTGATGGTATATGGGCGACCCAGGCAGGGGATCCATCAACCAAATTTAATGTATTCTAATATTTTAACCCAATAACACATCATTAGAAGTTATATAGTTCAATATAAAATGTGTTTAACTTTATATTTGATCCCTTTTGGGTTAAACCTGAACAATAAACACATTTTATTTTCAGAAAACCCCCCCAGAAAATAACCGTGAAACTCATGTCACATTAAAGTTATGTTAAAATATCTTCATAATATAAAAAAAACTATGATAAGAAAAGGAAATCTCTTCTATTGTTACGGCTCTGACCAAAACAAGTGTGACGCCGCTGGTCTAAGGACAGTGATGATCCTGGATGTTTATTACCGTTTCTGGACCGTGTTAATTCATCCCGCTTCCTATTGGCCAATGTCTTTTTTATGTGTTTGTTATTATTATTGCATTTCTTGTTTAACTGTTTTATTCTCTTTCTTTTCTTATTGTTCACGACCAAATACATGTTAAAGAACTCACGGTACTTTACAACAACAACAAAAATTCAATTCAATGTATTTTTGTAGTTTGTAGTTCTCTTGGAGGACTTTTGAAAGCTGTCGATTCGCCAACACAGAAACAGAGAATAAGTAAGGGATAATGTTACACAGGTCATTATTGGAAAATAAGTACCGACAGGGCGGAAGCGGACCCCAACGCGCATGACCTGTGTACTATACATTATCCCGCTTATTATACGGCTTCGTACAAACAGAACACATAAAATAAACGTCAGTCACTCTTATGAATACCAAAAGGTTTATTTAATGACAGAAAATAAAATAGTTCCCAAAGGTTTTCCAGTGGCTATGCAAGTAACAGTTAGGCTAGTAACAGTTAGGCTAGTAACAGCTAGGCTAGTAACAGTTAGGCTAGTAACAGTTAGGCTAGTAACAGCTAGGCTAGTAACAGCTAGGCTAGTAACAGTTAGGCTAGTAACAGCTAGGCTAGTAACAATTAGGCTAGTAAAAGTTGGGCTAGTAACAGTTAGGCTAGTAACAGTTGTAACAGTTAGGCTAGTAACAGTTAGGCTAGTAACAGTTAGGCTAGTAGCAGTTAGGCTAGTAACAGTTAGCTACTAGGCTAGTAGCCTATTTAGGCTAGTAACAGTTAGGCTAGTAACAGTTAGGCTAGTAGCAGTTAGGCTAGTTGCAGTTAGGCTAGTAACAGTTAGGCTAGTAACAGTTAACAGTTAGGCTAGTAACTTCCAAACTAGAACTCTCTGGAACTGCATGAAAACTAAATAATCCTGAACATCAGCGGTGAGTGACCCAAACATAAACCTAACCTAAATCCATAATTTGATCCTCTGCAAATGTTCTTAAAATGTCCCGGAATCTACTTCCGGGTTTTTCGCGATTGCTTTTTCTCGCATTAAAACAGTATATTTGTCATGAAAACCTTAACAGATAATTCTGAAAACCTCTGTGCACGTGTGTTAAGAATGTATATGTATAATGTATTCTCCCATTAACATTTAAATGTGTTATTGATTGGTATTTGAGTTTATTGAGCGTGGCTAGCTCCGGAGTGGCCGGAACTACTTGCGGAGTAATCTACACATCTGAAATACAAGCAGAGGGTGCGTTGCCAAAGGGCAGCGGTCATTATTGTTTTGAGAGGTCCGATATCAAGAAATAATGACCGGTAGAACGTTTTCAAATGACATTCAAATCACAGGAGCGTTTCACCGCTGCTGTGAGGAACCGTGTAATAATGTGTTATAATAATGATATATAACACAGAGGCATCGGGGCAGAGACCAATGTTCATAAATGTTAATAAAACAATAAAGCAATACATCATGTTAACGAAGGAAACACCTTTTTCAAACATGCTCCAAGTTTATAATTCTGCGGCTTCCATTTTGCAAAAGTGCTGTTGAGACAGGATTATATACTAGTTTATATTATATTACGCTAAAGACAGAGATTTTATACTTTATTCATTGGTCATTTGTTGTGTGCTCCTCATTCTTTCTGTTGTGTAACTGGTGATGCAACACTGACATTTCCCCGCTGACAGATAAAGGATCTCTTTTGATTAATTTATGGCAATACACAAATACATTAAGTAACATTTTATTATTTATGTGACTTGAGTTCAGTTTGGGGATTTACTGCAAATGGCAAAAAAACTGATTCTTTTACAGCACACACACGCACACACACGCACACACCTGTATACACGCACACACACACACCTGTATACACGCACACACGCACCTGTATACACACACACACACACACACACACCTGTATACGCGCACGCACACACACCTGTATACACGCACGCACACCTGTATACACACATACACACACACACACTTACTCACACACATCCCCTCACAAACAAACACACTCACACACATCCCCTCACAAACACACAGGGATACACACACACTTACTCACACACATCCCCTCACAGACAAACACACAAACACACACACAGACACACTCACACACATCCCCTCACAAACACACAGGGATACACACACACACACACACTTACTCACACACACATCCCCTCACAGACAAACACACACACACAGGGATACACACACACACACTTACTCACACAAATCCCCTCACAAACACACACACACACACAGTCTAACACAGGGATACACACACACTTACTCGCACACATCCCCTCACAGACAAACACACTCACACACATCCCCTCACAAACACACAGGGATACACACACACTTACTCACACACATCCCCTCACAGACAAACACACAAACACACACACAGACACACTCACACACATCCCCTCACAAACACACAGGGATACACACACACACACACTTACTCACACACATCCCCTCACAGACAAACACACACACACAGGGATACACACACACACACACTTACTCACACACATCCCCTCACAGACAAACACACACACACAGTCTAACACACGGACACGTACACACACACACTCACACACATCCTCTCACAAACACACATACAAACACACGGATACACACATACAAACACACAGGGACACACACACTTACTCAAACACCTCCCCTCACAGACAAACACACACACACACACATACAAAAACACACACACACCCAGACGGACACTCACAGTCACACACACACACACACACAGACAAAAACACACACACACACACACATACAAAAACACACACACACCCAGACGGACACTCAGTCACACACACACACAGACAAAAACACACACACACACGCACACACTCTGCAGCATGTGGGGACCATCAGCTCGTGTTACCTCTGACCTGTGCAGGAGAATATTCCGGAGCCACCTGTCGCAGGATCCTGTTGCGTTTCCAATCACTTAACGAGAACCTGATGGATTCAATTATTCACTCATCCATTTTCAGGGCTTTGCTGAAACCTGTATTTTTGACTCCGAGAGATTTTGGAGTGCTATTTTTGTACCGTTTGCGTTTGACTGCAGGTGAAAGCCAGATCCACTCAGACCTAAGCAGAGCAGGGCCTGGTCAGTACTGTGATGGGAGACCTATGGGAACACCTTAGTCAAGACACTTCCCCCACATTAGAATGAGTCTGGTGTGTGTGTGAATGGTTGGTGGTGGTGGGAGGGGCCGATGGCACAGACTGGTTGCCTCGCCTCAGTGTGCCCCAGGGCAGCTGTGGCTACATCACCTCTGTGTTAGCTAGCGTTTGTTCAAACCTCTGCATTAAGGCTAACACTGTGGCATATATATATTTGTGTTTCCATTACGCTTTAGTATAGTATAGAGAAAGTAGAAGATCCCTACTTGGTCCCCCCCCCACCCCTGGGCTTTGAGCTTTGTTTGCTCAGGTGACGCCTCTGGAGAACAGTGAGGCAAGTTTATTTGTATTGCACAGTCTTTACACAAGGGAACTCAAAGTGCTTCACAAAACAAGAAAAGAAGAATTAAAATCACATAGAGATAAAACGTCTCATTGAGAAGAGTGTGGATACAAGGAAATAAGTTTGGACACCCCTGACTACACTCTTTGACTACTATTGTCAGACCGGCCGAGTGTGACATCACCACAGTGTTGGCATTGATGTGGAAGAAGCCGATTGGAACATAAGCTAGCTGAAGGAAATGTCCTTATATGGAAAGCTAGAGTTTCCCCCACGAATGAAGACATCTGATTGGTCAAATCTTGTATGGCTTATATCTGGATTAAAATAATATCACAACATAAACACCCGCATCACAGATTGTTTTTATGCCCAGAATTATGAGTGTGACACAAACGTTACTGAGCTAGAGAAAGTCAATAGGAGCCAAACTTCACCATGAGCACTTCCCTATTGGGCTTCATAGAGCTATGGGTTAGCATTCTCCGGAGCTAATTAACAATTCTGTCTACTGTACTCTATGATGCACTCAGAGTTATCCTGTGTGATTTGGATTCTGTCTCTCATTTATGTTAGTATTTATAACAACTTTTACACGTCCCATGATGCACCTCTCTCTTTGATGGTTCATAGTTTTTCAGTGATTTATACATTTGAGTAAATTCAGGCTGAAACCTCGTCGTGGCTTTTGTTCCTCTGTGTCTTTTGTGGAGTTCAGTGGAGCACAGCGTTTAAGTGGACCACAGGGGAGAGGCTGAATGGGGGAGGCAAGAGGTGTGTTAGGGGGGAGGGGGGAGGCAGGAGATGTGTGAGGGGGAGGCAAGAGGTGTGTGAAGGGGGGGGGGGGGGGGGGGGGGGGGGGGGGGCAGGAGGAGTGTGAGGTGGGAAGGAGGGGGGGGGCAGGAGGTGTGTGAAGGGGGGAGGCAAGAGATGTGTGATGGGGGAGGAGGTAGGAGGTGTGTGAGGGGGGAGGCAGGAGGTGTGTGAGGAGGGGGAGGCAAGAGATGTGTGGGGGGGGTTGGGGTAGGCAAGAGGTGTGTGAGGGGGAGGCAGGAGGTGTGTGAGGAGAGAGGCTGGATGGGGAGGCAGGAGGTGTGGGAGGGGGGAGGCAGGAGGTGTGGGAGTGGGGGGGGAGGTGTGTCAAATGTCCTTTTGTACATTTGGCAATTTTTTTTTGTTGATTCTGGGTTTTTCAATAATTTAAACACAAACTTGTTCTAATGCAAATTTAGTTTAATTTACTCTACTCTACCCTACTCTACTCTACTCTACCTGGTGGCATTTCCATTATGCTTTTCTATCTGGTACCGTATTCTAGCAACCTACCCACAACAAACCAGTATCTGTGGAAATTCCTTGGTAACCATGGCTTCCAGCTAGAGCTGCAACTAACGATTATTTTGTAATCAATTAATCTATCAATTATTTTTACGATTAATCGAGTAATCGCTTGGCTGTGAATTGTGTAGAAAAAAAATATTTTTTCATCACAAAAAGCTAAAGTGGCAACACTCGAGGACGTATTGATGGCGTAAACTTAAAGTAAATGTTTGTAACAGACTCTTTGTGCTAATTCTGCTATCTGACTGGATGAGACAGACAGATATTCATGAAATTATAAAAACAAAGTCGGTTTTAATCAAAAATACAAAATTTTCATGTCATTTTTGCTCTGTTTGAGTCCGTGTGAACCAGAAAACGATTAATTGATTACTAAAATAGTTGACGACTATTTCAATAATCGATTAGTCGTCGATTAATCGATTAGTTGTTTCAGCCCTACTTCCAGCAGCTCAATCACTGTTAGAACACTTTAGCACCAGCTCGACCTGGATAGAATCAGGACCAAGAGGGACTAAAGAAGGACCTGGTACTGGTTACACAGGACCAGAGGAACACTTACTATTAGGGGAGAGTATAGTAGAGTAGAGTAGAAACTGGGCTCTCCTCTAAAACCAGGGACTCATCAGTCTTGTCAGTGTGGAGGAGAGGGGCAGGAGGAGGGAGAGGGGCAGGAGGAGGGAGAGGGGCAGGAGAAGGGAGAGGGGCAGGAGAAGGGAGAGGGGCAGGAGAAGGGAGAGGGGCAGGAGGAGGGAGAGGGGCAGGAGGAGGGAGAGGGGCAGGAGGAGGGAGAGGGGCAGGAGGAGGAGAGGAGCAGGAGGAGGAGAGGGTCAGGTGGAGGAGAGGGGCAGGAGGAGGAGAGGGTCAGGTGGAGGAGAGGGGGAGGGGCAGGAGGAGGAGAGGGGCAGGTCCGTGGAGAGGCGTCTTAATTAAACCAAGAGAGGTTTGTTTGTGGAAAGTAGAGAGTGGCTCCAGGGACGACTGCAGTGAACTCACAAACACTTTATGCTTCATGGTTTCATCTTCACCTGGTTCTTACTTTTACATGGTTTCATCTTCACCTGGTTCTTACTTTTACATGGTTTCATCTTCACCTGGTTCTGACTTTTACATGGTTTCATCTTCACCTGGTTCTTACTTTTACATGGTTTCATCTTCACCTGGTTCTGACTTTTACATGGTTTCATCTTCACCTGGTTCCGACTTTTACATTGTTTCATCTTCACCTGGTTCTGACTTTTATGGTTCAAAACATGGTATTTCCCCAAACGGTTGAATCGACAGAGTTTCAATCACTGTTACATAGACTGTTGTGTCTAATGTTCTGGGCTTTAGAACAAGGTCTGTTATGGCTGAGCTGAAGTTGGATGGATGACATGCCTTCTCTTGTGATAATAAAGTCCTGTTTCCTGAATGTTCAGACCATGATAAATGTCAGTCTTATTTTCCTCCATGTTTGTAAAGTCTGTGAATAATTTGAGGGCCATGGATCGCAATATATCACAGAATCACTGTATCACCATATATCACAGAATCACTGTATCACGATTAGGGGTGGGAACCTAGGGGTACCTCACGATACGATACGATACACGATACAAAGCTCACAATAACGATAATATCACAATAACGATATCACGATAACGATTTTATCACGATACGACGATTATTGATATATTGGTCAGAAATATACAATATGCCAATTTATGGCATAAATTAAAAAAAATACTCTTTATTTCATGATAAATAGAATGGAGATGCGTAATGTAGTCATATATTAAGTATTGATACCAATTTAAAAAAAAAAATACGATATCACTGTCACTGTATCACGATATATCACAGAATCACTGTAATGCGATATGTTAAGAATCCCAATATCAATAAATCGTGGCCCAAACATCACAACCTCCCGACGCTCACATGGTCCTGGGTCTGTGACGCTCACATGGTCCTGGGTCTGTGACGCTCACATGGTCCTGGGTCTGTGACGCTCACATGGTCCTGGGTCTGTGACACTCACATGGTCCTGGGTCTGTGACACTCACATGGTCCTGGTTCTGTGACGCTCACATGGCCCTGTGTCTGTGCAGCGTCAGGAGGAACTGTGCCCCAGGAAGCTGCATTTATTTGTTGTTGGTTGAAGATTAACTTGTGTTTATGGCGGTGTTCGTGGCGACAGCAGCTTGTGGCACTGATGCGGAAGACTCCGGACACTAAGTACCACAGGACAGGGCTCCTCACCGGGGGCCTCGGGCTCACTCTGGTCCTGGGACCAGTGGAAATAATAATAATTTGGCCAAAAGTGGTTTTCTGAAGTCCTGTTTCTACCAGTCCTTCATGGCCCTACTCTACTCTACTCTACTCTACTCTACCCTACTCTACTCTACTCTACTCTACTCTACCTGGTTGTGTTTCCATTATGCGTTAATTATCTAACCCGAGAATATATCAAAAAAGCGTTAAAGGCCATTGTGTAAGAAAAAAAACAAAACTGTCTCTGGTCTCTCTCTGGTCTCTCTCTGGTCTCTCTCTGGTCTCTCTCTGGCCTCTCCCTGGTCTCTCTCTGGTCTCTCTCTGATCTCACTCTGGTCTCACTCTGGTCTCACTCTGGTCTCTCTCTCTGGCCTCTCTCTGGCCTCTCTCTGGTCTCACTCTGGTCTCTCTCTGGTCTCACTCTGGTCTCTCTCTGGTCTCTCTCTGGTCTCACTCTGGTCTCTCTCTCTGGCCTCTCTCTGGTCTCTCTCTGGTCTCTCAGGTCTCTTTCTGGTCTCTCTCTGGTCTCACTCTGGTCTCTCTTGTTGTGAGTTGTATATTTGAATGGTGCTTGTGTTTGATGCAGGAGCCATGCAGACCCCTGAGTCGGGTGCGGACTCCACCTCCTCTGTCACTCTTCAGACCACTGTGCCTGTGCAGCCTACGGGCTCCTCCCAGCAACAGGTACTCTACTCTGCTCTGCTCTGCTCTGCTCTACGCAATTCTTTGTTGTAAAGCTCATAGACCAGAGAGAGAGACAATGGCTCATAGACCAGAAAGAGAGACCACAGAGGGACCAGAGAGTGAGAGAGACAACCAGAGAGGGGAATGAGAGAGAGACCACAGAGAGACCAGAGAAAGACCAGAAAAAGAGACCACAGAGAGACCAGAGAGTGAGAGATTAGAGAGAGAGAACAGAGAGACCACAGAGAGAGACCACAAAGAGAGACCACAGAGAGAGAGATCAGAATGAGAGATCAGAGTGAGAGATCAGAGTGAGAGACCACAGAGAGAGACCACAGAGAGAGACCACAGAGAAGGACCACAGAGAGAGAGATCAGAATGAGAGATCAGAGTGAGAGATCAGAGTGAGAGACCACAGAGAGAGACCACAGAGAGAGAGACCACAGAGAGGGACCACAGAGAGAGGGACCACAGAGAGAGAGACCATAGAGAGGGACCACAGAGAGAGGGACCACAGAGAGAGGGACCACAGAGAGAGAGACCATAGAGAGAGAGACCACAGAGAGAGAGACCATAGAGAGAGAGACCACAGAGAGAGGGACCATAGAGAGAGAGACCACAGAGAGAGAGACCAGAGAGAGGGACCACAGAGAGAGAGACCACAGAGAGAGAGACCACAGAGAGAGCGGGTTGTCGGCCCCTGTATAAGTCTGGTAACTAGTGGCCCGCTTAAAGTTTGAGACACCCCTGATATATGTATATAAATATACAGTATATAAGTATATAATGAAACATAATATAACTAATAAAATATATATAAAATAAAATAATCCAATGTGTTTTGTGGTTCCAGGCCCAGACTGTTCAACAGGTGCAGCATGTTTACCCGGCACAAGTGCAGTACGTGGAGGAGAGCGGCGGCGTCTACACCAACGGCAACATGTGAGTGTGCTCCCATGGCAACGCCTGAGTGTGTTCCCACGGCAACATGTGGGTGTGTCTCTCCCCCTCCCCCCCCCCCTCTTCTCTCCTCGAGGACCTCTACAGCCACTCCTGTCACTCGCACATGCTCGTACCGGCCTCTGCTGTTGTGTGTTTGTGATGTGCACCTGAAACTGACCTGGAGTGGGCCAGAGCCACAGCGCGTTCAGTTCAATGGGCAGGTCCTGTCTCAAACCAGAGCGCGTTCAGTTCAATGGGCAGGTCCTGTCTCAAACCAGAGCGCGTTCAGTTCAATGGGCAGGTCCTGTCTCAAACCGGGGGGGGGGGGGTGCGTGTGTGTGTGTGATAAGACAAATACCGTACTGTTGTCATATAGTGTACTCTATAAAAACTGTGTCATGAGTTGAAAATAAAGTTAGGTACCCCAGCTTTAACACACACACGTCTGCTTCTTCCAACCCCTTTTTAAATGGTGTTATTCTGTGTGTTTATTATCCTCTCTCTCTCTCTCTCTCTCTGGTCTCTCTCTCTCAGATCCCTCTCTGGTCTCTCTCTGATCCCTCTGGTCTCTCTCTGGTCTCTCTCTCTCTGATCCCTCTCTGGTCTCTCTCTGGTCTCTCTCTGATCCCTCTCTGGTCTCTCTCTGGTCTCTCTCTGATCCCTCGCTGGTCTCTCTCTGATCCCTCTCTGGTCTCTCTCTCTCTCTCTCTCTCTCTCTGCTCCCTCTCTGGTCTCTCTCTCTGGTCTCTCTCTTTCTCTCTGATCCCTCTCTGGTCTCTCTCTGATCCCTCTGGTCTCTCTCTCTCTCTGATCCCTCTCTGGTCTCTCTCTCTGGTCTCTCTCTCTCTGGTCTCTCTCTTTCCCACCATCCCACCAACATGACTAGTTTAAAAACAGACAGTAATAACTTCTGATTGATCCCATGTCTTGTGGACAGAAGGTCGTACACATACTCGGAGACGCAGCTCTACAGCCAGAACAACGGCGGGAGCTACTTCGACACCCAGGGGGGCTCGCCGCAGGTGTCCACGGTGGTCTCGTCCCACGGCATGGCCACCAGCGGGGGAGGGGCCGGGGGCATGAGCCTGGGCCTGCCGGGGGCCATCAGCAGCAGCTCAGGGGGGTACCTCATGGACCCGGCAGGACCTCACTCTACCACACAGGCTGCACGCGCTTCCCCCGCAACTGTGAGTCAAGCTCCTCTGTGTCTGTGGCCCTGCTTACACCGGCTCTGCTCTACTCTACTCTCTCCGGTCTCTCTCTCTGGTCTCTCTCCGGTCTCTCTCTCCAGTCTGTCTCTCTCTCTGTCTTTGTCCGTCTCTCTCCGGTCTCTCTCCGGTCTCTCTCCGGTCTCTCTCCGGTCTCTCTCTGGTCTCTCTCTGGTCTCTCTCCGGTCTCTCACTGGTCTCTCTCTGGTCTCTCTCTGGTCTCTCACTGGTCTCTCACTGGTCTCTCTCTGGTCTCTCTCTGGTCTCTCTCTGGTCTCTCTCTGGTCTCTCTCTGGTCTCTCTCCGGTCTCTCTCCGGTCTCTATCCGGTCTCTCTCCGGTCTCTCTCCGGTCTCTCACTGGTCTCTCTCTCTGGTCTCTCTCTCTGGTCTCTCTCTCTGGTCTCTCTCCGGTCTCTCCCTCTGGTCTCTCTCTGGTCTCTCTCTCCGGTCTTTCTCTGGTCTCTCTCTGGTCTCTCTCTCCGGTCTTTCTCCGGTCTCTCTCTGGTCTTGGGGCAATGGGATGCTTTGCCTTTTTTTTGGTTCTGTTTTTTCGGGGGTACTCTCTCTTTGATTCTACACTTTTTTGTTTGAAGTTTGTTTCTTTTGTGCTTCTCCGTGGTTTGTCAGATTGAAATGGCGATTGAGACGCTCCAAAAATCGGAGGGTTTGTCAAGTCAGAGAAGTTCACTGCTGAACAGCCATGTAAGTTGCTTTTTTTGTAAGTGCTTTGCCTTTTTTTCTCACTTCTGTTGCCGTGGAAACCTCTGTTACTAAAATGTAATGTTTTGTGGCTGGTTATCAGGGCTGTGCGATGAGGCCAAAACATTACGGTGCGATATGAGAAAGGAAATATCACCAATACAATATAATTCACCGCATGAGAGCTGAGAAAAATATTCAAAACTGCAAAACTTTATTAAATAGACAAAAAATAACATTGTAATAATCCCTTTTATCTCTCTCAAAACCGTTTGCTTCCTGTAATAATGCATCGATTTAATACAGAACTTTCAGGACGCTCAAAGTCTCCACAGCTGCCCTGGGGCACACTGACAGAAGCGAGGCAACCAGTCTGTGCCACCGGCCCCTCCGACCATCACCAACCATTCACACACACCCCAGACTCATTCTAATGTGGGGGAAGTGTCTTGCCCAAGGACACAGGCACGACACTTCCCTTCTTTCCTCTCCTCTCTCTGCGCTCACCTCTATCTCTCCCTCTTTCCTCTCTCTTTCTCTCTCTCTCTGTTCCTCCTCTCTTTCTCCCCTCTCTCCTCTCTCTCTCCCCTCTCTCCCCTCTCTCTCCTCTCTCTCTCTCCCCCTTTTCGCCTCTCTCTCTCCTCTCTCACCTTTCTCTCTTCCCCCTCTCTCCTCTCTCTCTCCCCTCTCTCCTCTCTCCTTTCTCTCTCTCTCTCTCCTCTTTCTTCACTCTCTCTCTCTCCCTCTCTCCTCTCTCTCTCTCTCTTCTCTCTCTCCTCTCTCTCCTCTTTCTCCTCTCTCTCTCCTCTCTCCTCTTTCTCCTCTCTCCTCTCTCCTCTCTCTCTCTCTCTCTCTCTTCTCTCTCTCTCTTCTCTCTCCTCTCTCCTCTCTCCTCTCTCCTCTCTCCTCTCTCCTCTCTCTCTCTCTTCTTCTCTCTTCTCTTTTCTCTCTCCTCTCTCCTCTCCTCTCCTGCACTCAGACCATAGATACACCTCAGGCTGTTGCTGTATTTCCCTTTCATACGGTCCTCAACATCAAGAGTTATTATCTGGTCTTCTCTTTTCAAAGCCGTAGTCAGGTCTTGCCGTGCCGCTCCTGGTCCTGCCCCACTTTTCATTTCAAAGCCGTAGTCAGGTCTTGCCGTGCCGCTCCTGGTCCTGCCCCTCTGTGAGTACCCGTTGCTTCCTGTTTCAGCTCCAGTGGCTCCTGGATAACTATGAGACGGCTGAAGGCGTCAGTTTGCCGCGCTCCACGCTCTACAATCACTACTTGCGACACTGTCAGGAGCAGAAGCTGGACCCCGTCAACGCAGCGTCCTTCGGAAAACTCATCCGGTCCATCTTCATGGGACTCCGCACACGCCGCCTCGGGACCAGGTCTGTCTAAAACTGCTCAGGAACTCAAAACGTCTCACCGTGAATGAGACCCGAGAGCAGAGAGCAGAGGTTCAAGGCTCCAGAGAGAAAGTGTTATTAACTATAGATCCTGTGCCTGTATATAAGTCCTTAATAAAGTCTAAATGTATTGAAGAAATCCATTTAATGCTCACTCATATCTGTCCGAGACCCACATTACCATGATAATAAATGAGAGGTGTAGGGTCAGAGAGTAGTCGGGCCTTCGCTGAAGTAGCTCAGTGTGTTTGTGTTTAAGATAAATAACCGACACACAATCGCTGGTATTAAGTTTGGACCTGTGCTACACAAACCTGTGCTTCCTTTTCCGACAGGGGAAACTCAAAGTACCATTACTACGGCATCCGCGTGAAGCCAGAGTCGCCGCTGAACAGACTTCAGGAAGACATGCAGTACATGGCCCTGAGGCAGCAGCCGGTGCAGCAGAAGCAGCGGTAAGATGGTTTCACCTTTCTCTGTGTCAGAGAGTTGCAATTGTCTCTGGTCTCTCTCTGGTCTCTCTCTGGTCCTTCTCTGGTCCCTCTCTGGTCTCTCTCTGGTCTCTCTCTGGTCCTTCTCTGGTCTCTCTCTGATCGCTCTCTGGTCGCTCTCTGGTCGCTCTCTGGTCCTTCTCTGGTCTCTCTCTGGTCGCTCTCTGGTCTCTCTCTGGTCTCTCTCTGGTCTCTCTCTGGTCCTTCTCTGGTCTCTCTCTGGTCTCTCTCTGTTCTCTCTCTGGTCCTTCTCTGGTCTCTCTCTGGTCCTTCTTGCAATTGTCTCTGGTCTCTCTCTGGTCCTTCTCTGGTCCTTCTCTGGTCCTTCTCTGGTTTCTCTCTGGTTTCTCTCTGGTTTCTCTCTGGTCTCTCACTAGTCTCTCACTGGTCTCTCTCTGGTCCTTCTCTGATCTCTCTCTGGTCTCTCTCTGGTCTCTCTCTGGTCGCTCTCTGGTCTCTCTCTGGTCTCTCTCTGGTTTCTCTCTGGTCTCTCTCTGGTCTCTCTCTGGTCTCTCTCTGGTCGCTCTCTGGTCTCTCTCTGGTCTCTCTCTGGTTTCTCTCTGGTCTCTCTCTGGTCTCTCTCTGGTCTCTCTTTGGTCCTCTGGTATGTGGTTGGGGTTCTTTGTGACATAGCTGGTATTGGGTCATTCAGTGCTATGCACCGCCCTCTGGTGGTCAGGAGGGGTTAAATAGAACAAATGTTACTTATCTTTGAATCCTGGATGACCACCCGAGGTGCTGTCAGTCTGGATTCTTGTGTTTCTTCGACAAGATTCTTTAGAAACAGAGTGATGATGGCACTGGACTATATTACCTCTGGAGCGTCATCCATAGGGTGATAGGTGTGACTCATTTGGTTCGCACCGCCCTCTGGTGGTCATCCAGGATTCATAGAACCATGGTTACACACGTAATCGGCTGTTACATGACAGATTTTACTTATTGTCAGGGACCAGGGACCACTGTACCACACACACACACACACACACACACACACTTTTAATGCTCCTTGTACTGATGCTGCTGGATTCTTCTGCAGATTCAAACCTGTGCAGAAGTTTGACACCAGTTCCGGAGACGGATACTCGGGCGGAGGTCAGCACCAACCAGGAGCCGCGGAGCAGACCGTGATCGCACAGAGCCACCAGCAGTTCTTAGGTTTGGGATTTTTCACTGTGGTCCTAAACCCAGAGCACAGGGTCTTCTCTGTGGTCTTTAACCCAGAGCACAGGGCCTTCTCTGTGGTCTTAACCCCAGAGCACAGGGCCTTCTCTCTGGTCCTAAACCCAGAGCACAGGGCCTTCTCTGTGGTCTTAAACCCAGAGCGCAGGGCCTTCTCTGTGGTCTTAAACCCAGAGCGCAGGGCCTTCTCTGTGGTCTTAAACCCAGAGCGCAGGGCCTTCACTGTGGTCTTAAACCCAGAGCGCAGGGCCTTCTCTGTGGTCTTAAACCCAGAGCGCAGGGCCTTCTCTGTGGTCTTAAACCCAGAGCGCAGGGCCTTCTCTGTGGTCTTAAACCCAGAGCGCAGGGCCTTTTCTGTGGCCTTAAACCCAGAGCACAGGGCCTTCTCTGTGGTCTTAAACCCAGAGCACAGGGCCTTCTCTGTGGTCTTAAACACAGAACACAGGGCCTTCTCTTTGTGTATGTGCTATACAGATAAATGTGTTGTGTGCAGATGCGTCTCGAGCGCTGCCGGACTTCATCGAGCTGAACCTTGGACACAGTAATCCTGAAAACATCAGTCTGGACGACGTGAAGGCGCTACAGTCACTTTACCGAGAGCACTGCGAGGTGCGTGTGCCTGTGTCTGTGTGTGTGTGTGTATGTATGTGTGTGTGTGTATGACCGTGTGTGTCTTCAGGGCTTCAAACATAAAGATATTAAATGTTTGTCATGAATCAACAACAAGTGGGACACAATCGTGAAGTGGAACGAAATGTATTGGATAATTTAAACTTTTTTAACAAATAAAAAACTGAAAAGTGGGGCGTGCAATATTATTCGGCCCCTTTACTTTCAGTGCAGCAAACTCACTCCAGAAGTTCAGTGAGGATCTTTGAATGATCCAATGTTGTCCTAAATGACTGATGATGATAAATAGAATGCACCTGTGTGTAATCAAGTCTCCGTATAAATGCACCTGCTCTTTGATAGTCTCAGGGTTCTGTTTAAAGCGCAGAGAGAACCATGAAGACAAAGGAACACACCAGGCAGCTCCGAGATACTGTTGTGGAGAAGTTTAAAGCCGGATTTGGATACAAAAAGAATTCCCAAGCTTTAAACATCTCAAGGAGCACTGTGCAAGCAATTATATTGAAATGGAAGGAGTATCAGACCACTGTAAATCTTTCAAGACCCGGCCGTCCCTCCAAACTTTCATCTCAAACAAGGAGAAGACTGATCAGAGATGCACCCAAGAGGCCCATGATCACTCTGGATGAACTGCAGATAACTACAGCTGAGGTGGGAGAGTCTGTCCATAGGACAACAATCAGTCGTGCACTGCACAAATCTGGCCTTTATGGAAGAGTGGCAAGAAGAAAGCCATTTCTGAAAGATATCCATAAAAAGTCTCGTTTAAAGTTTGCCACAAGCTACCTGGGAGACACACCAAACATGTGAAAGAAGGTGCTCTGGTCAGATGAAACCAAAATCGAACTTTTTGGCCACAATGCAAAACAATATGTTTGGCGTAAAAGCAACACAGCTCATCACCCTGAACACACCATCCCCACTGTCAAACATGGTGGTGGCAGCATCATGCTTTGGGCCTGCTTTTCTTCAGCAGGGACAGGGAAGATGGCTAAAATTGATGGGAAGATGGATGGAGCCAAATACAGGACCATTCTGGAAGAAAACCTGTTGGAGTCTGCAAAAGACCTGAGACTGGGACGGAGATTTATCTTCCAACAGGACAATGATCCAAAACATAAAGCCAAATCTACAATGGAATGGTTCACAAATAGACGTATCCAGGTGTTAGAATGGCCAAGTCAAAGTCCAGACCTGAATCCAATCGAGAATCTGTGGAAGGAGCTGAAGACTGCTGTTCACAAACGCTCTCCATCCAACCTCACTGAGCTCGAGCTGTTTCGCAAGGAAGAATGGGCAAGAATTCCAGTCTCTCGATGTGCAAAACTGATAGAGACATACCCCAAGCGACTGGCAGCTGTAATTGCAGCAAAAGGTGGCGCTACAAAGTATTAGTGCAAGGGGGCCGAGGGGGCCGAATAATATTGCACGTCCCACTTTTCAGTTTTTTATTTGTTAAAAAAGTTTAAATTATCCAATAAATTTCGTTCCACTTTACGATTGTGTCCCACTTGTTGCTGATTCTTGACAAAAAATTTAATTTTTATATCTTTATGTTTGAAGCCTGAAATGTGGCGACATGTTGAAAGGTTCAAGGGGGCCAAATACTTTTGCAAGGCACTGTATGTATTTGTGTTTGAGTGTTTTTATATGTGTCTGTCTATTTGTTTGTGTGTGTGTGTCTGTATTTGTGTTTTTGTGAATTTTTATCAGTCTGTATACATTTGTGTATGTCTGTATATGATTGTGTGTGTGTCGGTATGATTTTGTGTCTGTATCTTTGTGTATTTGCGTGTGTCTTTATACATTTGTGTGTGTCTGCATTTAATTGTGTGTATGTCTGCATATATTTGTGTGTCTGTCTGTATGTATTTGTGTGTGTGTCTGCCTTTATTTGTGTGTCCTTAATCATACGTAGCTATGTCTGTTTAATGCTTTCATCTACTGTGAAAAAATAGACATTGTTTAATATTGAAAAAAGTTTGTAAAACCCAGTGTGTGTGTGTGTGTCTGTGTGTGTCGTTGGTTCCAGGCCATTCTCGACGTGGTCATCAACCTCCAGTTCAGCCTCATCGAGAAGCTCTGGCAGACGTTCTGGCGTTATACCCCTCCAGATACAGCAGAGGGCGCCACCGTCATAGAAAACAGGTACACACTTGATTAAGATACACAACCCCCATTCTACACTTTCTACTCTATACAGACGTTCATTATGAGTCGACATGCACACACAGACACACGCGTGCAGACACACAGACACACACATGCAGACACACACATGGACACACACACAGACACACACATGCAGACACACACATACAGAGGTTGTGTATCTCAGAGGTTGTGTATCTCAGAGGTGTATCTCAGAGGTTGTGTGTTCGGCAGCAGCATCAGTGAGATCGAGGCCCGTCTCCCGCGGTCGGCGCTCGTGGTTCTGTGTCGGAACGAGACGGTGCTGAAGTGGATGAGCACCTGTGACCACCTCATGTACCAGGCCCTGGTGGAGATCCTCATCCCAGACGTCCTCAGACCCATCCCCAGTGAGTGTGTGTGTGAGTGTGTGTGTGTGTGTGTGCATGTGCCTGTCTATGTGTGTGTGTGTGTCTGCGCCTGTGAGTGTGTCTGTGTCTGTGTCTGTGCGTGTGTGTCTGTCTGTCTGTCTGTGTGAGTGAGTGTGTCTTGTCTCTCTCTCCTGATGGTGTCTCTCTCCTGATGGTGTCTCTCTCCTGATGGTGTCTCTCTCCTGATGGTGTCTCTCTCCTGATGGTGTCTCTCTCCTGATGGTGTCTCTCTCCTGATGGTGTCTCTCTCCTGACGGTGTCTCTCCTGACGGTGTCTCTCCTGACGGTGTCTCTCCTGACGGTGTCTCTCCTGACGGTGTCTCTCCTGACGGTGTCTCTCCTGACGGTGTCTCTCTCCTGACAGTGTCTCTTTCCTGATGGTGTCTCTCTCCTCATGGTTTCTCTTCTGATGGTGTCTTTCTCCTCAGGTGCCTTGACTCAAGCCATTCGTAACTTTGCCAAAAGCCTGGAGGGCTGGCTGAGCAACGCCATGAACACCGCTCCACAGAGAATGATCCACACCAAGGTCTGTGTGTGTGTGTGTGTGTTTGTCATGTGTGTTATTGTGTGTCGTGTGTGACTATATGTTATTGTGTGTCATGTGTGTGACTATATGTTATTGTGTGTCATGTGTGTGACTGTGTGTCATGTGTGTTACTATGTGTTATTGTGTGTTACTGTGTGTCATGTGTGTGTTGTTGTGTGTCATGTATGTGACTGTGTGTTATTGTGTGTGTGCAGATTGCAGCGGTGAGTGCCTTCGCACAGATGTTGCGCAGATACACGTCTCTGAACCATTTGGCTCAAGCAGCGAGAGCTGTTTTACAAAACACGTCTCAGATCAACCAAATGCTCAGCGACTTGAACCGAGTGGACTTCGCCAACGTCCAGGTCTGTGTCCCCCGGGTCTGTGTCCCCCAGGTCTGTGTCCCCCAGGTCTGTGTCCCCCAGGTCTGTGTCCCCCGGGTCTGTGTCCCCCGGGTCTATGTCCCCCGGGTCTGTGTCCCCCGGGTCTGTGTCCCCCGGGTCTGTGTCCTCCACTCTCTCTCTTTCCTCTCTTCTCTTCATGTCTCTGTCAGGAGCAGGCGTCCTGGGTGTGTCAGTGTGAGGACATGTCTCTGAGGTTGTGTCTGTCCTCTGTCCTCAGGAGCAGGCGTCCTGGGTGTGTCAGTGTGAGGACATGTCTCTGAGGTTGTGTCTGTCCTCTGTCCTCAGGAGCAGGCGTCCTGGGTGTGTCAGTGTGAGGAGGGGGTGGTGCAGCAGCTGGAGCAGGACTTTAAAGCGACGCTGCAGCAGCAGAGTTCTCTGGAGCAGTGGGCCTCGTGGCTCGATAACGTGGTCACTCAGGTCCTCAAACCCTTCGAGCATCGCCACAGTTTCCCCAGAGCCGCACGACAGTTCCTCCTCAAGTGGTCCTTCTACAGGTGTGTGTGTGTGTGTCTGTGTGTGTCTGTGTGTGTGTGTGTGTGTTTATATTTATGTGTGTGTGTGTGTGTGTTTGTATTTATGTGTGTCTGTGTGTGTGTGTGTGTGTTTATATTTATGTGTGTGTGTGAATCAGGTCATGGCTCGCATCAGGGATGACCTTTACTATTGCATCACTTGTTCTATGGTGATCAGAGACTGACTCTGTGTGTTCCTCAGCTCTATGGTGATCAGAGACTGACTCTGTGTGTTCCTCAGCTCTATGGTGATCAGAGACTGACTCTGTGTGTTCCTCAGCTCTATGGTGATCAGAGACTGACTCTGTGTGTTCCTCAGCTCTATGGTGATCAGAGACTGACTCTGTGTGTTCCTCAGCTCTATGGTGATTACAGACTGACTCTGTGTGTTCCTCAGCTATATGGTGATCAGAGACTGACTCTGTGTGTTCCTCAGCTCTATGGTGATTAGAGACTGACTCTGTGTGTTCCTCAGCTCTATGGTGATCAGAGACTGACTCTGTGTGTTCCTCAGCTCTATGGTGATCAGAGACTGACTCTGTGTGTTCCTCAGCTCTATGGTGATTAGAGACCGACTCTGTGTGTTCCTCAGCTCTATGGTGATTAGAGACTGACTCTGTGTGTTCCTCAGCTCTATGGTGATCAGAGACTGACTCTGTGTGTTCCTCAGCTCTATGGTGATCAGAGACCTGACTCTACGTAGTGCTGCGAGCTTCGGTTCCTTCCATCTGATCCGTCTGCTCTACGATGAGTACATGTTCTACCTGGTGGAGCACCGCGTCGCCCTGGCAACAGGAGAGACCCCCATCGGGGTCATGGGGCAGGTATGTGTCTCTCTCTCTCTCTCATCTCTTTCCTCTCTCTCTGCTCTTTCTTTCTCTCTCCTCACTCTCCTCTCCTCTGATGTTCTTGCACAGTAATTATAATAATAATAAATGTGTGTGTTCAGTTCGACAGCCTGAGCAGTTTAACCCTGACCAACATTGACAAAGGTCAGTCTCTCTCTCTCTTCATTACTTCTCATTCATATCCTAGTTTTGTAGCATGACCCAGAGTTTC
The DNA here is from genome assembly GCA_964034765.1 of Knipowitschia caucasica. Taxonomy (NCBI): domain Eukaryota; kingdom Metazoa; phylum Chordata; class Actinopteri; order Gobiiformes; family Gobiidae; genus Knipowitschia; species Knipowitschia caucasica. The sequence continues at coordinate 42,246,597 of OZ035823.1, read as the reverse complement.
TCTCCCTCCTGCAGAAGAGACCAGTGGGCTGGACAGTGACCTGGAGGAGGACACCGACTCCTGCGGCGAACCGTTAGCGAAGCGCGAGCGCTCCGAGCACGAGGTGATCCAGGTGATCCAGGTGGGGGCGCTGGCCGACGGCTCTCACCCCGTGGTGGGCGTGGTCCAGCCGGGGGTACTGCACTCCCTGCCTCAGCCTCTGCCAGACCACAGCGAACACATCCTGACCCCGTCCTCCGCCACCACCACCATCCGCCACTGCAGCGCCACGGGCAACACCTACGCCTCGGTGTGAAGACCCGCCCCACAGATCTCCTTTTGTATCGTGTGTGTGTGTCTCCGTGTGTGTCTGCTCCTCGGGCTCTCCCTGAGGTCCCTGTGCTCTGTTTGTCCTGTGCCTCTGACGGGGAGCACCCTAAACCCAGAGCTCAAATCCACGTCACTGGTCTCAAGGAAGTCTTTCAGTTCAGTCACGTCTCCGTTCTCCTGTTTTCGTCTTGAGTCAGAATCATGGTGCTACTACTGCTTTTATCGCCTCCATTTTCTATTCCAGAAATATGAATCATGATGACAGCAGTCGGCTGAATGAGACTAATGCGTGTAGCCAAAAACAAGTAGATTTTGCTTCGTTGAGACCAGGAAGGGCTCGGCGGCTTTCAGTGAGAGGAAGTTTATCTGTATAGCACAGTTCATACACACGGCCAACTCCAAAGTGCCGAACAAGGCATTCAAATCCTAGATAATCACAGTGCGTTAAAGAGAGTGACGACACAATCCCTCAGCTGTAGCACAGGTCAGCAGTTTTCAACCTGGATATGTCAGAGAAGAAGCCTGTCTCACATTTTCAGGAAGACTGTTCCAGATTTTAGCTGCATGAATCTGAAATGCTGCCTCCACATGTTTAGTCCTGACTCTGAGGAGCACAGGGACTAGCCTCCTGCTGGTCCCAGAGTCCCAGCAGGAGGCTAGTCCCTGTGCTCCTCAGAGTTGCTTTATGGCCCTAACATGTCACAGATACTTTGCATAGACTTTCTCGCTCTTTGCCTTTTCCTTTATTTCCGTTTGCACGCGGCATCTTTCTATTATTACTAATGATGTTTTTAAAGGACCAAAAAAAGAAAACCCGTCCAGGAAGGAGAGCTGTTCCTGTCCCATAGTGCCATGTCGCAAAATGAATGTCAGGGAATTCTATGTACCTCGGCTTTATCATTAGTGCCTTAATCCTTAATGCAGCTGTCCCAGAGCGCCGAGGCCCTCCCCCAAAGCGCTGAGGCCCCTCCCCCAGCCGCACCTTTGGCTTCGGGGACTCGTGGCTGGATTTGGGCTGGCTCATTCGTGCTGAGACCGAGGGGTGGGCTCTCTTCTCTTGACCAGCAGATCTATGTGTGTCTATAGCCTTGTCCCGCTCGGGCCCCTGGAGGCCTGTCTCTGTGTGTGTCTCTGTGTGTGTGAGTGTGTCTCTGTGTGTGTGTCTGTGTGTGTGTGTGTGTGGACATCCATCAGTCGCCCTACCTCAAACCAGTGGTGCCAGCCCTTTTGACGCGTGCAGAACTCTCTCCTGACCCCTTGTGCACATCGCCACCGAAAAAATCAGCATCTTTGATCTTTGACGATGTCTTTGTTTCACTTTTATCCCATTCACAAACTTCTGTTGGATCAAACATAGATATTTTCTGATAACAATTCAAAGAGAAAAATATATATAGATATATATAGAAGCGTCTGTGCGTGCGTGTGTGTGTCTTTAGTTGTGCGTGTGTGTGTGTGCTAGGGCTGGGAATTGGCAAAAATGTGAGGATTAAATAATATTGCGATACTTGGGCCACAATTTAACAATATAGTGATTATGATTCTGTGATATACCGTCATAGAGTCAAACCAGACGCCACAACAAGTACACTGACAAAATTGTGTGCGCAAAATATATTAAATATGAACAGAATTGATTTTTTTCTCCCAGCTCTAGCATGTGTGTGTGTGTGTGTGTATAGTATAAAAAACAACCATAACAAAATTGTGGTTTTTTTTATGTGAACATTGAGTATATTTTGTAGCTTCTTTGTATTTAGCTGTCGTGCTGTGAGGAATGGGGAAAAACTGCTCTTTCATTGGTTTTATCTTTTACTTGAACATCGCCTTCAGCCGAACGTGAGAAACTAGACATTAGTCTGAACTTTAACATTAAAGTCCCATTTCCACCAGCTCCACTCTACTCTACCCTACTCTACTCTAATCTACTCTACTCTACTCTACCATACCATACCATACTCTGCTCTGCCCTACTCTACCCTACTCTACCCTACCCAACCCTACTTTACCCTACCTACCCTACCCTACTCTACTCTACTACACTCTATTCTACTCCACTACACTCTATTCTACTCTACCCTACTCTACTCTAATCTACTCTACTCTACCATACCATACCATACCATACTCTGCTCTGCCCTACTCTACCCTACTCTACCCTACCCTACCCTACTCTACCCTACCTACCCTACCCTACTCTACTCTACTACACTCTATTCTACTCTACTACACTCTATTCTACTCTACCCTGCTCTACTCTACTCTACCCTACTCTACTCTACTACACTCTACTACACTCTATTCTACTCTACTCTACTCTGCCCTACTCTACTCTACTACACTCTAGTCTACTCTACTCTACTACATTCTATTCTACTCTACTCTACTACACTCTATTCTACTACACTCTGTTCTACTCTACTCTACTCTACTCTACACTACTACACTCCACCTGATTGCGTTAACAGCAACATACCCATAGCAAACCAGTATCTATGGAAATTCCTTCGTTACCATGGCTTCCAGCAGCTCTCTGGCCAATCACTCTCAGTTAGACGCAGGGGGCGGGGCTTTCTTTCTTATAATACATTTTTGTTTGTTTTTTGTTTCATTAATCTGGCTGGTATCGGTTAAACGGGGCCAGTGGAACAGATTAGACTAGACTGGCCTGGACTGGACTAGACTGGGGCTGGTGGAAACGTAGCTCTTGTTTCTATAAAGTTCCCTCTAATAGATTCTCAATATTTATTTATTTATATTTATTGTGCTTAAAGCTCGAGACGTTTATCTCGCTCCAGAAAGAGAGAATGTGACGTACTTTTGTGACTCGGAATGTTGATGCTGTTTCGCTGTAACCGACGGATCCAGGACCAGTCGGATTTTAGTCCCTGGGTTTTGTTCTGGTGTCGGCACGGAAACAGAGAAATGTGCAAATACTGTGTTGTTTTTTTAAAAGTTTTTTGTCTTTTATGCGAAATACAAAAAGGAAATCGGACTGAACTGCATCCGCAACGTAACGCTGTAGCCTTATCCAGATCCTGTTAGCTTGAAATCATAGGCCGACCATTAGGACTGACCGAGTGTGACATCCCCACAGTGTGACATCACCACAGTGTGACATCACCACAGTGTGACATCACCACAGTGTGACATCACCACAGTGTGACATCACCACAGCGTGACATCACCACAGTGTTAGCCCTAATGCAGAAGAAGCTGATTTGAACATAATCTAGCTGGAGCCAATGTCCTTATACAGGGATTTCTTCAGCAGTGTTAGCTTCCCGCTGTAATCACAGTCTGTATATAGATGAACTATGCTAACCCGCTAGCTCAATGAAGCCCAGTAGGGAAGTGCTCACAGAGGAAGTGTGGCTCCTATAGATTTAGAGAGATAATAACATTACATAAAACTTTATTGAACTCCCTCAGCGTGTGGAAATAGGCAAAGTATCTTCTATGCGACTAGAAAAGTGACACTGACAGTGCTACGTTTACAGCCCTAATGCAGGTCATTAATGAGTGACTTGTTGTACAGTCTGACAGCAGTGGGGATGAAGGCGCTGTGATTGTGACTGCACATTTAGCACATTTATATTGTAATGTTGTCTTTGCAAATCCAGATACGAGCCAGCATTGACCAATCACATCGGGGGAAACTCCAGCTTACCTTAGCAACCGCCTTAGCAACACATCTGCGCCTGTCAGAGCGAAAAGCTAACGGTGCAGAGGTAATGCCCATATGAGGGAAATGGCTCCAGCTAGCTTATTTTAAAATCAGCATCTTCCCCATTGACGTCAGTAAAAAGTCAGTTCCCCATGTAAGTCAATGCGAGCCGCAGAGTTTTCTCTATTGGGGTTCATTGAGCTAGCGGGTTAGCATTATCCATCTGTATTCAGTCAATGACCTGGGCTAACCACTCATCTCCAAAATTGATTCAGGATAAAATGATGAGCTCGTGTCTCGGCCTTGCTGTAAAATAAATTTAGTGTTTTTATTGTTTTTATTCCGACTTTATGAACTCAGCTCTGAAACACAACAGGACCTTGTCGCTGGAGGCTTGAATGCACGTGTCGGTCTGTACAAACGCTCGCTAACGTGTTGTGCCTGGGCGTGGCTGTGGGCGTGGCCTGTTTGATTGACAGCGTCTGTACCTGTCTGTCCTGCTCCTGTGCTGCTAGTTTTTCATTTGTGTTGATATTATTTACCGACTGCACATGCCAGACAGTGATTTCCCGCTTGCTAGAGTCGACTCCGGACTCTGCTGCTGCCGCCATTTGTATTTTATAATAATGAGATTGTTTTTTTTGTAAATCTGTTTAAAAATGAACCTTTTTTCTTGTGTGCGACTTTCTGTAGAAATAACGGACCAGCGCTTTGTAAATGTCCTCAACCCACGGCTCTATGCTGCCTTTAGCCCCGTTTCCACCAACTCTGCTCTACTCTACTGGACTTTGCTCTACTCTGCTCGACTCGACTCTACAGCACACTACTCTACTCTACTCTACTCTGCTCTACTGTACTCTACAGCGCTCTGCTCTACTGTACTCTACTCTACAGGACTCTGCTCCGCTCTGCTCTGCTCTTCTTTACCCTACTCTACTCTACTGGACTCTACTCTACTCTACTCTATTCTACTACTAGAACACTTTAGTACCAGCTCGGCCTGGATAGACCCAGGACCAGGAGGGACTAAAGAAGGACCAGAGACGGACCAGAGACAACACTCCCAATCAGGGGAGAGTAGAGTAGAGTAGCGTAGAGTAGAGCTAAGTTGATGGAAACAGGGCTTAGACCCGGGCCAGACCGGGTTGGAAAAACAAAAAGATTCTTCTCGTCGTCAAACCGGCGGCGCCTCTTCGTACCGAACACAAACTCTGCAGATTTTACCCTTCGTTCCTTTTGAACTGATTTCTCCTGAATGCTGTGACGCGTTTTGATATTTGTGTGTGAGGATCTGAAGTGCCATGTGACTGTAGCACGGTCTGCATCCGGAAGGTTCCATGTGACTGTAGCACGGTCTGCATCCGGAAGGTTCCCAGCTCGAAATGTGTAAATATCAAAAGAATATTTATTTGTTTCCTGGTTATGATTTGGTGGACTTTTCTTTCTAACTTAAGTGCAACGTGTTCTTCTTTTCCCCCTTTTTTCTTGTAAATCTGATATTATATATGACCACTTTTAACGTGACCTTCTTTTTGTGTTGCTTTCTCTTCATATAATGTAGTTTATTTAACTGGCGATTTGTATTGTGTAGTTTAAAAAATCACGGATGACCGGGGGAGTTTTATATTTATTACAAAACTATATTTAGTGTGTCGTATTCCTGATTGTAGAAACTATTACAGACACATTTAGTTTGTTTTTCTCTGAATATTTCAGACCGGGCTCAGGCTTCTAGTGTTGTTTTCATAAGATTTGTGACTTGTCTTTGCAGTAATAAACGTTCTTGTTCAAAACCAAGTCTCACGGGTTTTTAATCGGGAAATGTGTGTCTGTCTTTCACCTGCAGAGGGCGCCACAACATGCGCTGGTGAAACGGATGAACCTGCAACCAGGACAACTCACCCTCAAATCTAACTAATGAAACGGTTTCATCATCTGGCAGGGCTTCAGTTCAAGACTCAAACAGAATAACAGCATTGGACTAAACGGTGAAAAGAGAACATGTTTTAACGAATTCAATCCATGGTCTTCATGAATGGATATAGAGCTCGTCTTCACTCCAATTAAGCAGCCAGCACACCAGATTGTATACAGATTCTACATGCTAACGCAGACTGTATACAGATGGACAATGCTAACCTGCTAGCTCAATGAAGTCCAACAGGGAAGTGCTATGGACAAAGTTTTGCTCCATCCCTCTCTGGCTCCTGTTGTCTTTCATGTAGAAGTAAAATCTAGCTCAGTAACGTTTTACCGGTTTTTGGGATTAAAAACAAGAGTTAGGGTTGTGGTTAATCGCTCTCTATGATCCTGGTGTTTATATGTGATATTGTCCAATCAGAAGTCTTAATTCAAAGGGGAAACTCCAGCTTTCCTTAGCAACCGTCTTAGCAACACGTATGCGGCAGTTACAGCTCAAAGCTAACATATAAGGTGATGCAACATGTATGGTCTGAGTCTGGAGACGTGAGGAAACGGGTGGTGCCTGCTGTGCTAATGGTTGGAGTGAAGACCTGCAGCCACACTGACTCCTTGAAGATGGAGTTGAAGACCCCTGATATCAAACACACACAATGCACTACAGTAACCGTTTAATTCAACCACAGACAAACAATTCAAATGCATGACATATATGTAACTGAGCAAGACCTTGTACTGAAAAAGGTAGAAAACTGTATAAAACACAGCGACACCGAGCTGCAGGACGAGGGTTTGGAGTGAAAACATGTGCAAGTGATATTTAATACTGGTGTGAAGTCTGCAGACCGCACTGGTAGATTTTGGCTTCAGAATTGCTTCACTTCCTCCCAGTTTCTCCCCCACAAGTCATTTATCATTAGCATCATTTGTTATAAGCGATTATGAGACAAACCAATCACAAACAGGCGCCACAGACGTATGTAACTGTCCAGGGATTTATAAAAAAAACAAAGACAATCCAGAATCCCTTTTAAAAGATGAAAAAATTATGAAAAATGCATGATAAAAACAGACTATGCTAACGGTATAAAACAAGGAAAATGATAAAGTGCTAATCTGGATGTCTCTGTTACAAACTAATGTCTTTGCCGTGAGATAAACCCATATTTTTAAAATATTAGAAAACAGAAACTTGAGAGCAGAAGGCTTCAACTCGGTTCTCAAAGGACTGGTGTAGCTCCAGCTCTCTGGTCTCTCTCCCCCTCTCCCTCTCAGCTGACCAGAATACATTGCCTCTGATCTCCAAACAGTAGTAGAAACAGACATTTTGGAGAGACCAGAGGCAGACATCTTGGAGAGACCAGGCCCTGAGGACTGAGTTGTACCTCTGCTTTAGAGTTTAAAAGATGAGCTGATAAACATGCTTTAAGATACTTAAAAAGGGGAAAGAGAAAAAAAACTGATAAAGATTACATCATACAAAGAATAACATGACTTTTAAATGTTCTGAGTCTCTCTCTTGGCCTCTAGACTCGGGTCTTTGTGGTCATGTCGCTCTGGACTCTGATGGAGTTGTTCCCGGACGAGGACAATGGAAGTTGGTGCGAAAACCAGGAGCTACAGAGAGTGTTCAGTTTGACTTCTGCCGGATCTTTGTCATTAAAGTCTTTTTCTGTATGTACAATTTATGTTCATATATGTTCATGGCTCCAGAGGCCGAGCTCTGGTCCAGAGGCCTCAGTCCAGCGGCCTCAGTCCAGGGGCTGGGGGTCGGCGATGGGCATGGTGTGCAGGACCTCGTCCAACAGCTGCAGAGCTCGGTGCAGATGGATCTCGATCCAACATGGCGTCTCTTTGATGCTCTGTCGAGGATAATCCGGGCCCCAGCCTTTAACGAAACTCATCCTCAGGATACACAGGCGCCGCAGGTCGTCCACGCCGATGCCTGCCGCCGCCGACAGACCTGAGGGAAAAATCATAATGTCGAGGTGACTCGCTGAGTATAGTGAGAATAGAGCATATAGAGTATAGTGAGTATAGAGTATAGTGAGTATAATGAGTATAGAAAGTATAGAGGGTATAGTGAGTATAGAGATGGCGAGTATAGAGAGTATAGTGAGTATAGAGAGGTGAGTATAGCGAGTATTGTGATTATAGAGAGTATAGTGAATATAGAGAGGTGAGTATAGTGAATATAGAGAGTATAGTGATTATACTCACAATATTCACTATACTCTCTATAGAGTATAGTGATTATAGAGAGTATAGTGAATATTGTGAGCATAGTGAGTATAGTGATTATAGAGAGTATAGTGAATATAGAGAGGTGAGTATTGTGAGTATGTGATTAGAGAGTATAGTGAATATAGAGGTGAGTATAGCGAGTATAGAGTATAGTGATTATAGAGATAGCGAGTATAGAGAGTATTGAGTATAGAGTATAGTGAGTATAGAGAGTACAGAGAGTATAGAGAATATAGTGAGTATAGAGAGTACAGAGAGTATAGAGTACAGAGAGTATAGTGATTATAGAGATAGCGAGTATAGAGAGTATAGTGAGTATAGAGAGTATAGAGAGTATAGTGAGTATAGTGAGTATGGAGAGTAAAGTGAGTAGAGAGTATAGTGAGTATAGAGTATAGTGAGTACAGAGAGTATAGAGAATATAGTGAGTAGAGAGAGTATTGTGAGTAGAGAGTATAGAGAGTACAGAGAGTAGTGAGTATAGAGAGTATAGAGAGTATAGAGAGTATTGAGTATAGTGAGTATTGAGTATAGAGAGTATTGAGTATAGAGTATAGTGAGTAGAGAGAGTATAGTGAGTAGAGAGTATAGCGAGTATAGAGAGTATAGTGAGTATAGAGAGTATTGAGTATAGTGAGTGTAGAGAGTACAGAGAGTATAGAGAGTAGAGTGAGTATTGTGAGTACAGAGAGTAGAAAGAGTAGAGAGCGTATAGTAAGTATAGTGAGTACAGTAGAGGAGACTCACTGATGGCTGGAGCGATGCCTCCCACTGATCCTGGTCCTGGGATGTTTCCAGCCACAGCTGCCGCCTGCGCAGCCGCAGCTGCCTGAGCAGTGGCTGCCTGCTGCTGCATCTGTCTGTGGCACTGACGCAGGTCAAATACCTGAACAACACAACACTTTAAACCAGGACTCAGAGCACTCAAAGTGACTCCTCATGTGGAATTACAGCTAGCTTGCAATCTTGGTCTTCATCGCTTTATACAATGATTCTTTGTTTTAAATGTGAAGACTCATTTCAAAACAAACAGAAAAAGTCACCATGTTCTGGTTGCTTGGTAACGAACATTCTCTGTCAGATAAACGTGCTTTTCTCCAAGGTCAAGTGCTCGTTACCATAGCAACATACTGTTTGCTGTCAGCTGTTAGCATTAGCATTACTGTTAGCACCCCCTACTCATTATATATGATATCAAAAGAAAATAAATCTGGGATTCTGTCTCAGAATCCCATTGAGCAGTCATTTTGACGGGTCCGGGTCACCTTGATGTAGGCGCTGGGGTAGATCTTGTGGACGGCGTCTCCCGGGGCACGTCCCGCCTCTCGGTCCAAATAATAACTCTGCACGAACACCGCGTGGTCGCTCAGACACCGCACCCACACGTCACCTTCACCTTTACACTCCAGTTGCACGCCCTTACCAATGTGGAGCCTGGGGGGGGGAAAGAAAGAGAGGGGGAAAAAGGCGTTAAGATGGTCCTCTGCTGTACACATTAGAGCAGAATAAATCTTATTTACTTATTTAAAGTCATAAATAGATTAAAAATGCTCTTTGGTCAAAGTTAAGTCTCATTTGGAGAACACACTATATTTGAACTATCAGGCCTCTCTCTGGTCTCTCTCTGGCCTCTCTCTCTGGTCTCTCTCTGGCCTCTCTCTGGCCTCTCTCTGGTCTCACTCTGGTCTCTCTCTGGCCTCTCTTTGGCCTCTCTCTGGTCTCTCTCTGGCCTCTCTCTGGTCTCTATCTGGTCTCTCTCTGGTCTCTCTCTGGTCTCTCTCTGGTCTCTCTCTGGTCTCTCTCTGGTCTTTATCTGGTCTCTCTCTGGTCTCTCTCTGGTCTCTCTCTGGTCTCTCTCTGGTCTCTCTCTGGCCTCTCTCTGATCTCTCTCTGTGGTCTTTATCTGGTCTCTCTCTGGTCTCTCTCTGGCCTCTCTCTGGTCTTTATCAGGCCTCTCTCTGGCCTCTCTCTGGTCTCTCTCTGGTCTCTCTCTGGTCTCTCTCTGGTCTCTCTCTGGTCTCTCTCTGGCCTCTCTCTGGTCTCTCTCTGGTCTCTCTCTGGTCTCTCTCTGGTCTCTCTCTGGTCTCTCTCTGGTCTCTCTCTGGCCTCTCTCTGGCCTCTCTCTGGTCTCACTCTGGTCTCTCTCTGGCCTCTCTTTGGCCTCTCTCTGGTCTCTCTCTGGCCTCTCTCTGGTCTCTCTCTCTGGTCTCTCTCTGGCCTCTCTCTGGCCTCTCTCTGGTCTCACTCTGGTCTCTCTCTGGCCTCTCTTTGGCCTCTCTCTGGTCTCACTCTGGTCTCTCTCTGGCCTCTCTTTGGCCTCTCTCTGGTCTCTCTCTGGCCTCTCTTTGGCCTCTCTCTGGTCTCTCTCTGGCCTCTCTCTGGTCTTTATCAGGCCTCTCTCTGGTCTCTCTCTGGCCTCTCTCTCTGGTCTCTCTCTGGCCTCTCTCTGGCCTCTCTCTGGTCTCACTCTGGTCTCTCTCTGGCCTCTCTTTGGCCTCTCTCTGGTCTCTCTCTGGCCTCTCTCTGGTCTCTCTCTCTGGTCTCTCTCTGGTCTCTCTCTGGTCTCTCTCTGGTCTCTCTCTGGTCTCTCTCTGGTCTCTCTCTGGCCTCTCTCTGGTCATAGCGTTCATAGCGACATCGCTTTTTGATCCTTCGATGTCGACTCTTTCTGTCATTGTGAAGCAGAATTCACGAAGCGTTGGATTGTTCACCCACTAACAGGGAACGTGAGCCGGGGTTAGACCGTCGTGAGACTGGTTAGTTTTACTGATGATGTGTGGAGGAAAGAGTGATCCTATTCCAGCACTTCTTGCCGTTGGCTTCTTGCTCTCTTCCAGACATCATCCTTAACAATAAATGACTTTTAGGAGTGAGGTCATAATGTGTGTGTCCACCACAACATGCAAGAGGCTCCAGCTCCATCTTTGTTATTAAACACAATTTCATCTGTTTCTGTGGTTTCATGGTTCCTTATGGTTGACCTTCTGCTTCAGGACCTGATTTCAGTCGCTGTAAAACTATAAAAGAAATGCTTAATGATAAAAATCAAGAAAACTAAAATCAAAGTAGTGTTACAGACAGTTTTAAGCCAATGAAAAAAACAATTGTATTTATTAATATTTATTATTTTTATTTGGTTTTTGATGCAGTGTGTTTTGTTTCCGGTTCCCTCCGATGATTCTCTCTCACTGTCCGTTAGCTAGCTACATGCTAACTCACTGACAAGGCTAAAAATTCCAAATCGGACACGTGGTCATAGCATTAAAGTTTTAAAGATTTAAAGTGCCCAGAGCCTCTAGTTTGTGTTATCGCCCTCTCTTTCAGATCGTTAATCTGATCATGAGGGGTTCAAACTAAAGTCTTAGTTTAGTCTCTTTAAAAGTTATTTTTCTTTTGCTATCATCCTCTCGTTCAAATTCAAGACAAATCCAAACACGAGGGTTAGAACAATGCTAGTCGGTTAGCTGCTTGCTAAAGGTGATGGTAAAAGTGAACAGTTTTGCTCACTTTTACCCCCTTTATCAATCCAACTCCATCCAAACCCCTCAGTCGCTAGCATTGGGGGGTCTTGTAGCTAGTTTTGGGGTCTTGTAACTAGTTTTGGGGTCTTGTAGCTAGCCTTGGGGTCTTGTAGCTAGCATCGGGGTGTTCTGAGGGTGTGGATATTTACTCTTCAGTGGTGGGGCAGCAGCAGCATTGGAAGGGCTTACAGAGACCTCTGAACAAGCGGCTCAGAAAAGACTTCTTCTTCCGCAGGTTGTGCTCAAGGTGGTACTGCAGGGACTTCAGAACCGTTTTCTCAAAGGTCCGGTCTTTTCCGTCCAAAGCACTTTCCAACATTCTCTGTGCCGTGCCGTAATGGGATTTGAGGTCTTTCACAATCGCGGCAATGATTTTACTCATTCTCTTTTCCGTTTTCTTTGCCTGTTGTTCAGAAAGCTGGATCTCCTCCCAGGCTATTTCTGTCAAACGGTCGCGGATCACTTTGTATTTTTGGTCCCACGGACGCAAAGCTGCCTTTCCCCTGAACGTCTCAATCATCAAAGCCTCTATCAGGCCTAGAGTCATGGACTGGCCCTCGGACAAGTCTCTGTCACTGATTCTTCTCATGCCCTCTGGGGTTTTCAGGACAACCGCCGGGACGTCCTCAGAGATGAAAGAAGGCAGCTCTACTTTGGGAGGCACCATGGACCTCTCGAACAGGTCGTACTTCTGACTTCTAAAAGAATTCTCAGAGATGCCTGAGATACTCCTGGTGCTGACCTCTGGTGTGCGTAAGACGATCGCCGGAACGTCTCTAGAGATCCGCGATGGCACACAGGCTCTGGGGTGCACCATAGACCTCTCGAACAGGTCGTGTTTCTGGCTGTTGAAAGACTGCCCTGACAGTTGTTGAAATTCCACCTGGACGGGGACCAACCCTTGAGAAGGAATGGACACATTATATGTCAGGGCCTGCTGGGAGTTGGGCGACAGAGGCGGCTTTTCCATGCACAACTCAAACAGATCCTGGCGGTAGAACTTCTCCAATGGGTCTTGCGCTATGTAATCCTGGAGGCTTTGAAGGTAATTTGATACCTCGGTCTGCACCGTGGCGTATGTCTGCTGCCAGTCATAGTGCCTGAGCTTACAGCTTACCCTTATTTTCCGTGTGTATATCGGCTCGGGCTCTTGGTTCTGGAACTCACTCATTAGCTCCTTGTTCTGTGACACAAGTCCCTTTAGGATATGAAAGTGACAGTACATTGTGTCTGTCAGATTCTGAACAAAGATTGTGGTTTCCTCACTATCCAAGGCCTGGGCCAGTCTAACTCGACTTGTTTCTGTGTCAGGACTTGTCGGGAGATCTAACTGTCGAAACAACTCCTCTAGTTGAGGTTGAAACTGCTCAAAACTAACCTCTGGAGTCCTCAAAGCATAACCCGGAGTTTTTCCCAGGTCTGGGTTACTCCCACAGCTCGACCCCTTCGACAAACTCCTCGTCTCTGGCTCTAACTCTTCAACCAGAAGTTCTGCCTCCAGATTTTCCTGCATGCTTCGGAAATTCTTTTTGGCGAATCTGAGGAAGCTACAGCGGCACGGCCCACTTTCCGAAGATTCTGACTTGTTTGTGTCAGCGCGAAGGCACCTCTTGAGGCAGGAGTTTCCCTTCTCGATCATGCTGCGAGCCACACTCTCGCTGCTGATGAGGGCGTCCACCATCACAGGGCCCTCCTCCTGCTCCTCAGAAAGGACACGGTTCACCTTCGCGGACACCTCCTGCTCGATCAGGGTGGTGAGCTCCTGCGAGTCCTGGTGTTTGTCCAACGAGTCCGTGGGCAGATTCAGAGCCTGAGAGAACACTTGCCCCATGGTGTCCTGCAGCACAGTGACGATCGATCCGTGAGCTCGGGTCGCCTCGTTCTCACTCAGGAACCTGTTGTTCACTTCGTGTTTCGGAACAATCAGACCCAAGACGTTGGCGGACAGCGTTTGGACCAACGAGATAAACATGGCGGTCAGAATACGCCTGGTCTCCAAGTCGCACATGCCTCTGGACAACATCACCCACTGACTGCCACTGATCTGCTCAAAGTGGCTCCTCACGATCTGCAGCGAGGCCTCCGACGAGACCGAGATCTCACTGAAGCGATCCATTCTCTACAGTTGAGTCTAAAGAATAAAGAATAAAGAGAGACCAGTCTCTCTCTGGCCTCTCTCTGGTCCCTTTCTGGCCTCTCTCTGGTCTTTCTCTGGTCTCTCTCTGGTCTCTCTCTGGCCTCTCTCTGGTCTCTCTCTGATCTCTCTCTCTGGTCTTTATCTGGTCTCTCTCTGGTCTCTCTCTGGCCTCTCTCTGGTCTCTCTCTGATCTCACCTCTGGTCTTTATCTGGTCTCTCTCTGGTCTCTCTCTGGTCTCTCTCTGGTCTCTCTCTGGTCTCTCTCTGGTCTCTCTCTGGCCTCTCTCTGGTCTCTTTCTGGCCTCTCTCTGGTCTCTCTCTGGTCTCTCTCTGGTCTCTCTCTGGCCTCTCTCTGGTCTCTCTCTGATCTCTCTCTCTGGTCTTTATCTGGTCTCTCTCTGGTCTCTCTCTGGCCTCTCTCTGGTCTCTCTCTGATCTCACCTCTGGTCTTTATCTGGTCTCTCTCTGGTCTCTCTCTGGTCTCTCTCTGGTCTCTCTCTGGTCTCTCTCTGGCCTCTCTCTGGTCTTTCTCTGATCTCTCTCTCTGGTCTTTATCTGGTCTCTCTCTGGTCTCTCTCTGGTCTCTCTCTGGTCTCTCTCTGGTCTCTCTCTGGTCTCTCTCTGGTCTCACTCTGGTCTCTCTCTGGTCTCTCTCTGGTCTCTCCCTGGTCTCTCTCTGGCCTCTCTCTGATCTCTCTCTCTGGTCTTTATCTGGCCTCTCTCTGGTCTCTCTCTGGTCTCACTCTGGTCTCTCTCTGGTCTCTCTCTGGTCTCTCTCTGGCCTCTCTCTGATCTCTCTCTGGTCTCTCTCTGGCCTCTCTCTGGTCTCACTCTGGTCTTTATCTGGTCTCTCTCTGGTCTCTCTCTGGTCTCACTCTGGTCTCTCTCTGGTCTCTCTCTGGCCTCTCTCTGATCTCTCTCTCTGGTCTTTATCTGGCCTCTCTCTGGTCTCTCTCATGGTCTCCCTCTGGTCTCTCTCTGGTCTCACTCTGGTCTCTCTCTGGTCTCTCTCTGGTCTCTCTCTGGTCTCACTCTGGTCTCTCTCTGGTCTCTCTCTGGTCTCTCTCTGATCTCTCTCTCTGGTCTTTATCTGGTCTCTCTGGGGTCTCTCTCTGGTCTCACTCTGGTCTCTCTCTGGTCTCTCTCTGGTCTCTCTCTGGTCTCTCTCTGGCCTCTCTCTGGTCTCTCTCTGGTCTCACTCTGGTCTCTCTCTGGTCTCTCTCTCTGGTCTTTATCTGGCCTCTCTCTGGTCTCTCTCTGGTCTCTCTCTGGTCTTTATCTGGTCTCTCTCTGGTCTCTCTCTGGTCTCACTCTGGTCTCTCTCTGGTCTCTCTCTGGTCTCTCTCTGGTCTCTCTCTGGCCTCTCTCTGGTCTCTCTCTGGTCTCACTCTGGTCTCTCTCTGGTCTCACTCTGGTCTCTCTCTGGCCTCTCTCTGGTCTCTCTCTGGTCTCTCTCTGGTCTCTCTCTGGTCTCTCTCTGGTCTCTATCTGGTCTCTCTCTGGTCTCTCTCTGGTCTCTCTCTGGCCTCTCTTTGGTCTCTCTCTGGTCTCTCTCTGGTCTCTCTCTCTCTGGTCTCTCTCTGGCCTCTCTCTGGCCTCTCTCTGGTCTCTCTCTGGTCTCTCTCTGGTCTCTCTCTGGTCTCTCTCTGGTCTCTCTCTGGCCTCTCTCTGGCCTCTCTCTGGTCTCACTCTGGTCTCTCTCTGGCCTCTCTCTGGCCTCTCTCTGGTCTCTCTCTGGCCTCTCTCTGGTCTTTATCTGGTCTCTCTCTGGTCTCTCTCTGGTCTCTCTCTGGTCTCTCTCTGGCCTCTCTCTGGTCTCTCTCTGGTCTCTCTCTGGTCTCTCTCTGGTCTCTCTCTGGTCTCTCTCTGGCCTCTCTCTGGTCATAGCGTTCATAGCGACATCGCTTTTTGATCCTTCGATGTCGGCTCTTCCTGTCATTGTGAAGCAGAATTCACGAAGCGTTGGATTGTTCACCCACTAACAGGGAACGTGAGCCGGGGTTAGACCGTCGTGAGACTGGTTAGTTTTACTGATGATGTGTGGAGGAAAGAGTGATCCTATTCCAGCACTTCTTGCCGTTGGCTTCTTGCTCTCTTCCAGACATCATCCTTAACAATAAATGACTTTTAGGAGTGAGGTCATAATGTGTGTGTCCACCACAACATGCAAGAGGCTCCAGCTCCATCTTTGTTATTAAACACAATTTCATCTGTTTCTGTGGTTTCATGGTTCCTTATGGTTGACCTTCTGCTTCAGGACCTGATTTCAGTCGCTGTAAAACTATAAAAGAAATGCTTAATGATAAAAATCAAGAAAACTAAAATCAAAGTAGTGTTACAGACAGTTTTAAGCCAATGAAAAAAACAATTGTATTTATTAATATTTATTATTTTTATTTGGTTTTTGATGCAGTGTGTTTTGTTTCCGGTTCCCTCCGATGATTCTCTCTCACTGTCCGTTAGCTAGCTACATGCTAACTCACTGACAAGGCTAAAAATTCCAAATCGGACACGTGTTCATAGCATTAAAGTTTTAAAGTTTTAAAGTGCCCAGAGCCTCTAGTTTGTGTTATCGCCCTCTCTTTCAGATCGTTAATCTGATCATGAGGGGTTCAAACTAAAGTCTTAGTTTAGTCTCTTTAAAAGTTATTTTTCTTTTGCTATCATCCTCTTGTTCAAATTCAAGACAAATCCAAACACGAGGGTTAGAACAATGCTAGTCGGTTAGCTGCTTGCTAAAGGTGATGGTAAAAGTGAACAGTTTTGCTCACTTTTACCCCCTTTATCAATCCAACTCCATCCAAACCCCTCAGTCGCTAGCATTGGGGGGTCTTGTAGCTAGTTTTGGGGTCTTGTAGCTAGTTTTGGGGTCTTGTAGCTAGCCTTGGGGTCTTGTAGCTAGCATCGGGGTGTTCTGAGGGTGTGGATATTTACTCTTCAGTGGTGGGGCAGCAGCAGCATTGGAAGGGCTTACAGAGACCTCTGAACAAGCGGCTCAGAAAAGACTTCTTCTTCCGCAGGTTGTGCTCAAGGTGGTACTGCAGGGACTTCAGAACCGTTTTTTCAAAGGTCCGGTCTTTTCCGTCCAAAGCACTTTCCAACATTCTCTGTGCCGTGCCGTAATGGGATTTGAGGTCTTTCACAATCGCGGCAATGATTTTACTCATTCTCTTCTCCGTTTTCTTTGCCTGGTGTTCAGAAAGCTGGATCTCCTCCCAGGCTATTTCTGTCAAACGGTCGCGAATCACTTTGTATTTTTGGTCCCACGGACGCAAAGCTGCCTTTCCCCTGAACGTCTCAATCATCAAAGCCTCTATCAGGCCTAGAGTCATGGACTGGCCCTCGGACAAGTCTCTGTCACTGATTCTTCTCATGCCCTCTGGGGTTTTCAGGACAACCGCCGGGACGTCCTCAGAGATGAAAGAAGGCAGCTCTACTTTGGGAGGCACCATGGACCTCTCGAACAGGTCGTACTTCTGACTTCTAAAAGAATTCTCAGAGATGACTGAGATACTCCTGGTGCTGACCTCTGGTGTGCGTAAGACGATCGCCGGAACGTCTCTAGAGATCCGCGATGGCACACAGGCTCTGGGGTGCACCATAGACCTCTCGAACAGGTCGTGTTTCTGGCTGTT